>CM053784.1:117205826-117805826 GCA_028749045.1 Cupressus sempervirens
ACATACAATAATATATTTTAAAATTATTTTATGATTTAATTAAGCACAAAATAAGTGAATCATAGCACTAATAAGATTTATAAAAAATGTATCGAAATATCTACAAATCCTACGAAATTTAAAATTCTTATGAATTTTCTTATGTTTAAAGACTTATTTTTGGTGAACCAAACATTGCAATATAAATTGAAATTTAAAAAAGAGGATTGTTTCCATAATAGGCTTATCATCCAAACCATATACTATATGTGATACTACAAAGTCTAAAGGAAAGAGTAAAAGTAATAATAATGAAGAAATATCAAAATTAAATTTATATTTCATGTACCTTATCCCAGAGGAATAAAACTTGCTACATGTAGTGAATGTGGTCTTGAAAGGTTGCCATACAAGGGAACATGATTAGATAATTACAACGTAGGTTTGTTTCTTCCAGTTTTCAAAGATAGGCATGATTGGAATTGGCCTCAAATTTTCTCGAGAATGTTTCCATTCAGTAAGACACGAGGAACCATAAATGGAGCCGTAGCATGCTAGTTTAGATTATTTGGTAAAACCTTACTTCTAATTATGATAAATGACAAGAGTCTACGTTTTCAGATTTGTTTAACCAAGTCAAAAATACACATTGAGATTAGGTGTAGGTGACAACATAAACACCACCAATTAAGTGATAAAGAAGTTTCAGTTCTGGACGGCATAAACACCACAAATTAAGCTTCAATCCAATACTAAAAGAGTTAAATAATCAAATTTGACTTATTTTTTCCAAGCTTAATTTTCTCCTTAGTGTGTGATGTTTAAGGATGGTCATCCAGCCAAAGCTAGCTAACTTTCAAATACTAGTCTTCGTAATAAAAATGTTCAAAACAATTTTCTTATTTCTGCTTTGATTAATTTGGGCAAAGGAACGTGTTTGACACAAATGATTTCCAACATGTTAGAGAAAAACCCTGAAGTCAAGTCAACTCAAATCCACATTATTTTGTTTCTAAAAACATTGTAATTTTTTTTTTCTCTTCTCTGTTAAGATGGTAGTGTGTTGGATGGCAATAAAATTATTTAAACATTACTTAGTAATGAATAATTCTTAAGTTAAAAGTACTAAATAGTCAAAAGTAACTGTTGTTTTCCAAACTTAATTCTTTCCTTAATGTGTGATATTTAAATTTCCATCATTGAATTGAAATAAGGGCGTTGAAAAAATTGTGTGCCTAACTTAGATAACAACATAATATTTTGTCTTGCCCTACTAAGAAGAAACAAGAGTCCCATGGAATTAATCAATTTAATTTAATTAATGTTGTAATTATTACATTGTAGACCATACATTTGTTGCATATTCTCAAGTTTTCCTCTATATAAAGTCACACTCTACCAAAATGCATGTATTAATCCACATATCAATTTTCAATATAAAATTCAAGCCTTTTTAGTCATTGTTGAGTAGTTGTTTTCATGATGGATGTAGTTGATGAAGAGATTGTTTGCAGTAGAAAACAAGGCAGACATGATACCCAAATGGATGAAAATCCATACCAGTAGAAGAGGAATGGATGTACTAAATTCCATCTAATTTATCAATATTTGAATCTCTTGAATGGGAGGGAGATAAGGATAATGTATGTGATATTGACACTAGTACATTTGACCTATTTTTTGACAAATATTGGTCAAATTTCAACCTAGGTTAGTCGAAATATCAACCAACTAGTTCGTTGAAAATTTTCTCGTCAAAATTTTGACCAACTCACTGGTTGGTCAAAATTTTGACCAATCCGTTAGTCAAAATCTTTCAAAAGCTCGGGTGCAATCTCTACCAAGCATTGGTCAAAATTTTGACCAATACTTGATAGAAAAATACTAGGCATTGGTCAAAATTTTGACCAATGCTTGGTAGAAAACTATCAGGTATTGGTCAAAATTTCAACCAATGCTTTGTCGAAAACTACTAGGCATTGGTCAAAATTTTGACCAATGCTCGGTCAATATTTTTTTTAAGGCTTTCTATAAAATAGTTCACATGCCTTGCCTATGATTTGACATTTTGCATGAATATTACACTCTCTCATCATGATGATGGATTATAGAGAGTGATCTGAAATGATGATGCTAAAAAAAAAACACAATCAAATCCGAAACAAACTTACATTAGAAATGGATTGTGGAAATCTGATATTGTTAATTTTGCATTTATGTCTACCAGGACAATCAAAACTTAAACATATATATAATCTCATCAAATCCTAGACATGCATGCAAAATTAACATGTATCAGATTTCCACAATCCATTTGTAATGCAAGTTCGTTTTGGATTTGATTGTGTGTGGTCTTTAGCATCATCATTTCAAATCACTCTCTATAATCCATCATCAGTAAGATGAGAGAGTGCAGGATGCATGCAAAATGTTAAATCATAGGTAAGGCATGTGAACTGGTTTATAGAATGCCTCAAAGAAGCTAAGAATATTGAAATACTTAAAAGGGTAGGGAAGCCAGCTAGAGTATTGTTGATGAAAACCACAAGGTTCCACTTTCCGATAAAATAGAGTTTGGCACTAAGTGGTACATTTAGATTTTGTGTATTATTGAAGTGAGACCTGGCATTTTTCACCATAGCTAGCTTACTTTTGTGGATCAGAATGATTTTTAGAGTGTTAGTATCTCAAAAAATAACTTTTGTTCTTAAAAAATCCAAATATACCAAATGCAACAAAAAGATAAGGCCAGCCATAAATTTTAAGATGCTCGCCTTTGAACAAGATGGAGTAATAGGCATTTCATTGTTAGGTGGAGATTTCTAAGCTAAATGTGTCTCAGAAGTGGACCCCAAAACACACACACGCAGAGGTCCAAATGGAGAAGGCCTCCTTCCAAGCAAAGAAGAGGTGGTATTACATCTGAAGAAAATATTAAAACCTTTCATACCCCACTTAATGATATTTTTAGAAATGACCATCTTAGTCTGCTAGACAAACCACTATAATATTTTAAAATTGAGATTAATACTCAAATTCCATATGCTATATAAGTAACAATCAAAAGATTCTCAGACAATAAGCAATAAGCAATGAGCAATGCCCCCCCTTAGGCTGAGAATGTGGCCTTTGGAAGTTCCAACTTCTCTTCTGACTCGGATGATATTCAAAGCTTAAGCTCTGAGGATGGGGGGATTTCATCTACTGGTTAAAAAGTCACCCATCAGGTCAACAATTTGCCTTCTTCCAGAACCCCTAGTAGAAAAAGCCTTAGGGATCATGGGTAGAAGCAACCTGTGAAGGATGACAACGATGATGAGGAGGATGTGGAGATGGAAGAGGAAGAAAAGGAGATGCAGGAGGAAAATAAGGAAGATCAGGTAGGGAAGAAACACAAGAGGGAGGGTCTGGAGGATGAGAGAATGCAGCAAGAATTGGATATGTCTTCACTTCCTCTTTCTCCTATCCATCTTCAAGCCCAACTTGAGGAGCAAAAAATTGATTATGAGACCGAGGGAGGGGAGGTGCAGGTCAAAGACATGAGGAAATCTTGGAAAAGCTTTAATGTTAGGACCTCGAAAATGGGCATTTTTAGAGAGGCCATGAATCTGCAGGTCCTCGTGGAAAACCAAGAAGGGTCGCAGCTTGAAGAACTCATAGACCCGACGATTGTGGCTATTTTTGATAAATCCAGGGAAACTAGGATGAACCTCTTGAACAATGCCTACAATAGTATGATTGATAACTACAGATAAATCAAGTGGCTTTTCCATGAGCTGGAGGAGGTCAAAGAGCAGGTGGGTCATATGGAGGAAAATAGGAATGGAACGGGTTCTAATAAGAGACATGGCCATGATGAGAGGCTCAGTCTAGCGGAGAGAAGGATTCACAACCTCAAGAGCTACAACCACAATCTCTCGAACTAGATGATTTCGTTGCTAAGCTCCATTAACAACAACATCATATCTTTAACTGGTTGGATCAAAGACAGAGTTTTGAAGGAAGATGAGGAAGGAAAAGACAAGGAAATAGCTAGATTGGAGGTCAACCCTACAAAGGACAACATCAACAATGGTTAGGACCAAGAGGATCAAAGGGCGCACCAACAGGAGGCTGAGGAGAACCAAATGGCCTATGAGGCTGCTTGGGTCATGCAAGAGCTAGAGAGAAAGAACGAGGACTAATCCATTGCCTATTCTTTTGTTTCTATCTGTGCCTTTTTTTGGCTTTTTGTCAGGGCTTTTTCCTTTGTCGGTTCATGTTGTTTTTGTTCCTGGTCTTTTCTAAGATCTTTGTTTTTCGGCTAGGCCTTGTGCTTTTTTTCAGCCTTTGAACTTGAACTCTTTGGGCTAGGCTTTTCACACTTATTTTCAACCTTGTTAATGTTTTAACTCTTGGGTTTTAGGGTCTCTATAAAACCTATTTATCTAATAAAAAACAATCAAAAGATTCTCCAACGTGTAGGGAATGAGTGCCAGCCTTGACAGAATAGCAACCTTGAGAACTAATGTCACTCCACATTAAATTGTTAGCACTACTGAGGAGAAATAGAAAGGATACCAAATAACTCTTCTTGATTAGCACCCACCGGCTTAGATGTTCCTTAGAAAGACCACTGAGATGAGACAATTTAAATAGAATTTCACCCCATTCGATGAAGTGATCAAGGTTTTCCACCCCAAGATGCTCCATGGACAAAAAGAGGCCACTTAGCATTAGATAGCACAAAGGTTTGTGGCCTAGAAGTAGATCCTCCCAACATCTAATACTATGTTTTCCAAGGCAGTAATCCCCTTATGAACTCATTAAAACTAGTGAGGACATGGCTTGATGTGCACCAAAGTGGGTCTAGAAATTAATAAAGGAGTGCTATATAAATTGCACCATTCAAGAGTTGGAGAATATTTTGGTTAGTGGTATACTTATGCTATGGCACACAACCATTCTGCAACCACACTAATAGCAATCCCAAGCAACAACATTCAAATTAACAACAATGTGGTCATGCAATAACAACTGTGCAACAATCATGGAAAGATTGGGACACTTCAAATAAGTTAAAATGCAAATGAAGCACCTCCAAAATTAAGGGGACACTATGAGAAGGATCTAAATATCCCCCTTCCAATAGAATTTATATTCAACCTAATTAAGATGAAAAAAGTAAGATGACTAAACATAGGCTGAAAATTTTTGTGGCTTTCTTTTATGCACCAAGTTTAAGCTTCTATATTTCAAGATGTCAAGTTGAAACTATTTTTGAGTCTACTCTATTTATCTATATAAAGATTAAAGCAACCTTTGTTGATAAATAGGATGTCAATTGAGAAATTTTTTTCCTTGTTCTCTTTCAGCTACTAGAGATCTGAATTCATCATTAATGATTTTGGAGTTGATGGAAAATCATACAAATTGCAAGTTGTCTAGTCAAATTTCTATTTGGATATTAAAGAATAATGAAGCAATTCATGAAGAGAATGAGGAATGAATAGAAACCTCAATAGAAGGATTCTCTTGAAGATGTCACATGCTTTCAACAGAAACCAACTTCAACTTGAATCACAAATATTCAAAATTTAACATGATAGAGGCATCCTATATTATAAATTCAACAACTAGGGGCTTTAGCTTAACATATGCTTTTGTTCAAACAAGGTGCACAACTTGATTCACCATCATCAATCTATTACCATCTTGTAGTCTATGTCACAAAACTTAGCTTTGTGTAAGTATTAATCAATTCAATATAGCTAATAAATAGACATAAATACAAGTTAATATGACAAATACTTGCACTAGAAAAGTTATCTCTGTTGAACTATAAAGATCATGAGTGTTCCCTCTATTTATCACCCTTGCAACCTCATCCATAGTTATGGTCTCCTTGTGATCCACCATCATATATTCACTGAATGCATTATTGAATCTTGCTTCTTAGTAACAATGAGATTCATTCAAATATTATTTTCTAAGTTCAATGTTGTGGTTTTCTAAAGTATCAATATAGCCAACCCATGAGGATACAGAGCACAAATATCAATCAAAGGCATGTCTACAAATTTACAAGAATAGGAATCAATGATCTAGTTCTATTTTACTTTCAAGTGTACAAAACTGAAAAATCCTTATATAAAAGGAAATCTATTTTAGAAATACGAATTGTGAGCTTGTGTCTAAGAGTAGATTAAATCAACATGCCTTTTTATGCAGTTCAAAAATCTTAGTTTGCAATTGTAGACATCAAAAACAAAATGAAAAATGTTGGTAGAATAGGTGAAAACAAGAGACCTTTCAGATGAAATGTCCATCGTAGTTGGCACAATTGTTGAGTCAATATCCATATCATCTGCTACTTCTCTACTTTTCATTCATACAAATTAGTAGAATTGACTAATGTTAGTGCTTAACTTTTGAGAAGCCCACAATCAAGAGAGTTGCAAAGTTGCCTTACTCTAGGATGGTTGGTTGTGTTTCGCTTCCACCACTCCTTTCATCTCCACTACCCTTCTTTTGTCTTCTTGATCTTCATTTCAATACCAAAGCTCATTATATAGAGTTGTCTAGTTCATTAGATTTTACAATGAAAGATATCAAAAGTGACAACAAATTCTACCTTCCTTTGTTTCTAGACTCATCTAGATGATCACCATCATCATTATCATCATTATTATCATCATGTCTCCCATTGGCAGAATCATCATGAGCACGATGTTTCCTATTGATTTCTTGCTGTCTTCCTTGCTCCCTTTGCTCCATATCTATCAGCTTTGTATGGTATATTGCAAAATTGAGGACTTTGAGAGCGGACTCTAATTCAATTTTAATGCCTAAGAAAAGCAAGTTGGAAAATAATGAAATATGTCAAATGATGAAAAGCCTTCTCATGTTTCAATCTCATGCACATCACTTCTAAAGTATTGCTAGAAAGTAGTAATAAATTGTTAGATAAATCAAAACCTATCCAATTTTCCATCTCATTAACGCGACTTCTGAAATGCCCACCAATTTTTTTTAAGCTTCATAATAATTCAAGTATATGCATTCTAAACATAATCAATTTTAGTAGAGATGAAAAGCAATACTAATATTATGACCCATAAGCCTCAATCCAAATTTAACCTTGCAAGTTCCCAAATAGAATATAAAGAACCCTAATAAATGAAAAGGATAGATTTAGTCATTTCTAAGCATTTTTCAAATTTGAAGATGCCTTGTAGCTCTCCTTAAAAGTACTTTCCACCAAATTAGTAGAGTCGCTTAAAATTGAATTCGGCAAAAATTTATTTAGGCTTTACTCAAAAACAAGAAAAATATCCCTAGCACATTTTAGACCCTCTGTGACTGTAAGCACACAAAGGTTGTGCTAGCGTAACTTTATTTCAAGAGATGCTTTGGTTTGAATAATGAAAAAAATAGGTAGCTTAAAAGCAGAGTAACTACTTAAAGCTATATGCATACATCGTAAAAATATAAAGAGATAGCAACATGATTAAAGTTATAAAGAAGATGAACATGGATCTAAGTGATCTTTTCAAAGGCCTTAGAAGGCTAAAAGACATTTTTGCTTATTGTAGTGTAAAACCCAAGATTTATAATTAAAGGGTTTCTCACTTGATTTCTCAACTTCATCTTTGCATGAGTAGTTGAAAGACAAATTATAGTCTCCAATGTACATGCAGTAATTGGTAATGTGCCTCCTCTAGATTGTAGCCCAAACATTAAAAAGATTAAATCAAGAGTGTACAAAAAAGAATAGATTGTTCTAAAAGTACTAACTAACATCATGAATAAAACTAAACATTTCAAAATGACTAGGCACACTTATTGCAAACCTTAGCTTCTGCACCCGCATTACATAGTTCAACATATGTAGTTGAAATATGTTTTGATGCCTGTAAATTATCATCATTAGCACACAACTGTGAACATGACTTTTTACTTCCATGTGGGTTTGGAAAACAAAGAAACATAAGAATATAAAACAATTTACACAAAAGCAATGTAAAAAATTTAAAACCTCAAAAAAATCACCTCATCTGTCAACATAGGTTGATACCTACTCTTAGCATAATGAATGTATTTCTTCAAGAATTTTACAATTAGCATTTCATTTTTGAAATGCTTGGTCTTTTTCTCGCCATGTAGCAAACAATTGTATTTCACAAAAATGGATGTAGAAGTCTCTACTTCATCTTCTTCCATGTTTCTTGAATTTTTGTTAGCAATCAACATTCCTGTAGAATATTTTGGTGAATCATATCAACTATCAAACATGAAGAAATATTCCAATTATATTCAATGAGCAATGAGTAGAGATGTATACCACTATCTTCTACTAAAGACCTATAATGATGAATACGTAAAACATGCTCAGATATCCTACAATCAATATTAGGATCCATTTGGTCTAGTATAATAAAGAGCAGATCAAAATGAGAGAGTAAAGAATGTAGAAGTCCAATATTCTTGGTTGGAGTAAGTGAGTGATCATACTGCACAAATGAGATTTTGAAGATCATATTTAGCATCAAATATGCCCAAAAACACAACTTTGTGTTGTATCAAATTATAGGCAATACACATTACCTAAGGGTAAATAGTACTAAAGCAAAGAAAATCTATAATCCCAGAGCAGAGGTAAACACTGCTGTGAAAGGCTTGGGAAGTTGAAAACACTTATAGTTCCATAGATAGGATTTGCAGTAGTAACCACACTACATCATGCATTGAGAGATGCATGAATTCCTAATTTAGCAATTGTTACTATTTATTGCTCCATAATCTCATGTATAGACACACAATCTTGATCATTCATCATGTCAAATTCATCAATGCAAACAACACCATGGTCTTCTAAAACCATTGCTCCAACTTCTAGCCTACGTTCACCTAAATTAATTTAAACTGATTAGCCAAGAACAAACAAATATTTTCACAGAACCATCCAGTCTTTGACCAATGAAATAATTTCAAATTGGTCATCATCAAAGCATATGCCCATGACAAACTAGGCCTATTAACAACAACAATTGTATAGATAATAGTCAAGCACATACATAAAATCTCTAAAAACCAATTACCTGTCTCTTGGTTAGAGGTGACAGTGGCTATCAAACCAACACTAGAAGACCCTCATCCTACAGTTGATATTGCCAGGGGAGCAATATTCATGATGGCTCTCAAGAGTTGGGATTTGGCAATAGAAGGATCACCATCCATCATCATGTTTATATCCCTGCAATGAAATTGACAGAAATGCATGAGCTCAACAACCATTAGAAAGAGAAGTGTATAGAAAGTATGAAATTAAGGGTTTTACCCTCTCAAATGAGTTCCATTCTTCAAATTCTTCTCAACACCCCCTAGTGGCTACAACACAACAACTTTCTTTATCCAAGTATGCCCATAGATTGAAGGTGCAAGTGACTCTGCCAGTAGACTAAATGTATCCTTCTTATTTCCTATTTTCTTGATACTTTTTATGTCATCACTTGTAAAAACAAGGGTATTTATCTCTTTATTGAGCTAAAACACATTATTGGCAACAATAATAGTCCTGCATTGAATGGAACGCTAAATATGTCAAAATGCGTGAATTGGAAAAAGGTTCCAAACTAAAAAGGGGCTACCATGAATGAATTGTGCCACTTGTGATTGATTATTCAAAAGGCAAGGTACCTAAAGACACCATTGGCACTGCCTTTGGTTTTGCCAGGAATTTCCTTGTAAATTCCCACCACTATTATATGATCTCTAGGCTTGCAAGTGTCAATAGATCATCCTCTACAATAATATCTATTGATCTAGGTATCTAACTAGGAGTAGAGTTCTCAGGTACTTCTTGCATAGATATTGTTTGATGGTCTCTATACTTGCACAGACCAAACTTAGTAACTAAGAGATTCCCTTGATCATCCTATCATAACATTAGCAAATTAACTTGCATTAATCCCTTAAAATTGTATGGCATCAAAAGATGCTATAGAAAATATTACCCTATGAAAAAGCACTAGAAATATTATGGCAGAAATGTATGGAATACTTACTCATGTAGGATAAATAAACTTTGTGGGTAGGCCAGTCATTGATGTTATATCTCGATATTCATGAACTTGAAATTCTCTAGTGATAGGTCAATAATGGACACTTTTAACAACCTTCGGCCTTACTAAAGAACCTATTGGTCATAAAAAGGCAACTTCTATCACATAAATGCCTAGGAAGAAGTCATCTTAGTCACAAAATTAAACATGTATAAAACCTACAATCCTAAGATAAAAGCACAGCTAAAAAGTTGGCCTTGAAAATTGAACCAAATGAGAAGATATCAAAAATCAAAAAATTTAGGACACCAAATCTTGTGCAAGGGAATTATCACACAACCTGATAGTAATCAGAATTTTTCTTCATCCAGTCACAAATTCAACAACATAAAATAGACAAAATAGAAAGATGGAATGCAATGTTCTAAACATCCTTCTCATAACCTAGTATCTAGAAGTCCAATCTTCTAACACAGTTAAAAGTGAACTCTATTTTTTGTTTTAACACCTTTTTTTACTATTCACTCAAACATATCAATTCTTTACATAACAATGTATATAGTCATAGCCAACAGATAAGGCTAATAAAGGGCATTTGATGTTCATCAATTTTTCAAGAATTTTCAAACTAATTTAAATAGGGGGATCATGCATGCGGCAATATATACATACATTTAGTGACAATACCCTCAACACTAACCATGTTGCCAAGAAATGGAGAAAGGAGCTCCTGAGGAGTAAGCTTGTGAAAGCCAAAATGACCTTCAAAACCAACTTGAATTTGTTGGCCTTCTTGCAGATACTTGGGATCCACATTTCTTGTCACCTCCCCTAGTGCATCAGATAAGGGTTGAATGTACTCACTGGGACTCCTTATCACCCTAAGAGCTAAATCATGGCTGAAATTCCTTAGATCAACCATGTCTATAAGCAGGCGATGGAGACACTGAGTGATCATGCCTCTAATCTTGTCCATGTACACACCTTGCCCCACCTGCAAAATGTTGCCACAAACATGTTAAAAGGCTATGTCATGCATTAATGGCTTCTACCATAGTACATTTGATTGGTAAATCTTTTAAAAGGCTGATGAGATGAAATGAGAGGAGAGCAAAGAAGAAATTTACATCTTGGTCTACAAAGTCCATGAAAGTGCGCTTGTGTGCAAAACTGGCTTCCTCATTGATATCCATCACCGACAATGTAGCTTCCCATAGTGGGAAAATGAGGTCTTGCAAACTATCGATCCAAACCCCACTTCCAAACACAAAAATAGTAATAAAATAAAACAATATATTCAAGATTAGTTTTGTAGTTGTTCTACTACTTTAAAATTTTGACTGCAATATATACAAGATTAATATTGTAGTTGTTCTATTGTTTTTGTATTTTGACTCCCTTATGTCTTCTGCAGCTTGTTCTACTCATTGTAAAAAAACAAATATATTTGTAGCTCTCTTAACAATCTACTATCTTCTCATCTTATTCTCTTTGCATTTTTTCAATTAGAAACAATATAGAAAATGTAATAACTAATAATTACATAAACTTTTTGTATGCCAAAATTAAATGTAGCTTTTGAAGTCATTTATTAAAAATTATTTATGTAGCCTTTAGTAGGGATTAGAATTGCATTCCATTTGCTCAAGTAACGAGCATCTATATCATTCAATGCCCAAAAGACAAATCTTAGTACATGTCTTGCATGAAATTTGATAGAATAAGTAGAGCTAGCCATCATACTTTTGAGAACAAAATTTTGAGTCTTGATAGGCTACTCCCTCTGATGTTGAAAAATTTAGTGAGTGGGACTATTATGCAATTTCCAAAGCAAAAGAAATGCAAAACATTTATATTTAAAATGACCTATGCTAATTTAGCTCTGAACGACTTAGCTATCTGGCCATTACAATAGTTGATGGCCAAATTTGGTTAATCTATAAGTCTATAATATCTTCAAGTCATAGAGCTTTCTCAACATGATAGAAATTATGAATGACTTTTTGTTGCAAATTTAATAGATCTGGTTTTGACATATTATGTATATCTACTCTTGGTGTGGTCTAATATATTTAGCTTACATTTTACCTACATAGTAAACATTTCTATGAAAAGAATTGGCTATTCCTTTCACAAATATCACTTCACATGAGCAATAAACTAACATTAAAAAAAAACCCTACTTAGTTGGTGGAAAATTACCTAGAGAGAGCATTATATATTATGGAAATATAAAGCTCAACAAAAATAAGATAATAGTGGTCAGCTATAAGCAACACAATTTTATTATCTTAGATTCTTACATATGGTGTGCTAATAGACTTAAAATATAATATCATCACACGAGAGAAACCTACTCCTAGTCTTAAGAAGATTTTGCAAGCTTTCTAAGCTGGGCAAGGAATTTTTAAAAACAACCAATGATATACAAGATTTTGCAAGTTTTCTATGATTCTAGTACAAGGAGAGCTTCTTGTATCAAGTTCCAACCATAAATTGAAAAGTGCTTGAAAGCCTTTGACACAGTTTTGTTCAAATCAAACAGACTCATTAAGACCTAATTGTAAGGAAACTCAGGTGCGGAAACAACTTCCTACACTAATCTCATAAGGAAAGTATGATGCAAATCCTATTAAAATCTTCTTACACTTACAGATTCAATATCATGTAAACAACAATATTGCAGCCAACCATGCATATAGAAAATAGACAGAGAAAGGAACACATAACACAAGGATTTTCCAGTGGGGAAAAACCTTTCAGTAAAACAACCCCACCCCTTCAGAACCTACACAATGTATTATCTTCAACACGAGGTTACAATACACTTGCAATGCAAGTTCAACATCAACAACAGAAGACTCCAGTAGCTACTCACAGTGCCAACAATACACCTTTTTCGCATCGCACTCTCTTCAAAACCCCTAAAAATTCTTATAACATAGCTCTTACGTGTCATAGGAATCCGTCATAACTATTTTAGCCATGATCTCCTTACACACAATTCAAGATGTCGACACATCAACATTATTTGCAAGAAATACATTTTACAAAACAAATAATAAGAATAGGAATTATACAAGGTTGAGACACCTTATTCCTAACACTAATTCCTTGTAATAAGTTTGCATTTAACAATTTTATACACATCTTACAACTTTTTACATTTTTTTTGTACTACTCGAAAAAAAAATGAAACATGATGTGAATGTAAATGACTGGCTTTGCTGAATTATCTACCAAAAAAATGAGTAGACAATATATTTTAAAATCTCTAGACAAATGTAGTAACCATAGCATAAACAATAACAACAACAAGTAGCATAAGCATTTCAAAACACTTTGAATAAATTAACATTAAGAAAGAATCATCTTAGACAAGGAAGAATCATAAACTAAAAGTTTAAAATAATGTCTCATTAAAATGAATTTAAAATAAAATGTGCATGGCAACCAAATTTAAAAATAAAATAAAAATCAAATTGGAAAGTGCTAATTCCACTTAGCCTGAATAAGAAATCAACCCTTTTTTTTAGCTTATCATCTCAAGTGCTAATTTGGCTAGTTTTGTGCATTAGAAAAATCACAAGAATGTTTCTCAAAAACTCAATAATCCAGGTGCTTGTTTCTTCAAACTAATGGGCTTCCCCAAGTTCAATGAGTCATGTGCTAAGAAACTATAAATTTGGAGGAAGTAAAAGAAAGAAGAAGCTATCCATACAAGTTTAAGAGTCCATTAAAATGGTTAGTGGTAAGCTCTCAATTGTAAAGAGTCATCTAGAAAAGATGGACATATAGGATTAGTCACAAGAATTTTAGTACCCAAGCAAAGATCCACACCCAAATCTAAAAAAAACCTTTAATTTATTGTAAAGGCTCATGGGTTTTAAACTGAAGTAAGTGAGGTAATTATGGCTTTTACATAGCCATTAAAGTGTCATGTAAAGAGGAGGGAAATGAGAAAGTATCTCAAAATTTTCAATACCAAAGACTTTGGTTCACAGATGGACCTATGTAAAAGTTTCAAATAAGTTTGAAAAGCTTTGCAAACATAAGGGGATTTTCAAAAAATCCAGTGAGGAGGACTACTGAGACATCTTCATTTGAATGGAAAATTTGAGTAAATATTCATGAATTCAGATGACATTCAAACTATGTCACAATAGAAGCCCCATGAGGGCAATGTAAGAACTTGATAATTGAAGATATTGCTAGATTCAACCAAATGGGGTAGGAAAACTTGTGAGGAAGTGAAATAAGACACTTTAATCACAGGGAAAAAGCCAAAAAAAAAAAACCATATACCCTGGAAAAAATATTCAATTCTAGGGTGTCTTATAAATCTGCATAAAACTCAAAAGCAAGCAATGCCTTCAACAATTCAACTTAACCCATAATTTTTGAATCCTCAAATGTGTTCATCTAATTCAACACCTAATTTTTGAAACCCTAGCAAAAATATCAATGATTACCTATTATGTTCTGAAGCTCCCTGTAAGCATTCCTTGTGAAAAAAAGTACCATTATTTTGAGCATAAGAACAAAATGACTTAAATATACAAGATTATAGAGAAATAACTTAGCCTAAAGAAAGTGAGGTAATCATAGGGACTAAAGAACAATTTGAATGCATAATAATTTGGGGCTTCCTACTGTTCTGCTAAAGCTAAACCAGTATAGTTGACAAAACTTACATGGCTCAAAAACATGATGGGGACTTGTACATTTCTCGCTTGAAACCCTTCAAACTATAATTCTTCATTCACCATTTTCACATGATCAATCCACAAAAGAGAAGAGATGGACACCCAACCAGAGCATAAAATTGAAATAGGGTGACCTTTTTCATTTTAACATTATGAAGCCCATGTTGGTCAAAATGTTGACCAACACGGGAATGGATTTTAAAAGAAATTTATTTTTTCTTGCATATTTTGACCAATCTAAAAACTTTTAATAGATGGTTGAAAATTTTGGTCTAAAAATGGAGTCAAATGTACTAGTTTGATGAGGAGTGCATTTATAATTTGATAAGAGAGCTCATGGAAGAAATTGGTATAATTGGTGATCCTCCACTTCCTCCTTTTCAATTAGATTGTTTTAAGATCAACAATGCTTCATATGAATCCACATATTTGTCAAAAAATAGTTACTCTAGCTCTATGTAACTAAATTCAGATGGATTTGATGTGGGAAAGGTTGTAGTTAGAAAAAAGGAATGTCGAGATTGTTGAAAATAGTTGGTTTCTCTTGAGCCAAATGCCCACCCACCCGCTTGAAACACTTAAGCTCGGTAGGTGAGTTTGAAATCCAAAAAGAGAGGGAAAATATTTTGAGACAAGAAAAAAGGAATGAAACCTCATTATTCATTCAAAGAGAGTAGAGAGAAGATCAACAAATCAGAGCAGAGGAGAAAAGAATAATCAAAGAAGAGTGTAGAGAGCAAGAGGAACAACAGAGGATCAGAAGGAACAATAGAGGATTAGAGTTGCAACAACATAGGATCAATTTTTTTTTGTTTGTCTTGTGAAGTAGAGATTGCTCTAGGCATTATTGTATATAGTCTTATAGTGCTACAAGTTTATATTTCAAGTAATAGTTGTAGATTAAAGTATTTTGTTTCTGGTTGAAGCCCTATACTCCCAAATTTGTATTCAATTGAATCATTTTATGAATAGAAAGCAAGCAAGCAAGCATATTAATTGATCTAGTTGTTTTGACTCATTTTTGTCTTCTATCTATTCATTATGCATGGTGCTTAGTATTTGAAAATTTTAGAGTTACATGTTCTCTATTATCATTCATGTGTTTTATTGGTGGAAAAGATCAGACTACAAGTCTATAGTTAACTCACTTGATTCACTCTTTAACCAAGCTCTCCTTTTGATAACTTGATCAATGTAAGTCTTTTTGTTCCTACTAAGTTATAGCTGAATCTATTGAGGTACTTATTGAGCTTATGTAGTTTCTATTGTTACCAAGTTCACTCAATACCTTCCTTGTTGAGTAGATCATGTCACTTGGTCACCAGACTGCCTATGTGTTACTACTGAGTTCCAACTCCCTTTGGTGATCAAGTCACTAGACATCCACCACTATCAAGAAAACTCCACTCAACTCCTTAACATGTCGAGATCACTCATCATTAATTGTTGCCGAGAAAATTTTTAAGTTACAAAGTTGTATTTTTCCAATGGTATCAAATCTTTGAGGCCCCAGATCGTCATGAGTTTGGGAACTTTTTCCTAGGTATTTGACATGGTAGGAGATGTAGGAAAGACATGGTAGTAGCCACCATCCTTTAATGGACATAATTATGATACATGGGCAAAGAAAATGAGAACCATCATGGTGGATAATCATTTATGGGAGTTTGTGGTGAATGGGTTTAATGATGTTACTAACCCAACACAATATGCTACCCTAAAAAATCCTTAGAAGACTCAGCTAAAAAGTCAAGAAGAAAGGATGCAAAAGCATTAAGTCTAGTTGAGGGAGCAATGACATAGACTATTTTTCCCAAGATTGTAGTAGAAAATTATTCAAAGGAAGCATGGGATATCCTTGAGATTGACTTCAATGGGATTGATAAGGTTAGATAGTGAAGTTATAAATGATCATAAGGGAGTTTGAGAACCTTCAAATGAAGGACAATGAACCTATTGTAGAATTCAACCCAAGAATATCTACTTCAAATGATAAACCATCTCAAATCAAATAGAGAAGAGTATGAAGAGCAAAGGATAGTGGAGAAGATATTGAGGATTTTACCTTAGAAATATGACAATCTTGTGATAACCATTGAGAAAGCAAAGGACCTCACCACATTGACCATGGATGAGTTGATGGAAACCTTTCCAACCCATGAGCACCAGATTAACAAGTCAGCTACATCTTCCCAAGAGCAATCTTTTAAGGTTCAAGAGCATTCAAGAGGTAGGGGGAGAGGAAGAAATGGCTCTAGTAGGGGCTCAAAAAGTAGAGGTTGTTGAAGAAATGGTCAAAGGAATGATGGTGTAGAAAGCTCAGGATGAGCAAGCAATCAAGAGGGAGCAAAAAACTCTCAAAACAACTTTAGAGGAGGTAAGAAGAATTACAACTCCAACAAGAGAAATGTGGAATGCTACTACTATCATTAGTTTGGGCATTATGCAAGTGAATTATAGAAGAAGCAAGGTGACTAGTCAAGATAGAATGCAAATGTAGTTGATCTGAATATGGGAAATACAAACAATCCCACAACCTTAATCATGTGTAACATTGGTGAAGAAGGTAGCCTTGAGGTATGGTACTTGGACATTGGTTGCAACAACCATTTGAGTGATAATGAAAGCTTATTTTCTTTCATCGACAAAAATTTCAAGTCTGAAATTAGCATGGAAAACATTGGAACCATTCCCATTGTGGGCAAAGGATCTATTATTATTTGCACCAAGCAAGGTGAAAAGAAGGAAACACAAAATGTATATTTTTCCCTAGGTATGAAGCACAATTTGATGAGTGTCTGACAACTCATTCAAAATGGTTACAAGATGTTAATGGAAAATGACAAGTATGTCATTCTTGAAAAGGATGGGAGTAAAAGAATACTTGCAACAGTCCAAATGAAAAAGAACCAGATGTTCCCCTTGAAGATAGAGACATGCTTCTCTTCTCAAGTCAGTTTTTCACATCCCAAGCATGCATGTACAATAGTACATCATCAATTAGCTCTAAGGAGTGTGAATCAAGATCCCTCCAAGCTATGACATCTCAGATATGGACATCTTGGCTTTATTGGTTTAAAATTTTTGTCCAAGAAAAGAATTGTATATGGTTTGTCAAGCATAGTAGATTCATGTGAAAAATGAGAGGCTCGTGTTTTGGGTAAGCAACATTGGCTTCCCTTTAATTCTAGTAATTCTAGAAGGGCAAGGTAACCATTAGAATTGGTATATTTTGATTTAGTTGGGCCTATGCAAACCACTTCTATTGAAGGGAGTACTTAGTTCATGACATTCATAGATAATTTTAGTCATAGGACATGGGTGAATTTCTTGAAAAGAAAATTTAGAGCATTTGATAAATTTGTCAAATTTAAAGCCCTAGCTGAGAAAGAATGTGGACACTATGTAGAAGTCCTTAGGTCAGATAGATGAGGGGAGTATACCTCTAATTTGTTTTTAAATTTTTACAAGAATAACGACATCAAGAAGGAGCTTACATCCAATTATACTTTGCAACAAAATGGAGTGGTTGAGAGGAAGAATAGGACCATTGTTGAGATGGCAAGGAGCATGATGAAAGAAAAGGGAAGAGAGACTGTAGCAAAAATAGTATATTTGATAATAGGTATCCTACAAATTTAGTTTGTGACAAGATTCTTGATGAAGCATGGTCAAGGAATAGATGGAAAGTTGAGCACTTGAGGGTGTTCAGGTCTGTAGCATGTGCACATGTTCCAAAGGGAAAAAGGAAAAAGATGGATGAAAAAGGTGTGAAGTGTATCTTCACTAGTTATAGCTCAGAATCAAAGGTCTATATAGGTTGAATGATCCAATCATGAAGAAGATCATCATTTTAAGAGATGTGGAGTTTCCTAAAAAATTAGTCATGGGATGGCTCGATAGATGAATATTCAAGCACTTCAAGTAAAGTGTTGACCATTGAAGAAGAATAAGATATTGGTGATCAACAAGATGAAGAAGCAACAAACATGGATATTTGCAGACAAAGGAAAAAATGAAAGTGCACTCAAACATATAGAGTTTCATCTCCTAGCAACTCAAGATAGCTTCAAGCTAGCATGCAAAATAGTAACAACAACAATACTAAAAATTCAAATCCCACTCTCACCTCCCTTTTGCCAAGAAAGACTAAGAGTCTAAAGGAGATATAACATGAAGAAAGGTATGATGATGACTTTGATGAGAGTGTCAATTTTGCATTTATTTTCTCACTATGATCCAATCTATTTTGAAGAAGGTATGAAAGAGGAGAAATGGTATAATGCCATGGATGAGGAAATAGATGCTATTCAAAGAAATGAAAAAGGGTAGTTAACTAATTTTCCTCCCAAGAAACAAGTAATTGGAGTGAAATGAGTTTCTAAGACCAAGTGCAATGTTGAAGGAAAAATTGATAGGCATAAGGCACTCTTAGTGGTCAAGGGGTGCAAGTAGTAGTATGATAGAGATTATGATGAGACATATGAACTAGCTATAAGAATGGAAACCATGTGTGCAATCATAGAAATTATAGTCCAAGACAAATGGAAGGTATATCAAGTGGATGTGAAGTCTAGCTTCTTGAATGGTGTATCGAAAGAAGAAGTTTATATGTGGAGCGAATACCTAGTTATGAAGTCCTAGGTGAAGAACACAAGGTGTATAGATTGAAGAGAGCTCTATATGGGGTCAAGCAAGCACCATAGGCATGGTACAATAGGATTAACTCATACCTTATGAGGAAAGGCTTTAGCAAAAGTGATGGTGTGCCCACACTCTACATCAAGGCAGCAAGTGGTAAAGTTTTAATTGATGTGTTGTATGTACAAATGACTTAATCTTTACTGAAAATTATAATTTCCTAATTGGTGAGTTCAAAGAGGCCATGAAAAATGAATTTAAGATGATAGACCTAGGTCTCTTGAAGTATTTTATAGGCATAGAAGTAAAACAAATGTATGATGGCATTTTCATCTCTCAAGAAAAGTATGAAAATCAGATCTTGGAGAGATTTAAAATGTAGAACAGTAAGGAAACCCCAACACCAACAACAATAGGTCTGAAGTTGAGAAAGGAAGATTGCAGAAAAGTGTGAATCCAACACTGTACAAGAGTATGGTTGGAAGCTTGATGTATTTGACAACAACTCAGCCTGACATGTTGCATGCAGTAAGTTTAACTTCCTAATTTACGGAAACACCAAAGGATTCCCATTCACAAGTGGGAAAGAGGATTCTAAGGTATGTGAATGGTATCAAGGATTTTGGCATTTTGTATGTACTATGGATAATGATTTCAAGTTGGTTGGTTATACTAATAGAGATTGGGCTAGAAGCCTAGATGATATGAAGAGAACTTTTGGATACATGTTTCATATGGAGTCAAGTGCAATTTTATGGGCATTTAAAAAGCAACCCATTATTTCTCAATCTATAGAAAAGGTTGAATACATAGAAGTGAATGCAACAACATGTCAAGCTATTTGGTTAAGGAGAATCTCGATAGATTTGAATGAAAGGAAAGAGGATGGAACCATAATATTTTGTGGGAAAATTTCCTCAATTGCACTATCTAAGAATCCAGTCTTCCATGGGAGAAGCAAGAACATAGAAATTATATATCACTTCATCAGAGAATTGGTGGAGAATGGAGACATCAAAATGAAATTTTGTAATTTTGGGTAGCAGCTACCAGAAATTTTTACTAAAATTTTGGGCATAGTAACTTATGTGTGTCTAAGAAATAGTCTTGGCATAGTTTATTTGGATCAAGAGTGATCTTTGTTTGTTTGGCTAGAGACAAAGGTGGGGTGTTGAAAATGGTCAGTTTCCCTTGAGCCAAATGCCCACCTACCCACCTGACACACTTAAACTTAGTCGGTGAGTTTGAAATCTAAAAAGAGAGGGAAAATATTTTGAGACAAGACTAAAGGAATGAAGCCTCATAATTCATTCAAAGAGAGTAGAGAGAAGATCAACAGATTAGAGAAGAGGAGAAAAGAATAATTAAAGAAAAATAGAAGGAACAACAAAGGATCAGAGTTGTAGCAAGATCAGTTTGTTCTAAGTTACATAAGTTCATTTTTTGTCTTGTGAAGCAGTGATTGCTCTAGGCATTATTATATGCAGTCTTGTAGTGCTACAAGTATATATTTCAAGTAGCAGTCATAGGTTAAAGTATTTTATTTTTGGTTGAAGCCCTATGCTCCTAGATTTGTATTCAGTTGAATCTGTTTATAAATATAAAGAAAACAACCAGATGTATTAGTCAATCCAGTTATTTTGACTCATTGTTGCCTCCTTTCTATTCATTAAGCATGGTCCTTAGTATTTGAAATGTTCAGATTTGGATGTTCTCTATTATTGGTCTTGTATTTTAATGGTGGAAAAGATCAAACTACAAGTTTTTAGTTAACTCACTTAGTTCACTCTTTAACCGAGCTCTCCTTCTAACAACTCAGTCAGTATAAGTCTTGTTGTTCCTATCGAGTTATAGCTAAATCTATTGAGGTGCTTAATAAGCTTACTCAATTTCTATTCTTACCGAGTTCACTCAGTACCTTCCTTTCTAAGTAGATTATGTCACTCAGTCACTTCATTGACTAAGTTTACTCGGTCACTAGATTACCTATGTGTTACTACTGAATTCTAGCCCCCATTAGTGACTGAATCACTTGGTATCCACTACTGCTGAGAAAACTCCACTTAGCACTTTACTATATACCCTTTAAGAAGAGAGCTAGAATACAAGAAAGCTAAAAGAAGTATGTGAGTATGTTGCTAGAGAAGGATGGTCCCTCTACTTTGGCCTTGACTCATTGAGACTCTAAAGGAGTTGAGTCAAGAATGGAAGGAGGTAATGACCCCTTCCCTTAAGTTTCTGACTCTATTGATGCTTTGGCCTTCTATTTCATCTTTTTCTTGTACTTTTATTAGTTTTATGACTCGGTAAATTTTTGGTTGAGTTCATTTCTTGTGAATTCTTTTTATTTTACCTATTGGATTATTATTATGGACCTGATCCATTTCTAAAATGACTTAATAAAAAAATTATAGTAAATTTGTCATCCATCATTATACATTTAAAAAAAATTAAATTCATGTATATTAATATGCTCAAATTATATTGCATTGACTAAGATGGTTTAGATCAATGCCACATAAATAGAGACCTATGTATTGTTAGGTTGCATCTCATTACAAGATGTGCTCTTGTATCTAAAAATATAATGCATGATTAACATTTTTATGGCCTTATTATTTAATTTCTTAGTAAGCGATAGTACAATACTCCAAAAAAAAAGTGTTGTAGTGGGGTACCCACAAAGTCTAAACAAACCATGTTTAAAATAAAAATGTATTTCCTTAATTTTTTTAAATTTTGATTTAATCATATGAATCTTCATTAAAGAACCTATGAAACTATATCTCATTACATGAAGTCTCCTTATATCTATTAATATTATCATGATATACTATTTTCAACTTTTCCCATTTAATTTTATTGATACTATATATTTAAAAAATAATAGTGATATAGAAACATACCATGTCCATGGAACAAATTATCCAACAAAATCACTTATTTAAACTACCCTTGTTGCCAGCACTACAACCCATCTATTTTTGTGAAAGTACTAAAACTAAACTTAGTTTTACATCTACTTAGCTTTAAAAGTCCTTCGAGATCTTACAACATGCTCTTGCCACATACCGCATCCACTAGATATCCAATTCTACACAATATTAGTCTCATGATGATATATATTTCAAAATTTCAATCTCAATCTTATAATAAGGATATACATACATTTGCTTTTCTCTCAATCAATTACAATGGCTCAAAAATGGAAGAGTTTAACTGAGATATTTATTATTGATAATGATAGATATTGTTATTATTAATAATGGCTTTCAAGTAGGGAAGAGTCTTGATTTCATTAAAATAGTCAATTTATAAAATCAAATAAAATTGCTTTGGTTGTTCAAGATGTGGAGTTTGAATCTTTAAAAAAATGCTCATTATTATTGTTATTCGAACAAATACTACCCTAGGAATTTCTTTAGATTTAGTAATCAACTAAATAAAGAAAACTAAGTTTTAAAGCTCTATCTTCTCAGAATGTGTCTCTTTCAAAAACATCTCACCAACAACTACTTATGAAGACTCACTAAATTTATAGCTAATGTATGATGATAAGTGTATTGTTCTTTATTAGTCATGAAAGTTGCAGGAATCGAATATCAGCGTGGAGTTCATCTTTTGGAGCTTGGTAAGCATGGGAACTTTCTTTATTATTGTTCTATGGAAAAAGTCATTAAGCACAGGGACTCTTACAAGACTTAAAAGATTGTAAACCAAGAGATGATGAGAGAGCTGTTCAGGCCTGATTAAATTTTATAAAAACAGCCTTTCAAGATTTCAACGACTACTAAAACATCCATGGGTGCATGTGAAAGGCCATGATTAGGAGTAGGTTTATATATAGCAAGATACTAACGAATCATGGGACTTTTTATTATGAAGTTTATATTAGTTGAAATTTGAAAGTTAAGGATGATCTTGTATTAACTAATATTGTGAATGATCTTGAATTCACTCATTTATGATGAGGTGTAAATTAATTATGGACAATAAAATTTTCTAACTTGGTGAAGATTTAATAATAGAAATAATTTTTAATTTGTAGATTCAAAAAGAGACAAGTTCATGAAAACAATTTACTTCAAGTTAGATACATTTGCACAATAAGAAACATGCATCTACATTGCATCAAAATAATAGAAAGTAACGATCATGGTTAGGGAAGTAATTAAAACTATGTTTATGAATAACTAGAGGAATGGTGTAAATATTGACTCATTAAGCATGAGGTATTGTTCAATAGGTTGGGAGAAAAGTACATAAATTTCCATACCATCTCAACATAAGATTTAATCTAAAGTCAAACAAAGGAAGCCACATTGAATCTTTTATTTAAAGAAACATTAGAACTAATATTTTGGTACAACATGTAAAAAACTTTATAGATTAACATGTATTTAAAAAGGGATAATTGATCTAAAATAATTCCAAAGTCTATTGATGTATATAAGCAAGGGGATTGCATCAAACAATACCTAGAGGGAGAAACACTTATTGATTTTTGTACTAAAAATCATGCACACATGTATATGACTAGGATTTTGAAGGACTAGAGTATGTAAAATGATGAAAATTTAGGTTGAGAAAAAGCCCAAGAAGTAAAACTTATCAACCAAGAGGTGAATCTTACTAATATGACCATCAATTTTTTACTTAATGTAAGGCTTTAAACTTCACACAATTTTAGTAGTTAAAATAATTAAGTACAAAAGGAAGAGAAAATACCTAACCAGATCTTTGAAGACATTATAAAATGGATTAAGATTGCGATAGATAAATCTAGATGTATAATTCCTTACTTACTGTGATTCCAATCCTAATATTTATACGAATCATTGTGTCAAGGAATGAATTCTATTTCATGTGGTTCTATGAAAAAAAAAACATACTATCATTAATTTCATTGCATCGTTGAAAGCTATTTTATCTCATTTAGCATGTTTAATTTTTTTTAGCATAAATCTTGGCCTACCTTCTCTTGACTAAGGTTTGCCAAGATTTTGTAATATCATATTGTTCTTCCTTCTATTCTATGAAAATATACCAAATGGATTGTGAATTCTCCTAGACATGAGCATGACACATAGATATTCATGTGGTGCTTAACTTTCATAATATTTTGTATCATAGACCATTAGAGTCTTAGCATTCATAGTTTAAAGTTTGTGGATATGTTTTGGAATTCATACTTAGTCATTTTTTTACTAAGTTTTTCCATCAATGTCAAATGGGAAGGTTGTTAGAACCAAGATAGGTGGTATGATCGCCTGACATCAAATTCAATTTTGGTAAAAATTTTAGTATAAAATTAGCCCAAGTATACTATACAAAATAGTGAATAGTAGTTAATAAGTAAAGTCCACACACAAATGAGAGGTGGGAGGGGGGTGTGAATCATTTGTGACCAATTTAAATAAAATCCAAAATTAGAAATCGTAATTCTAGTAGTTAAAGTAATGATGCACAAAAATTGAAAACCATAGTCCATAGTACAATGATTATTGAGTAGAGAAACCCTTGATAGGAGGGAAAGCTTGAGTGGAGAAGGTACTCACATGATAGTGTACTAATATATATGTTCTTTTTAAAAGGATGTGACTCTATTAGAAGCCAATTACAATAAAATATTCCTTATTAAACAATAGGTCCATGTTAGGAGACCTTAAACCCATATTAGAAGGTTCTAGTCATATTAAAAGTTAATAAAGAAATAAGTAGGCCCACTAGCTAAATACACTAGAAAAAGTGAGATCAAACTTAAGGAAAAAGTCCTAAATTAATTCAACTAACTGTTACAAATCTTCACAATAACTAGAGAGGGGGGGAGGGGGGGTTGAATCAATTACTCAAGGTAAATATGTGCATTTGAAATGCCATGACTAGGCGTAGGTCTTTATATAGCAAGATAGTAACGAAGTGTGGGACTATGTATTATGAATTGTATATTAGTAGAAATTTAAAAGTTAAGGATTATCTTCTATTAACTAATATTGTGAATGACCATTAATCTTGAATTCACTCATTTATGATGAGGTGTAAATTAATTATGGACAATAAATGGTGTTAAAATTTTCTATCCTGGTGAAATTTAATAATAGAAGTAATTTTTAATTTGTAGATTCAAAAAAGAGACAAGTTCATGACAACTTAGCTCAAGTTAGATAACTTTTCACAATAAGAAACATGCATCTACATTGCATCAAAATAATAGAAAGTAATGATCATGGTCAAAGAAGTAATTAAAACTATGTTTATGAATAACTAGATGAATGGTGTAAATATTGACTCATTAAGGATGAGGTACTATTCAATAGGTTGAGAGAATTTGCAAAGTACATAAATTTCCATACCATCTCAACATAAGATTGAATCTAAAGTCAAACAAAGGAAGCCACATTGAATCTTTTATTTAAAGAAACACTAGAACTAATATTTTGGTACAACATGTAAAACAAATTCTAGATTAACATATTTAAAAAGGGATAGTTGATCTAGAATAATTCCAAATTCTATTGATGTATATAAGGAAGGGGATTGCATCAAAGAATGCCTAGAGGGAGAAACACTTATTGATTTTTGTACTAAAAAACGTACACACATGGATATGACTAGGATTTTAAAGGACTAGAGTATGTAGAATGATGAAAATATAGATTGAGAAAAAGCCCAAGAAGTAAAACTTATCAATGAAGAGGTGAACTATACTAATAAGAGCATCAACTTTTTTTTAATGTAAGGCTTTAAACTTCAAAAAATTTTATTAGTTAAAAAAATTAAGTACAAAAGGAAGAGAAAATACCTAACCATATCTTTTAAGACACTATAAAATGGATTAAGATAATGATAGATAAATTTAGATGTATGACTCCTTACTTATTGTGATTCCAATTCTAATATTTATACAAAGTGTGTCAATGAATGAACTCTATCTCATGTAGTTCTATGAAAACAAAAATACTATCATTAATTTCATTGCATAGTTGAAATCTATTTTTCCTCTATTCCTATAGCATGTTTAATTTTTCTTTTAGCATAAATCTTGGCCCACCTTCTCTTGACTAAGGTTTTTGAGGATTTTGTAATATTATATTGTGCTTCCTTCTATTCTATGAAAATATACCAAATGGGCGAGGAATTCTCCTAGATATGAGTATGACACATAGATATTAATGCGGTGCTTAACTTCCAGAATATTTTGTATCATAGACCATTAGAGTCATAACATTTATAGTTTAAAGTTTTTGGATATATTTTTGGAATTCATACTTAGTCATTTTTTTACTAAGTCTTTCCATCAATGTCAAATTGGGAGGTTGTTGGAACCAAGATAGGTGGTATGATCACCTGAAATCAAATTTGATTTTGAACAAATTTTCAGTACAAAATTAGCCTAAGTATAGCGTAGGAAATAGTGAATAGGTGTTAAGAAGTAAATTCCACACACAATTGAGAGGTGAGAGGGGGGTGTGAATCATTCATGACCAATTTAAATAAAATCCAAAATTAGAAATGTTAATTCCAAAAATTAAAATAATGATGCACAATTACATAAAACCATACTCCATAATACAATGATTTATTGAGTAGAGAAACCCTTGATAGGAGGGAAAACCCTAGTGGAGAAGGTACCCACATGATAGTGCACTAATATATATGTTCTTTGTAAAAGGATGTGACTTTATTAGGAGCCAATTATAGTATAATATTCCTTATTAAAGTATAGATCCATGTTAGGAGACCTTCAACCTATATTAGAAGGTTCTAATCATGTTAAAGGTTAATAAAGAGACAAGTAGGTTCACTAGCTAAATGCTCTAGAAGTAGAGAGATCAAACTTCAGGAAAAAATCCAAATCAATTGAACTAACTATCACAAATGTTTAGATTAACTAAGAGTATGTTCAATCCTTCACTACTTTGATTTCTCTCTGCTTGATTTGTCTTTGAAACTTCATTTTTAATCCTTCACATGTACATATACTCTCTATGCATCTCAAGAACTCAACACACTAATTCTAGGTTTAGAATCCTCTTTAAACATATGTTCTGTGAAGTTTCTAAATCTTAATCGATGACTTACACTTCATCTTCTTTTGTCATTTCTATCCCATTTTATGATTGGTTGAATTGTGCACCTTAGGATCATTACTTTTTGAGATGATGTGTGATGGCAATGTCTATACAACAAAAAATTTGCACCCAATTTGACAGTTTATGTAATTAATTAATTAATTTTAAAACCACAAAACCACTAATCTATGACTTTAAAATTAATTAATAAATTATATAAGCTGTGAAATCGGGTGCATATATTTGGTTGTTTAGGCAAGGGAATGTGTGATCAGGTCCTTATGTGGCTCTAAAAATATTAAATATCATAGAAAAGTCAGCCAAAATGGTTTACATATGAGTTTGTGTAATTATAAACTATCATATCAAAATTGAACTGCTCAACACTTGAATACTATGATTCATGGTCATGTATAAACCTTCATGTTGTTACTCAGCTTCTATATACCTATTTTCTTAGCACTTGATAACCTATCAATATGCTCAATCTCAACTATATTGCTTGGCTTGTACACCTACTCAGTCTCTACTGAATAGTCGGTAATCACTATCCTTCTCGATATAAGCATTGTATGCTCAGCCTTTACTAGATAACTTGGTCATAGCGATGACCTTATAATATTTTCTAGTAAATGACTAAGTTTTTGGAGACTAATAGAAAACATAGGCTTACAGATTAGCAATCTCTCCCTTTGACATTAGTGGAAAAAACACTTTTTCATGAACTCTTTTCATTCAAAAATGTATACTCCTCTAAGAGCATAATAGGATCCTCTATGATCTGTCACTTCTCTTTGATTTATTTCTTATTTGCCTCTCCTTTTAATTCTTGATTTCATGCCCCACTTTACCTTTATTCTTTCTCATCCCCCTTGTTTTTGTCAGCGATGGAGCTTGGGGCTGTAGGAGCTAACTGATACTTATCAAAAAAATATTGATGACTTGTTACAATATTGGCATAGCATATATTCCATCTTTCCTATACCCATTCCAAATTTTGAAATTAAATTTCTAACTCAACAACTAGATCAATGAATCCTGCAATGTGTGATTTTTTTTTTCTCTTTCTTCAAAATGTCTTTAGCAATAGAGATTACCTTTTGAATTACCTCTATATGTAGCAATACTTGCAGTTGAATCTATTGGTGTTTGAAACTACTAAGCAAAAAAATGCTCAATACCAGAATGATAATGCTCAAATAATCTAAAGACTAGCCAATTCCTATAATCAATTACACAAGTAGATCATCGGGACCCAACCTCAACGAAACCAAGCATGGTTTCCTACTCTTTAGGCTCTCCTAAACAAAGGTGGGTATACCTAGGGATGATTCTAATGCAAACTAATGTATTACAGCTATCTTAGTTTCATTCTGATTTTCATCTTTTATCCTCATCCACATACACAGTTTACCAATTTCTTTAATGCTTTCAAGTCCATATGCATCCCTTATAAACAGATCTGGTCCTAATTCTCCTAGAGTTTACAAGTGTTCCTGGGAATAGTAGCTACCTATGACTCATAAAACTAAATGTAAATGAGTGGTGACCAAAAAAATAGTATACGAATGATTTTGAATTTATAATAGTCTTAACATGCAGAGACAAAATTTACTCTCAATCATCTTTGATTTATAAGACCAGTACCTTATCCATTAGGCACAAAGAGTCACTTATTGGTAGGATACCTTGTTCAATTAACTTGTAATTGAATCTATCAACTATAATCACCTATTTCCATTCTTACATGATATCCTCTTCATAAACTCATGAATTCTACTAATTTATTGAAGCATTTACATAATCCATTGAATTAAAAGCAACAATATAACCAACATACACCCCATCCAGAATGCATTCAATCAAATGATCTAAAAACTAATAAACTCATGAAAAGGAGATAGAAAATGGTGACACAGATTTTGTGTAAATACCCCTTTGTATTATCCTTTTTGCTGACTAATACAATAACCAATATAAACTCAGTAAAGAACCTAGAAAATTATATTGATTCTGCATTTCTATTTGTCATCAAAAAAGTACATGACTGAAAATAAACTCAAAACAACTACACATGACTGGACTGAGTGTACTTTCTTGAAAAATAAAAACATACAAAACTTTCGGACCCTCACAATGCCTTGAAAACTCATTTATATAACATGAGTTGCAACAAGCAAAGGGTAATTGTGATTGATAGGTGTCCTTTTACAATAATGAGTATAACAACTTTTTTCAAAATATCGAGACACCTTTTTTAGAAAAGAAACAAAGAAAAATAGTTACAAATGATAGCTAGAGCATAAAATCTTCAACTTTATATTTTTCTCTAACTGCTTCCTATTGGTAAGGCTTTTATTTTTGCAATATCTTCCCAAACAATAACTTCTCTTTTGGTTGGCCACTTACAAGTCTTGGTTGTTTCTAACTCACCAACAGATTTCATCCATCTGGCATCAGTAATCACCTTTCCCTCTATAGTAAACCTATTCATTTCAATTTCAATCTTGAATAGGGTGTCAATAGGTTCATTGAAAATACACTCATCAATATCATCTTGGAAAATGGATGCCACCTATGGTAAGTCTACAATACGGTCTAAAGAACTAGACCATTCATTGAAATCCTTTACTTTGCTATCAGAATCAATAACATAAAGATTTAAAGAATGAAAACCACTTGTTAATACTTTCATTTTATTTTGTATGGCTACTAGTTTCCCTATGAAAAATTGCAATAGGTCTTTCACCTTGTTCATACCCTCCTTTACAACAATAACTTTATCTGGGAGATCTAGATTTTTGGCTAACAAGGGTATCAATCTATCAAAGAATTGCATATATGGTCCCCATTGTTGAAAAATTGGCTCAAGCCATCCAACTAAATCCTTGCATACTAGCTCTGTAGATTGTAGATTTATGAATGCATTATAAGCATCTTGAGATATTCTTTTCAAAGTGCTTATTCTATGCCTTAACACATTCATCATAATACTTTTCTTAGTTATAGTATCAAATTTAGGACCCTCTATTTCCACATTTACTATAGGTATTGGTATTGTTACCCCTATAGGTATCTCCTCTATTTGGGCCTCTGCCTCTGTAGTGTGCCTTTCTTCTTCCACCTACCTGGGTGCATGTACTGCCTCAGCTACCACCTTGAGTTGCTCCTTGAGGGATATTATTTCTGCTTTGAGACTCTGAATTTTCCCCTCCAATTCTTCTATTCTTTGTTTTTGTACATGGCTCATTTTGAGCTCTTCTTCATACAATTTTTTGATGTCAAGACACTCATTGTACACTACAGCTAGCTTATCCTCAATTCCATCCACCTTTACCTCATTCATGAGAGTAAAGTGTTTGACCAAGCTAGAGATTTCATTCCCATTAGTGTTCTCCAATGTCCACACAATCATGTTACCCTGTGCAGTTTCTTGTATATCAATCATTCTGGGCTTTTTGGAGGGGCCACGCTCCACACTGCTAGGATTTTTGTGTCTATGTTAAATCCTAACCCTCTCTTTAATCGTTCACTGCTAGTGGCTTCATAACTGATCATTTTGTCTTGTCTTCTCATTTAATCTAGAACAAAAAACCCTCTGAATATCCCAATGTGGTATTATAATCATACCACTCCTATGTACCAACTCCTTGACTTTTGCAGGGGTCATTGTCTCACTCTCAGGATCATAGGCTAATAGTTTTTCAACTGATTCTTTGTTCTTCTTTGGATTCTCTCCTAGCATGAGACTCAATGTGAGCTCATTTTGTTTTATTTTTTAGAGAAAAATTTTAAACTCTAATGATTTAATGAAATCATCATCTTCCATGAACTTTTCAGATTGAATGAGCCTACGATCCAATCATGATGCTACAATCTGGAGATTAGTAGAGGCTTTTCCTGCCTCTATAGCATTTTGATGTAAATAATTTTTCCTAATATAAGAAAAATACTCACTATCTCTTGGCATCACTTGTAAGGCTTTGCTTCCCACCCTTTTCAGGATGTGCATTATCTTTTTCCTTTTGTTTCCTTTTGGCATGCAAGCCGAAGTTGATGGTTGCTCCTCTTCCAACTCAATCTCCAACTACACATCTAGCTTATGGGATTCTCTATTTATAGTGGCTTCCTCTCCCTCTAGCGCATGTGGCATTTGTGACATGATATAGTCAAAATTATCCACCATTTTTCTTAAGTTACTAGGATATGGAACCTTTGTATAAAAACCTTTAAAATCAGGGTTGGTCCTCTTCAAAGCCTCCCCTACTTTAAAATCATATTTTTTTAGTAGCTCATCAGCCTCCCCTATTGCTACTATGTTGGCAATTAAGTTCTCTATAGGGATTGGTTTGTTTGGAGGCAAGATGTATCCCCTAATGGCCCTGACCTCATTGGTAATGTAGTTGTTAGGGTCATACATCCTATAAGGCCCAATAGAAAATTTGTACTATCCTAGGCACTCACTCAACTCCTCATATGCATTCTTTCCTATCTCAAAATCTCCCACTTTAAAGGTTCTACAAACAAAAGTAGGGTTGTTTAGAGAAGGATCATTTTTTTATTCATCAATAAAAATTGCCAAAACAATTCAATAATGGCCAATCTAGGGAGTAAATATTTAAGTAGAAGGCAAGGAGGCTATGGGCATGCATAGAATCTCATCAATGTGCATTCTTTGAATAAAAAGATGCTTCCCTAGTTATGATGTAATTTGATTTTCTCATCTAAAAATGAGGGCCTAAGAAAAGTCTTGAAAACATTTGGTGCCCTAAAGAAAGTATGGTCTAATTGCCTCATGATAAAAGAATAGAATAAATTTAAAAACACAAGTGCATTTGAATAATTAAAGTTTTTATCCCAAATTCGAGTTCATAGTTGCATAGGTAACTCACCAAATTCATCAGAGGTTTGATCAATGAAGTTCAGGCTGATGTAACCAATGTTGTGACATAGGATAAGGTTGGCGAAACATGAAATTCTTCATTTGTCCCTTCTTTGCATTGACAAGCTGATTGTGCATGTTGTCCATGATAAAGGCTACATAGTCATACTCCTTATGGTGGAAAGGGTCCTATATATCACATGCCATCAAGAATAGGGAACCATAGACACAATCCCCTGCACCATCAATTCCTAGAACTTTGTGCAGCCCATATACCATGTTCTTGAAATAATTCTTGAATCTACTTAAGGGGAAAAAAAACCCCACTTTCCTTGGAATCACCCCTACCATTTTCACATTGTAAGGGATGTGTGACAGCATGACATTATTCACAAAATAGGTCTTATTGCTCCCAAATTTCCTTTGCAAATCTTCAAGATCAATAGGTACATCCATATGTCCTTCAAGTCCAAAAGCTTCTATAAAAGAAGTTCTATCCAATGTGCACAAAAAACTCCCATTGTGCCTTTTAAATGTCCTAGTGACTAGATTCTAGGAATTTATCAATGCTTTCAACAAGTCTACATCAACAAATACTTCTCGAAATATCAGCTTTGTGATATTTCTATTCCATTGGTTATAGACTAACACATTTTCTATTATGTTCTAGTAAACACATAAAAAACAAGTTGAAACCATCAATTCAGGGCACTGTGGATCCCTAACCAGGAAATAAGGGTCTCCAAAGATGTGGTCATTTGCTAAGATAACGTTCGATGACCTTGGGAGAAATTTCAGCCAATCTTCAGTATGCTTGTTGGGCTTCCTAACCCTTGATTTCTTCTCAGTTTTGGCAATACTTTTTTTTCTTTTTCCTTCTATTGTGACTTCTAGCACATCATCCCCTTTGTCTTCAACCTCAACCTCTTCGACTACCCTACCAGCCATCTTTTCTACAAATTGTACTTTTGAATTTTTTTGCATAGCAACATAGAAATCACAGGGCTATGGATGCTTGGATAAAATTTTAAGAGCAAGAACACAATTTCTTCAAAGTGGCAATGTTCTGGATGTTTAATCAAATATTTATGTTTTAATGATTCAATCTACCATCTTTTTAATTAATTCTACATGCACGAACATTTAGTACTACCTTCATAAGCTAACAACAAGGGATATCAACCATGAAATTCAATCCTAATGTCCTTTTCAATGTTTTATTTTACTGGGCTATGGTGATTTTTTACTTTTCTAAACTGGTATGACACTTCAGTAGCTTTCTTTTCAAATTTTGGTCTTCCGTTCTTACATTGAGTCAAGATCTTTAAACTTTGTAACCCCAGAAACAACCCTAGCTAGCCTTTATGATCCTTCAGTGATGCTTTAGAACATCCCAAGCATAGAAGTGTTAGGGCTTTTTAAACATTGCATTGAAATTTCCTTTATGCCTTTACACGACCCTTTACACTGTAAAATCTCAAACTTTTGCAACTAACATCTTCACTCTTACGAGTCAAACATTCCTAGTATGAGCATAAAACCCTTGCTACAACCTTCTCTTTACCTTTTACGCTCACACGCACATGTATTAGCAGAAACCTTGAAAAATTCCTTTATGTTGCTTTGCTCACTTCATTACTCGGGACACCGTAACTCTTTATACACCCATCTTTTGGTCATATGCTTAATTCTTTACTCATGGCATCCTAATGCTTCTTATCTTATCTTTATTCCTACTTTACATTTGCACGAGTTACCTTATCCTCGTAACACTAGAAAGCTTTTACATATGGCATCTTGCTCTACATTTTTTCCTTTCTCGTATAAGTGTAAAGCCTTGTATTCATTCCTTCACTTTTCCTTTTACGCTTATATGCTTAAACCTAACTCATAACCATGGAGAAAGGATGAAATAGCTCTTCGCTCATACACTTACCTTGCAAGTGTAAAGGTGTAATGATAAAACTTCCCATTTTTCTTATCAATGACCCATATTTAATCTTAGAAAAATAGAAAATAACATCGCCATTGATTTTCAGCATATGCAAAATTAAGAACTTAAGTTGTCTACCATGCAGGTTGGGTCCATCTAATGTTCGTGACATGTCACCATTTGATTTTCTTGCACTGGGGCCTATCTGACAACTCAACAAGTCCCACTTTAAATGATCACTATTATAATCTGGCTTTATAGTTGTCCATGAGCTCAAAGAATGTATGCACATAAACACAACTAAATCTCACCTTCACTCTTACGATTTCCTTTTACCTATAGAACTATAAAACATTTTGTGCATTCTTACAAGCCATTCCTTTATGGCATGCCAAGGTATTATGCTCTTACGCCAATCATTAGAATGTAGATGCGTAGATCTCAACTCAACACCCATCCCTTCGCTCAATTGCTTACTCCTATTCCCGTAAAGTGGCACAACACATATCCTTCAAAACCTTTGACAATCACATGCTCAACAGTATATCATATGATCATGAATACCTCTTCAAGCCTCTTTTGCTCACCTACTCAACTATTCACTGTAAAGCTATAAAACCACTTTCAAAGCACAAAAAGCCTTTACGTTTCTTCACTCAAAGACCAAACTATGATCAAGGAGACTCTAAATGAATTGTTCTGCTATTATGAAAGAGAAAAGCGTATGCCTGTAAAACAAAAATTTCTTTATGCTATTACATTGCATTATAAAATGTGACTATAGAAACATGAGGAAGAAGCTATTTTTCTCTTACATGAAACCCTACACCATAAAATTGTAAAGGAAAAAATTTAAGCGCTTCACAAATCTTTTCAAAAATTTGAAAGTAGACCTAGGGTGTTTCACACTTAGGGTATTTTAATGGCTGTGTTGAGAGACAAACCTTGAGAATTTAATAGAATTTGACAACACATAAATCAAGGAATGACTAGGGTAACATAAAATTATGAAAATTATGAGGAATGAAACCCTAATCTGCAAAATACAATGACCTAACTAATTTTTTACCAAAATTTTAGACTTTTTCTATACTATGAAAAATCAAATCACTAGTGGCTTTGTTTGGGGATGGTAGACTACTTGAGTCTATGCAAGAATTTAGAATCTATGGAAGAGAAGACCACATACTTGACTTCTAAATGACAACTTCTTCACACAACACATATAACACACAAAAACAAGAAACTAGACTGTATAGAGAAATTTATAGGTATCTACAACATATACACAATGTACAAGAACAAAAGGAAACCTAAAACTACTATTCATGGAAAAGAAGATACCTTAAGAAAAGTATCTCTTCAAGTGTAGTGCCTAACCTCGTTCACATCTTTTTTGGACATTGTTGTTCTTATTATCAGACTATGATAGACTAGTTTTATGTTGATGGATTAGTGGTATTGTTTTGAGACTATCAGACATTATGTTATGGATTCAGTGGTTACATGATGAGATCATTTAGACTTTACATTTCATGTATGCATGATGATCATTATACTGCTTTTAGTTGTTGTTGATGATTAGTTAGATGGTTTATTATCTCATGTGTTTTATTATGGATACTTACCCCATACTTGCATGTGTATGGTGTGCGTGTTTTCATATTGTATGGCATTTCTGATATGGTTAAGGAAGGGAGTCATAGTCACCTGCTTAGTCAAGATCTACACGATGCACCACTTCCTGCCATTGCCTGTTTAGCTTAGCATTATATATATTGTATGTACATGCATGGTTTTTCTGCAAGTTACAAGTACTGGGTATCGACTTCCCTTAATTGCTAGGATGAGCGTACCCTATTATACTATCTCAATGATAAGAGAAGGGAGATAAATTCTCAAGTCCAAATCCCAAACTCTTAAACCAATTGTCCTAGTGAGGTAGGACAAGTATCTGGATATTTTACCCACCGAATGTGTCGGATGACATATTTCATGATTTTTAACCCTTTAGATTGATTTTGTGTGAATTGCTCTATGATGGGTTTTTATATTTTATCTTGGAGGTCTATGGTGAATTTTCTATTAATTGAGTCTTAATAAATAGATTTAATTAATAAATTAATTATTTGAGAAGATTAATATAAAATATCATGGTCTTTGATATTTTGATTATAAATAATTAAATGTGAATTAATTGAGGAAAAAGGATTTAAAAAAAAAAAATAGAAATTAAAATCAATAATAAAAAAAGTAATAAATAAATAATAATAATAAAATTTATAAAAATTAAAATGAAAGTTATAAAACTTTAAATAGAAATTATATAAAAAGTAAATTGGAGTTATAAGCTCACCTAGGAGTTAATGCACCTTTCTATTTCTCTTATGTCAACAACACGGAGGTTAGTGCATCAATTAAGCACATGGTGTCTACAACCTTATGATTCATCTAGAAGGTTGGAAAAGACACATGCTTAGTTGGTGACACCTTTTAGCTATTTCTAGAAGCATTCTAGGTGTTTCCTGAGAGCTCTTTATATTTAGGCATTCCTAGAAGCTTAGAGATAGCGTTTGGAGAGCATTTGGAGCATTGGAGGACTCGGGAATTCTGAAGAAGGGAGGAGCTTGCTCTGCGAGTTTTCTGAGGAAGAGCAAATTAGCATCAAAATCCAGGTAGATTCTTGTGATTTTACTTATGCTATTTCTGCATCTTGCATTCCCTATCTTCTTCGTGTCTTCCACATGTCTTCTGAGGATTTTCCTATTTTAATTGTATGCATTCTCAATATGGGTAGTTAAAATTTATTTGAGAATCTTTTATGCATAAATCAGAAAAGAACACGGGGCTAGGGTTTAAATTCATAGCCAAATCCATTAGATTAATATTTGGATAAATTTGAGATTAAAGTTTATAGGAAAATTCTGAAAATTAGAATTTTTAAATAAACTGTTTATATTTTTGAATTTGCACACACACACACACACACACACACACACACACACACACACACACACACACACACACACACACACACACACACACACACACACACACAGATATATATATATATATATGTTTATGTGCTATGATATTGATTATCTGTGTGTGTATACACACACACACACATATACCTTTATATATATATATATATATGTATGTATGTATGTATGTATGTATGTATGTACATATATATATTTATTCATTTAAAAATTGAATATCGTACCATTGATCAATTAAATTTTAAAAATGTTAAACTTTGTTAAAATCGAAATTGCATATAATAATCGGTGAGTTGAAATCGCTTATGCGATTTTTAAAAAAAAAATGCATCAAATGGGGGGGGACGAGACCGGTGCCCCCGTGCCCACTACGGTCGTAGTGTACCGACTGTTGTAGGTACTACAATGGCAGGGGTACACAGTACCTGTTGGTGTCGCAGGCCCTATGACCGCAGGGTCCTACGTACCGCCGACGGCATATAATTATATATATGTGTTATAATAGTCATTTCATATGAAATCGATTTTCATTTTTATTAAATTTTCATATGTTATATTGTATCAATCAAAATTATTAATTCAATTTTATAAAATGTAATAATAATAATTATTTATATATTTATATATGTATATATATATATATATATTTATTTAAATATATATATATATATATGTAATATGTAAATATGTTATTAATAAATTTGAATTATCAATTGATAAATGATTTATATCAAAGGTTCATTTTTATGGTGAACTCTTGTATAATTTTCAACTATTAAGATTTAATTTAATTGTTTTAAATTATTAAATAAAGTATATGAAATTTAATTGATAGTTTGGTGGGGGACGTTTTCAAACAAATCTTATAATTTGAAAATGGATTTTAGACCTATTATGGAAAACTTTTATTCATCCAAAACAGTACATGGAAAAATGTACAAAATGTTCCTCCATTCATTCTCCAAACTTGGAAACATAAACTGAAACCTCTACATTAAAATTCAAGTAATTAAATTTAGCAAAACCAAAACATGTGTTTGCATTGTGTATTCTTTATGCTATTGTTTTGGGTTTTGGGTTGACTAGTGTTGACCAGTTATAGGACATCTACCAGAGGCTTGGGGGATTATGTGATTGTGATGTCATGATGATGTTCTAAACTCGATCTTTATAAACCCAACCATGGTTATGTGATGGAATGCTCTATGTAATGTTTGTAAATTACTGATTGCTATAGTTGAGATTCTTATGTATGAGACACTTGACATAACCATTATTAGTTCTTCGATCAATTATCCTTGGTTATTTTTCTAATCACCATGATGGGACTGAAATGTGGATTTATTCTTGATGATCTCATGTTGTGACATGTTTTGACTCAACCATTTTGGAGTCTTTGATCAATATGATTGAGATATATTTTGGTTATTGGGAACCAATGGATACTTTTGATTATCAGTGATACTTCAGTTGCCAATAGAGAGCTGTTGTGATCATGATTTTCTATGGATGTTTGCTCATGGAGATTTGATACTTTTATGCATATTTGATGATTTTTATTATGGATTATCTTTTGTGATTTTGAGATTTATGATTTCATGATCTTAGGGTAGGATATTTGCATGTAGTGTCGGGAAGTGGCTTGCAATGGGGGCCGAGGCCCTAAGAGACTGCCAGGGTAACTCATTGTAAGTTGGATTAATAAGTGAAAACATTCACACCTAATACTAACTGAATGAACCTAAAAAGATAAGTGTTTTGGTTCTCGCCCATGCCTTGAGTGCTTGTATAGACTAGGATGGGATTAGAGAGAACGCATGGTTGCGACCTTGCATTCCATAGTATGCCTTGTCAGTATGAGAGGATACTAGTGGCCACATGAGATTAGTATGGACCCGTGGAGTTTAGCTAACTGCCAGGGTAACTTGTACGTGATAAATGCGATGACACTTTCTCGCTTGCATAGTAGGTTCCTACATGTCTTTGTGTGCCTCTCGGATTAGATGTCAATTTTGTGTTTGGAACCTTTGAGTTAGTATACTTTTAGGATTCCTGGACTTATAGAGATTTATGTTATGTGTTATTGGATAGCCTATTTGGGACTTGAGATTATCTCCTCAGCACGGTGGGAGTGGACCACTTAGGTACCACACGGTCGGGTGGTAGTGTTTTTCCACTCTTATCATTTGAGATTCATTGAGACATCGTGGCTGATGCATCCTTCATGATGGTGGATATGTATCTTTCATTGATGATTAGCATATGTTAGATGATGTTATCTTATGCTTTTATTTGCATGTTAGATTACTTTCTGCATATGATATAGTATATGTTAGGAGTTACATTCCTACTATGTTAATACCGATGATCTCTTTGGTGATTTTGGAATGTTACACACGGAGGGATGGCTAGGGCCCACGATGGTCTAATGATGCTTTTAACGGTTGGGAGGAATCGTGCACTTAGTTTATTATGTTTGATCTTTATGATGGATGTATATCTTCTATGATCATGTGATTATCTTTACCTTGATGTATCATGGATTAGAATAGGATGATGTATCTTATTTCACATATGTATATTCTTTTAAGCTTTTCATACCCAGTGACATGTACAGTGGATGATTGAGCATTTCAAAATCTAATGTATGAACATTGGACTTATCAATATTATTTCATGTGGTTGTTATATTTGATGGATTCAGTAACGTTAGCTGATTTAGATGTAATTCAACATTAAGGGATCTTTAAAGAATGTAACCAGTTGTGTATGTTATGATTACTTTTAGATGGACATTGCTATTGCTTCCGTTATGGTGCATAAGTTATATGTGGTATTTATTTTCATATTTTTTCAAAAAAAAAATGTTACCATACTTAGTGAAATTCTAGGTTAATTCTTTGGATCCCTTGGCGGAGCATTACATCAAGAATTGTCCATGAACTAGAAATTCAAGAATATCTCCAATTAGATCTCTCAAGAAATATGAATCTTCTCCATTTGTATCACAAATGTTATATGGGTCAGGCCAGATTGGGTCAAATTTACCATGCTTTCCTTTATCTTCCACTCTAGCATTCCACATTAGTACCATGTCACCTATTTCAAATTTCCTCTCAATGACTCTTTTGTCATATAAGTGCTTCATTTCTGATTGTAACTTGGCATTTTGAACATAAGACTCTCTCCTTGCTTCTTCTAGTTGCAAGACATCATCCATTCTGAGTTGCATCTCATTAGTGATATCATCTTCATACAATTGAACAAATTTATGCATCTCTTTTAAGTTATTCTATGGAAGCCTAGCCTACATACCATAAACTAGGTCAAATGGAGCACATCCAATGGCCTTTTTTTATAGTAACCCTATCAACCCAATGAGCTAATGGAAATTTTGAATCCTAGGCTTTCTTATTTTCTCCTAAAACCCTATTGATGATTTTTAATATAATCTTATTACTTGATTTTTCCTGACCATTTCATTGGGGATGATAGGGTGATGATGTGTACTCTGTAATGCCATACTTGTTACAAAAAAAATTATATTCCTTTGATTTAAAACACATAGCATTATTAGTTACAATCATCTGTGGGCATCCAAATCTGGTCACAATATTATTTAGAATGAAATTAATCACCACCTTACTTATTATGTTCTTAGTAGGGACTACCTCAACCCACTTGGTGAAATAATCAGTGGCTACTAAGATGCATGAATATCCACCACATGATTTATTTGTGATCTCATCTATTAAATCAATTCCCCATTGTTGGAATGGTTCCTGCACTTCAACTGGTCTCAATGGAAAATTCCCAAAGAATTTTAACTTTCCACTAAACCTTTGACAAGCATCACAAACTTTTACAAACTCATGAGTATCTTTGAAAAGTGTTGGCCACCAAAAACTAGCCCTACAAATTTTATGAGCAGTGGTTTTAGCCATATAATGACCACCACACACACCTTCATGGATATCTTTCAAAATTCTTTTAGACTCAATCTCATCCACACAATTTAAAAGTACCCCTTCCATATTTCTCCACCACAATTGACCCTACAATATAACATACCTTATGGCCTGCAACTTGAAGGATCTTTTCTGGTTATCTGTTAGCTCTTATGGAGATTTCATGTTTTGCAAATAATAAATTACATCTTTGTACCAATAAGAGGTATCCATATCACAAAGATTATCCTTGCAACTATCATCAAGTTGATTAATTTGGTTTGCCTCTAGATTGGCTTCTGTCATCGATTTGGCCAAACCTTGACCCCTAACTAGTTTGGTAATTTGAATATCAATATTAAACTCTTGTATCCTATTAATCCATCCACACCTCCTGCCAGATACCTCTTGTTGTGAAAAGACGTCCTTTAGAATAGTAGTAGGAACAAAAGTAATGACAGTAGCTCCAACTAAGTAACATCTTAAAGCCTTGACTCCTTTCACTAGTGCATATGCCTATTTTTCATTGATATCATACTTTAGTTTTGCTACATGCAAAGACTTGCTGAAGAATGAAATGGGTAGCTCATAACCTTCCTCATTTTTCTATAACAATACTGCAGCAACAGTGTGAAATGAGGCAAAAGAAAATATATGGATTGGTTTATCATAATTTGGAGCTCTGAGAATAGGGTCATCTTTAATAGCTTTCTTAATTTTCTAGAATGCAATACTAGGTTCACTAGCATCCTTGATATAGGCCTACTAATTTCTACAAAATTTGTCACAAATTTCCTAAGAAAGTTGATCTGTCCAAAGAATGACTAAATGCCTTTAACACTCTTGGGTTTCTAAATCTTGTCTATTGCTTCTATCCTTTCAGGTCATTCCTCACTGCATGCTTGCCAACTAAATGTCCTAAAAACTTTCCTTCAGTAACACCAAAGTTACATTTCCTTGGATTTAAAGATATTCCATATTTAAAGGCTTTGATAAATACCTTTTCTAGGTGCATGCAATGATCATTTTCATCCTTGGAATAGGTAGTGAGGTAATCTTGATACAAAACCAAATTTTTTTTAATAATATTAGCAAAATCCACATCCATAGCCCTTTGAAAATTAGCTCTAGCATTAGTAAGTCCAAAAGGTATCTTGACATAAACATAAGTATCCCATGGAGTAATTAAAGTTGTCTTGAACTGTTCTGATTCTTTAACAACCACCTAATTATAGCCTAAAAATTCATCCATCATAGACATAAGCTCAAAACCAGTAACCCTTTGCAACATAGCTTCCATGTTTGGTAGACCATAATTATCTTTTAATGAAGATATATTAAAATTCCTAAAGTCAACACATGACCTTATGTCTCCATTTTTATTCTTGATAGGAACTAAATTGGATACCCAAGAAGAATGCCTAATAGGCTTTATGATTCCTGTATCTCTCAATTTGATTAGTTCCTCTTGCATTTTGGGAGCCAAAGTTGGATTTATTGGTCTTTGTTTCTGCCTAAAAGGTTTGGCATTGGTTTCAAATGGATTTCATGCTGAAAAAGATCTTCCGTATAGGCCTTTAGGTCATCATATGACCATGCAAACACATTTGTATAATTCCTTAGTAGGTCTATCAAATCTTTCCTGATTTTAGGAGGCAATTTCTTACCAATATACATCTTTTTAGGTGTTTCTTGAGTTCCCAAGTTCACCTCCTCCAAATCTTTGGAATTGTATTCATTTGTGACCTATCCTGGTTGTCAAAAATAGTTTCTAAAACAACTAGACCGTTTGGGATTTTATTTTTCTTCAATTGCACAACTCCCTACCCAAAAACAATATCTTTTTCATATATATTCTCTACATAAGTTGCACAATCAATTTCTTGTCCTGACAACATATTCCTATAGTTCAAAAATCTCAGAATATCCTTATCATCTTCAAACACTTGCCAATTCTAAACATTGTCAGGGACAGAAGGTCTAGTTTAAATCTTAATCTTAGACACACCAGCAACTGTGATATCATCAAGCTTTATTGCTATGTTTTCCAATAAGTCTGCCATCTTATTATTTGTCCTATCTTTCCAAATTATCCCAAATGCATCAAAACATTCAATCATGTCCCATACTACATTTCTATACCATTCTAATCTTTTTTTCTTTGGCACATTAGCATTTCTTACTTGGGATACCACTAATTCAGAATCTCCTACAACATGTAAACACTCTATCCCATGCTTATGAGCTAATCTAAGACCTAGAAATAAAGCTTCATACTCTACTATATTGTTAGTACAAAGGAAACTTATTGTGAAGGAGAATTTGTATGTTACCCCTGTTGGAGATATTAGTAAAATATTTGCACCAGATCCATCTTTACAACATGCACCATCAAAAAACATAGTCCATAAATCACCCTTGTCTGTTTTTGTGTCAGCTTCAACTTCCATCTGAGACTTGTGCTTGGATTTCTTCAGTGTCAAAACCTCAGCTCTGAATGCATTAATATCTGTACCCACAAAAATTTTCATATTTTCTTCTACATCTTCCTCTATCATGTATATACTTTTGGGCTCCCTATTGATTTTTATCAAATTTCCCTCAATATTAAAAGTAGCAAAAGACAAATCACATTGTAGATTCCCACCCATGGTAGCACTCCACTTTCTTGATAACAACATGCCATACCGAGGTGGAATATCAACAACCAATACACTCATAGTAAGTTCTTTGTTAGGATAGGCTGTTAATCTATATGGTAAATAATTAATAGTGCCTATGACTGTCACTTCTTTTTTATCCATAGCACAACATCTTCCTTGAGTACTATCCACCTTTAAGCCTAATTCCTTCATCATTTCAAAAGGCATCACAGTATTGGAAGCACCAGAATTAATCATGCAAATTTTTAATGTTTTACCATTTACTAAAATGCTCAAGAAAAATGGTTCAACATTTCCCAAACACTGATTTATAGAATTATCCAAAAACATTTGAGGAATTTGAGACACAACTACTTTAGCTTCATTGTCCTTTACTTTTTCTTTACTGCTCTCCTTGGGACTATGGTTTTCATTATAGTCATGTCTCACATTTGTACCAGTATTTCCCAACCATGCTAAAGCTTTATTTCTATGTTCATAGATCCTTAACAATTTAGACAAAGGGACTTTGATAGTGATTTGTGATAACATTGTAGTCATATCTATAAAAGAATCAGATGGGTTATCAATGACTGTACTCCTCTTATCATGATGCTCATCAAAAATACTTACATCACCTTGGTGATTCTTGTCCCTTGTAATGATTGCTTTTGGTATCTTCTCATCTAACTTCTTTGGAACATTATTTGGGAACTCACAAACTTTAGGATTATCTTCCTTCTTTGGTTTCCACTTTTTATTTTTAATCTTAACCTTCTCAGTAGGGATCTCTTTAGGCTTCATAGCTTCCCCTTTTTTAGGATTAACTCCCTTTTTAAACATACTAGCCACCTTATCATTGCCTTCCCTTTTAGCCATGTTTCTAGTCTATACTTGAGCTATCATATTTGTAGTAATTTGGTCAATCTCTTCCCTAGAGGGCTTCCTTAAAGTGATTTCTTCTTTAACACTTACCATGTTACACACATTGTCTTCAACATCACTCTCATCAGAGAATACTTGCTGTTGCACTTTATTCTAAAACTGTCTTTGCTCATTTACATCTCTATCATGATCCTCATAGTCAGAATAATCATATTGTGATTCAAACATGTTACACCCTACATCCTCTTGGTTTTCTTCATGTTCTTGAAATTTTTCTATTACATTTTGATTTCCAGGGAAATACAAGGCTACGACATAAGATTTAGGAGCATGAGGTAATTGACACACAAAACACCATATAGGTTCAACATTGAATTCAAGTTCATCTACTATATTTACAAAGTTTTTAGATAAGGGATTAGGGGTGACCTTGTGGTTAGTATTCTTGGGGGAAGGAACATTAGGTTGACCATCTGTCCAAGTGGTAGTATAAGGGAAATTTCCCAACCTATTCTGTCTATTGAAATTTGATTGATAAGGGGCCCTATTTTTAGTGGGAGTCCTATCATTTTTTCCCTGAGGGATATTTAGATTTTTTACAGCATTTAGAACTTGACTTATCTCACTAGGCTCTTGATTCTTCCCACCTACACCTTTGTTATCCTCCTTTCTATTTCCCTTATTTCCAAACAACCTAGGATCATCTCTTTTATTTTCCACCCTTCCTGAAATCCTCAAATTGTTTTCCACATTTATAGCAATTCTAAAAGCATCCCTTAAAGTCCTAGGTTCTTTATCTCTAAGTTGATATGCAAATTTTCCATCAAAAGCATTCAAATAAGTCATCAAACAGATCTTGTCATCAACTCACATGGCTTGCATGAGTTTATACATTCTCTTTTGGAACCTATTATTAAATTCAGTGACAGATTCATTAGGTAATCTCTTAATATTGCTGAATTCACTTAGGATATAACTCTAATTCTACTTATCACCATATTGCTCTTTGAAACAATATTCAATATCCTTCCAATCAACAATAAATAATTCAAGAATTCTTTTGAACCATTCTCTAGCATCTTCAGTTAATGACTGAACAAACAATTTCATAATAACATCTTCAGTCTCAATCTCATAATCACTCATCATATCATGAAAACTCCTCAAGTGGTCTTCACAGGTGATAGCATTGTTCCGAGAAAATTTAGGCATCCTTTTCCTTATTTCTTGTGGGATGGGGTTAGGGTAACCAGGGATTCCATCAAAACATATTTTCCTATAGCCTTCTAATTAGATAGGTCTTCTTTGTAAATCAATTTTAGGTTGATGATCAACATCTTGTCTAGTATTACCCATAGTATTACTAGTGCTAGCATCACCAACCAACTTGTTAAGATCTACTTTATGTGAAAATGATGATGAGAAAGGAACATTTACCTTAGTAGTATTTTGATTTTCATCATTAGATCCACCATCATCTTTAGGTATTATTTCAAATTGCCTTCTAGCATTCTCCAAGAATTTGATCTTATTGTTTATCTCAGCTATGGCTGCTTCATTTTCTGCAATCTATAGTCTCTTTACCAGAGCATCCTTTTCCTTCCTTTTCTTCTCTAGCTCAATGTCTAAAAGTGACATGGAATCATGGATCTGAACAATCTTTGATGGTTCATTAATCTTAACACCAATCTCCTTTTGTTTCCCCTTATCTCTAGCCTCAACAGCTTGCCCCACATCTTTTAATTTGTTGTTGTTAACTTCTAGAGCACTATAGTTTTTAATCTATTGCATTATAGGTCCTTCTAAGTTTTCTTTTTGAGCTTGCAATAGCTTTTGTTCTTGCATCTTAAGTTGTTCAACTTGACCTATAATCTCCAGTTGCCATGCATTAGCTGCTATTTCATTTTTCTTCTTTAGGGTAGCAATTTTCCTAAGTAATGTCTATTTTTCCTCAAAGGCTTTTGTAATATTTTCCTCCCTTTCCTTTTGTAATTTTTTATTTATGGCTTCTTGCTCAAGAAGTTGCATTCTTAGGACTTCAATCTTATCAAGATTTGGGATAGTGAACTTAGAACTAGCATTTTTTTTCATCATTGAAACTCTCAAGATCTAGATGTTTTGGTGCTACTTCTCCTTGAGAATAGTCAGACAAGAAAGGGTTCATACTTTGTTGAAAAAGATTATTTCTATTCCTTTTGTCTAAACTAGGTGTATTATGCAACTCTACAATTTCTTGGCATATTACTTTGGGTGTGCTAAAAAAGTCATCACCAGATAGTCCAGGATGAGATCTAGAACTTTGGCAAGATGATTCCCTTTCCATAGCAAAAAAATGAACATTCTCTCCCCTTATTACTTGCTCTTGGGGATGGTCTTCTCTATGCATTTGAGATCTTTTTATAGCCCAATTCTATCTTCCCCTAGGAGGGAGATTAGTTTGTAATTTGATTCCTAAGTTTTCCCTCACATTTTCTCATGTGTTTCTTTTGTTTTCCATGATTTTGAGATAAAAAATCTTCTAAATAATGACACTAGTTAAAACCTTATGAGGCACCACCCACCCTATTAGAATGGGAAATTTTTTTGAATAGATCACAATTCTTTCACTAAATTCCATAGACAATATTCAAATAACCCTTGAAACCACAGAAAAGCTCTCACTAGAAAAAATCTACATCTGACTCTACCCAAGGGAAACATAGATCTTAAATGATACATTGGTTTATGACACATAAAGCATTATTCCCTAGTAGAGTCACCATTTTGTTGGTGTTTGAAACTACTAAGCAACTAAATGCTCAATACCAGAATGATAATGCTCAAATAATCTAAAGACTAGCCAATTCCTATAATCAATTACACAAGTAGATCATCTGGACCCAACTTCAACGAAACCAAGGATGGTTTCCTACTCTTTAGGCTCTGCTAAACCAAGGTGGGTATACCTAGGGATCATTCTAATGCAAACTGATGTATTACAACTATCTTAGTTTCATTCTAATTTTCATCTTTTATCCTCATCCACATACACAGTTTACCAATTTCTTTAATGCTTTCAAGTCCATATGCATCCCCTATAAGTAGATCTGCTCCTAATTCTCCTAGAGTTTACAAGTGTTTCTGGGAATAATAGCTACCTATGACTTAGAAAAATAAATGTAAATGAGTGGTGACAAGCATTACAACCTTGAACAAAATAGTATTCGAATGATTTTGAATTTATAATAGTTTTAAGATGTAGAGACAAAATTTAATCTCAATCATCTTTGATTTATAAGCCCAGTTTCTTATCCATTGGGCACAAAGAGTCATTATTGGCAGGAGGCCTTGTTCAATTAACTTGTAATTGAATCTATCAACTATAATCACCTATTTCCATTCTTACATGATATCCTCTTCATAAACTTATGAATTCTACTGATTTATTGAAGCATTTACATAATCCATTGAATTAAAAGCAACAATATAACCAACATACACTCCATCTAGAATGCATTCAATCAAATGAATATTATTCAAATGATCTCAAAAATAATAAACTCATGAAAAGGAGACAGAAAATGGTGTCACAGATTTGGTGTAAATACCCCTTTGTATTATCCTTTTTGCTGACTAATACAATAACCAATAGAAAATCGGTAAAGAACCCAAAAAATCATAATGATTCTGCATTTTTATTTGTCATAAAAAAAGTACATGACTGAAAATAAACTCAAAACAGCTACATATGATTGGACTAAGTGTACTTTCTTGAAAACTAAAAACATACAAAACTTTCAGACCATTACAATGCCTTGAAAACTCATTTATATAAAATGAGTTGTAACAAGCAAATGACAACTGTGATTGATAGGTGTCCTTTTACAAAAATGATTATAGAAACTTTTTCCAAAATATCTGGACACCTTTTTTGAAAAATAAAATAAAGAAAAATAGTTACAAATGACAGTTGGAGCATAAAATCTTCAACTTTATCTTTTTCTCTAATTGCTTCCAGTTGGTAAGGCTTTGATTTTTGCAATTGCTTCCCAGAAAATAACTTCTCTTTTAGTGGGACAATCACAAGTCTTGGTTGTTGCTAACTCACCAACGAATTTCTACCATCTAGCATCAGTGATCACCTTTCCCTCTGAAGTAAACCTATTCATTTTAGTTTCAATTTTGAATAGGGTGTCAATAAGTTCATTGAAAGTACACTTATCAATATCATCTTGGAAAATGGATGCCACCTATGGAAAGTCTACAATATGGTCAAAAGAACTAGACCAGTCATTGAAATCCTTTACTTCGCTATCATAATCAAGAACATAATGAATGGGTATGTGCAGGATCATGGTGTGCCAAAAAGTGGCGATCTGAAAAATATGTAGTTCTGAAATGCCTCAAAGAATTTCAAAATCTATTCCAACTTTTTTCCCACCCATCTTGATACTAAATGAAAACAATTAATACCTTTATAATTCCTACTATATCTTTCAATACCAACCTTATATGGTCATCTTTAAAACATCCTAAAAATGTGTTTTTTGCATGTTCTTATGTGTTTTTTACTTCAAGCATGTAGCTGACGACTTTTTTAAAACTAAAATTTGATGTAATGAAAAGGGTTTCTTAAGAATGTTCTTAGCTTTTCATAAATGTAAGGTTTGTCAAATTACGAGTTCAATAAGTAATTATTACTTATTTTCTAATGGAGATAGCTGCAAAGTGCTGATTGACATACTGGTTGAAAAATAGCTATAACTTTCAAACCGTATAAGATTTGTGAAATCCAAAAGATGCATCACATCTAGGCATGAGTCTACTTTTTATATCTAAAATTATATTTAAAAATATTATCATTTCATTATGATTAAGGTGGTCAGACATACACCTACTTTTTATTTTTGCCCTAAAATTTTTGTAGTACTACATTAAAATCCAAACTTTTGACCAATCAAATATTTTTTTCTCCAGATAAGGCCTTGTATTTTAGAAACTAGATTCAATTTTCTATAGATTATTTTCTTACAAATTTTTGATATAAAGTCTAGAACCACTTTACAATTATGTGTCAAGTTGACATAACCCTGATTTGTTGGTTTTTCACTACCACTTAAGGCCATAGTTTGGTACACCATGATCCTGCACATACTCGAATTAAAGAATGAAAAGCACTTGTTAATACTTTCATTTTATTTTGTATGGCTGCCAAATTCCCTGTGAAAAATTGTAATAGGTCTTTCACCTTGTCCATACCCTCCTTTACATCAATAACTTTATCTGGGAGATCTGGCTTTTTGGCTAACAAGGGTATCAATCTATCAAAGACTTGCATATATGGTCCCCATTGTTGAAAAATTGGCTCAAGCCATCTAATTGCATCCTTGCATACTAGCTCTGCAAATTGTAGATTTATGAATGCATTATAAGCATCTTGAGATATTCTTTTCAAAGTGCTTATTCTATGTCTTAGCACATTCATCATAATACTTTTCTTAGTTACATTATCAAATTTAGGAGCCTCTATTTGCACATTTACTATAGGTATTGGCACTATTACCCCTATAGGTATCTCCTTTGTTTGGGCCTCTGCCTCTATAGTGTGCCTTTCTTCTTCCACCTGCTTGGGTGCATGTACTACCTCAACTGCTGCCTTGAATTGCTCCTTGAATGATATTATTTTTGCTTCCAGTCTTTGAATTTTCCCCTCCAACTCTTCTATTCTCTATTTTTGTACATGGCTCATTTTGAGCTCTTCTTCATACAATTTTTTGATGTTAAGGCACTCATTGTACGCTGCAACTAGGTTATCCTTAATTTCATCCACCTTTACCTTATTCATGAGAGCAAAGTGTTTGAGCAAGCTAGATAATTCTTTCCTGGTAGTGTTCTCCAATGTCCACACAATCATGTTACACTATGTAGTTTCCTGTATATCCATCATTCTAAGCTTTTTGGTGTTAGGGGCCACACTCCACACTTCTAGGGTTCTGGGTCTATGTTAAATCTTGACCCTCTCTTTAATCCTTCACTACTAGTGGCTTCATAACTGATGGCTTTTTCTTGTCTTCACATTTTATCTAGAACAAAAGCCCTCTCAATATCCCAATTTGGTATTATAATCATACCACTCATATGTACCAACTCCCTAGCTTCTGCAAGGGTCATTGTCTTACTCTCAGGATCATAGGCTAATAGGTTTTCAACTAATTCTTTGTTCTTCTCTGGATCCTCTCCTGGCATGAGACTCAATGTGAGCTCATTTTGTTTTATTTTGTAGAGAAAACTTTTAAACTCTAATGATTTAATGAAATCATCATCTTCCATGAACTTTTCAGATTGAATGAGCCTATCATCTAATCTTGATGCTGTAATCTAGAGATCAATAGGGGCTTTTCCTACCTCTGTAGCCCTCTAATGTAAATTATTTTTCCTAATATTAGCAAAATACTCACTATTTCCTAGCATCACATGTAAAGGTCTGCTTACCACCCTTTCCGAGATGTGCATTGTCTTTTGCCTTTTGTTTCCTTTTAGCACCCAAACTGAAGTTGGTGGTTGCTCCTCTTCCAACTCAATCTCCAATTGCACATTTGGCTTAGGGGATTCTCTATTTATAGTGGCTTCCTCTCCCTCTAGCTCATGTGGCATTTGTAAAATGATATAGTCAAAATTATCCACCATTTTCCTCAGGTTACTAGGATATGGAACCTCTATATAAAAACCATTAAAATTAGGGTTGGTCCTCTTCAAAGCCTTGTCTACTTTCCTTATCTCTTCATATTTTTTAAGTAGCTCATCAGCCTCCCCTATTGTTACTATGTTGGCAATTAAGTCCTTTATAGAGATTGGCTTGCTTGGAGGCAGGATGTATCCCCTAATGGCCTTGACCTCATTGGTAATGTAGTTGTTAGGGTAGTACATCTTGTAAGGCTCAGTAGAAAATTTTTACTAGCCTAGGTACTCACTCAAGTCCTCATATACATTCTTTCCTATCTAAAAATCTCCCACTTTAAAGGTTCTATAAACAAAGGCAGGCTTGTGCAGAGAAGGAGGGATCATTTCTTTATTCATCAATAAAAGCTACCAAAAGAATTCAAAAATGGCCAATCTAGGGGGTAAACATTTAGGTAGAAGTTGAGGAGGTTGTGGGCATGCATAGACTCTCATCAATGTGCATTCTTTGAATAAAAAGATGCTTCCCCAGTTATGATGTAATTTGGTTTTCTCATCTAAAAATGAGGGCCAAAGCATAGTCTTCAAAACATTTGGTGCCCTAAAGAAAGTATGTTCTAATTGGCTCATGATAACAGAACTAAACAAATTGAAAAACACAAGTGCATTTGAATAATGAAAGTTTTTATCCCACACAGGTAAGTCCGGGCTAATGTAACCAATTTTGTGATATAGGATAAGGTGCATCAGTAATGAGTAATGGTGGAACTTGAAATTCTTCATTTCTCCCTTCTTTGCACTGACAAGCTGATTGTGTATGTTGTCCATGATAAAGGCTACATAGTCATACTCCTTATGGTGGAAGGGGTCCTATATATCACATGACATCAAGAATAGGGAACCATAGACACAATTCCCTACACCATCACTTCCTAGAACTTTGTGCAAACTATATACCATGTTCTTGAAATAATTCTTGAATTTTCTTAAGCGCAAACAATCCCCTACTTGGAATTATCCCTACCTTTTTCACATTATAAGGGATGTGGGGCAACATGCCATTGTTCAAAAAATAGGTCTTGCTGCTCCAAAATTTCCTCTGAAAATCTTCAAGATCAATAGGTACGTCCATCTATCCTTCCAATCTAGAAGGTTCTATAAAAGAAGTTCTATCCAATGTGCACAAAAAAATCCCATTGTGGCTTTGAAATGCCCTAGTGACTAGAGTGTAGGAATTCATCAATGCTTTCAACAAGTCTACATCAACAAATACTTCAGGAAATATTAGCTTTTCCATATTTTTGTTCCATAGGTTACATACTAGCACATTTTCTATTCTATTTTGGTAAAAATATAAAAACAAGTTGAAACGATCAATTTTAATTCTAGGGCACTGTGCATCCGTAATCAAGAAATAAGGGTCTTTGAAGATGTGGTCATTTGCTAAGATAGCATTCAACGAGCCTAGGAGAAGTTTCAACCAATCTTCAACATGCTTGTTGGGCTTCCTAACCCTCAATTTCTTCTCAATTTTGGCAATACTCTTCTTTCTTTTGCCTTCTGTTGTGACTTCTACCACATCTTCCCCTTCATCTTTAACCTCAACCTCTTCTTTAAGAACCTCTTCGACATCCTTGTCAGCCATCTTTTTTGCAAATTATACTTTTGAAATTTTTTGCATAGCAACATAGAAATCACAGGCCTATGGGTGCTTCGATAAAAGTTTTAGAGCAATAACACAATTTCTTTATAGTGGAAATATTTTGGATGTTCAATCAAATATTTAGTATTTAATGATTCAATCCACCAGCTTTTTAATTAATTCTACATGCACGAGCATTTAATACCACCTTCATAAGTTGAAAACAAGGGATATCAACTATGAGATTCTATTATGATGTCCTTTTCAATGTTTTATTTTACTTGGCTATCATGATTTTGTCCTTTTCTAAACTAGTATGACACTTCAACAGCTTTCTTTTCAAATTCTGGTCTTATGTTCTTATGCTGAATCAAGATCTTTAATCTTTGTAACCCTAGAAACACCTTTGGCTAGCCTTTAAGCTCCTTTGATGATGCTTTAGAACATCCCAAGTGTAGAAGCGTTAGGGCTTTTTAAACACTGCATTGAAATTTCCTTTACACCTTTACACGACCCTTTACACCATAGAATCTCAAACCTTTGCAACTAACATCTTCACTCTTACGTGTCAAACATTCCTCGTATTAGTGTAAAACCCTTGTTTCAACCTTCTCTTTACCTTTTAGGGTCATATGCACATGTATTAGTGGAAACCTTAAAAAATTCCTTTACGTTGCTCTGCTCACTTCATTACCTAGGACATCGTAACTCTTTATACACCCACCTTCCAGTCATATGCTTAAGGCTTTACTCATGGCACTATAATACCTCTTATCTTTTCTTTATTCCTCCTTTACATTTGCATGAGTTACCTTATCCTTGTAACACCGAAAAGCTTTTACAGATGGCATCCCACTCTTACATTTTCTCTTTCTCGTATAAGCATAAAGCCTTGTATTCATTCCTGCACTTTTCCTTTTATGCTTATACGCTTAAACCTAACTTGTAATCATGGAGAAAGGATGAAATAGCTCTTCATTCATATGCTTACCTGTAAGTGTAAAGGCATAATTATAAAAATTCCCTTTTTACTTATCAACAACCCAAATTTAATCTTAGAAAAATAGAAAATAACATCGTCGTTGATTTTTAGCAATGAAAAATTAAGAGCTTAAGTTGTCTGCCATGCAGGTTGGGTCCATCTAATGTTCGTGACGTGTCACCATTTTATTTTCTTGCACCAAGGCCCATTTGACAACTCAATGTTAGAATTCTTTAGAATAATTGAGAGGGGGGGGCGTGTGTGAATCAGTTATCCAAGGTCCAAATGCCCTATTAATACCTTTTTACTATTTTTAATGAATCCATACACTTTTCATCCATCCAAACTTAAATCAATCATATAAGCAAGTTACAGTAAATCAATATGCAAAGATAAAACATCCAAGATCAACACATGACACAATGATTTACATGGAAACCCAATTTGGGAAAAACCACCAGTAACATGCTACTTGATTCTCACTCTTCTGAAGTGATGCCTTGTTAAAAGCCTACCCTGTTAAAGGCTTACAACACACTGTTAAATGTGACCCTGTTAGAGGATTTCACCAAACTGTTAGGAATGGGCCTGGTTAAAGGTCTTTAGAACATTCACTTGGAATGTCACCCTGTTAAAGGATTTATCTTATGGCTATTAAACCAACCTAATTCCATAGGATTTAAACTTACTATTACAATTGCTAGAAAGTAACGATAATGGTCTTTTGATCTGATATAACTTACAACATACTTGCAGATTTTAGATCACACTTTCAGTTCAATCCTTATGCTTGGCTTCAATCAGTCCAGCTCTGACTACTTTTCTTCCTCTCAAGCTTCGTCTCCTTAAGTCTTCTTACTCATTCTACCAATGCAATCATCCTTGTGGTCATCTATCCAAATAGAGTTCATGTGCTTTCTTCTCCTTAGCACCTTCTTAAGTACTTCATGCTTTTATGCTTGACCACCTCTCTCTCTCTCTTTCATTAACTTATGTCTTCTTAAATAGAAATCTGATTTGCCTTTGCCGCTCAATTCTCCCTCTCCAATTTTAGGGTTTCAAAATGGATTAGGTAGGATACAATGTATCTACCCCATATCTTGTTCTCTTCTAGAAACTTCTCCAGTTGTATCCTTAAAAATGTTCTACATGGTGTTCTGTGCCACCAGCTCATCATTCTTATCCTCTTTTTAATTCACAAATTTCTAGATAACAACCTTGTCGGCTTAGATCTGGAAAATCTTTGATTTCCAAAATAATGCAGCAACTCGGCATTATTGAGTTACTGGTGCTCAACACCTCTGTGTTACTCGGCACCTATACCTGCTCGACACTTGGTTCTACTCGGCACTTGATAAACTCTGTGTCACTCGGCATCTGAACTTGCTCGACATTTAAAGTTTACTCAGCATTAACTAGGAATTTTCTCGGCTCTTACTAGCTTGCTTGGCTCCTTCTCTCTAATGAACTTAGTTTGAGCTTTACAAAAGACTTAGCTAAAACCTTAAATCTTTGATATGTTTCAGTGTGCCCATTCTTTGTATCTTATACTATGTAATAAAATACACTTTTTCATCAATGGCTTAGCTGATCCTTGTACTTCATTACAACATCATAACTTCAACATTTCTCTAGGTGTTCTAGTTACATCTTATTGATTTCCTCCTCCTTGACAATCAACTAATTGATATTATTTGGATCACTAAAGCAATTGTCATTCCTACAAGTAGCAAGTTTGACATCAATGACAAAACAATGATTGAGGACATTCTTTACCAGTTCCATATATTATTCCAACAACTTTTCTTATGATCATTTCAATCATTTCCAACAATCTTCCTCTTTGGCATTGATGGAAAACCAAACTGATCAATTAATCAACTTAGTTACCACCAAGATTGTATACGTTGTCTTGCTGTATTTTTACTACTGATCTCATATATCTCCCTCTTTCTTTGTATTGATCAGATTTTTGCATATTTCTCCCTCTTTGACATAAATTCCAAAGATGAGGCATCTTTATTATGCAAAATATAAGCTTTGGCTTCTTGTTGATTTTCTCCCTCTATCACCATGCTTGTGATTGATTTGGAGTTTCTGCTCCTGCTATCATCCTTTAGATCAACCTTTTAATATTTCAATGATTTATTCCTATTGATGCAGGGTAGCTTCCTTGTTGCCTTAAATTTCTTGAGTTAGGGGTATTACACCCAACTTGCCTCTAAGATATTCATAGGCATCCTTGGGCAATGGTTTGGTGAAGATATCTGTAGTTTGTTCCTTTGTGTGAATGTATTCCAACTTTACTTGTTTGTCTTCTACCAATTCTCTGACATAATGACACTTGATTGCAATATGCTTGGTTTTTGCATGCATTACTAGATTTTTGGATATGTTTATAGCACTTGTATTATCACAATACAATATCACAGGTTTTGTTACTTCTTATTTCATTGCATTCAATAGATGTGTGAGCCATACAATGTTTGTGCAATTGACTACAACTACCACATATTCTGATTTTGCAGTGGACTAGGATGTACATGTTTGTTTCTTGCTAGTCCAGGTGACTAGCCTTTTGCCTAAAAATAATGCACGTCCACTTGTGCTTTTTCTATCATCAAAGTTTCCTCCCCAGTCTGCATTTGTATATGCATTGAGCTCAAATTTTCCATTCTTTTTGTAGTATAGACCAAAGTTATCAGTTCCTTTAAGATATCTCATTATTCTTTTTACTGCTATGAGATGATTTTCTTTAGGATTAGTAGAGAATCTAGCCATTATTCCAACTGCTAATGCTATATCTGGTCTACTATGTACAACATATTGTAGTTTTCCAATCATGGATCTATACATTGTTTGATTGACTTCAGCTGACTCATCATTTTTGGATAGCTTATTTCTTGTTGCCATTGGTGTGCTGATTGGTTTGGATTCCTCCAATCCAAATGTTTTAAGAATTTCTTTGATGTATTTTTATTGTGCAACAAATATTCCATGTTTGAGTTGATGTACTTGCAACCCAACAAAAAAATTGATTTCTCCAAACATAGACATCTCAAATTCATGTTTCATTTTGTCAGCAAAGCATTTGCAAAGTACTTCCTTACCACCAAACACTATGTCATCCACAAATATTTCAGATACAATAATGTCTTTACCTTCTTATGCTTTGATGTACATGTTGCTTTTATCATCAGTTCTTTCAAATCCAATTTGCACTAGATACTTGTGAAGTCTCTCATACCATGCTCTAGGTGCTTGTTTCAAACCATAGAGTGCTTTATGTAGCTTACACACCATATCCCTGTTGTTTTCATCAACAAATCCTTCTGGTTGTTCAATGTAGACTTCTTCTTCTAGTATACCATTTAAGAAGGTAGATTTTACATCCATCTGATAGACTTTAAAATCTTTGTAGGTAGCATATGCAAGTAAAGTTCTTACTCCTTCCATTCTAGCAACAGGAGAAAATATTTCCCCATAGTCTATTCCTTCTTCTTGAGCATAACTCTTGCATACTAGTCTAGCTTTGTTTCTAGTAATCTCACCATTCTCATCTAGTTTTTTTCTGAATACCCATTTGGTACCAATCACATTCTTTTCAGTTGGTCTAGGAACCAAACTCCAGGTTTTTTTTTTTCTTATTTGATCAATTTCTTCTTCCATAGCTTTATACCAGTCATCATCTTGTAATGCACCATATATTGTCTTTGGTTCAAATTTGCTGATCAGACATGATTCATGTCTTAGTCTGTTCCTTGTCATTAGTCTTGCATCTTTGTCACCAATTATCTGTTCAGCAATGTGATGTCTTTTTACATATTTGGATAACCTTGGCTCTGTCCTTGTTTCCATGTTTGATCTTTCGGATTCAGGATCACTATGCACTTCATTGTCAAGTTGTTCTTCATCATGTGTACTGTCTTCAGAATCAAATTGTCCATTTTCATCATTCTGCAACTCGGCTTATGAATGCAACTCGACATTCACTGGTTGTGACTCGGCTGAAACTGATACTTGTTGTTGATTTTCAATTTGATTGACATCATCCTCATCAACAACCATTCCTTCATAATAATACACAAAGGTTCTGTACTCTTCCATTTTCTTTGGTATTTGAGCTTGGACTTCTGTGTGCTCATCAAAATTTACATTTGCACTTTCCACAATTTTGTTAGTGTTAATATTCAAACACTTATATGCCTTACTTCTAGTGGAGTAACCAAGAAATATACCTTCATCACTTTTTGCATCAAATTTTCCGTTTCTAGCATCTTTAAGGATAAAACATTTGCAACCAAACACTTTGAAATGTTTTACATTGGCTAAGTGACCATACCATAATTCAAAAGGTGTTGTATTTGTACCTTTCTTGACTTGTACTCAGTTCAATGTATGAACAACTACACTTACAACTTCTCTCCAGTATTTTAGAGCAACAGTCTTTTCCATCTTTAGTGTTCTGGCACGATCAATCATAGATTTGTTTCTTCTCTCAGCAATTCCATTATGTGGGGGAGTTCTAAGAACTGACGTTTGTCTTTTGATTCCTTTATCATTACAGAATATCTTGAATTCATTTGATGTAAATTCACCACCTCTATCTGATCTTAGGCATTTCAAGCTTTTTCTAGTTTCCTTTTCAACTCGAGCTACATACCACTTAAACATTTAAAAAGCATCAGACTTTTGTTTTAAGAACATAACAGTCATCATCCTGGAATAGTCATCAACAAATAGCATTATCTATTTATCTCCTCTATAGCTTTGTATTTCCATTGGACCACATAAGTCAGTGTGAACTAACTCAAGTATCTCTTTAGATGTATATTTTTTGCTTTTGAAACTTGACTTTGTCATCTTTCCTAGCTGACATTGTTTGCACATGATATTATCAGGCTTATTCAATTTTGGTAAACGTCTGACTTTCTTCATTTTACTGATGTTGACTAGATTGTCAAAGTTGACATGACATAATCTTCTATGGCATAACCATTCATCATCAAATTTTGCAAATAAACAAGAAACATCATCCATATCAAGGTAAAACAAATTACTCTTTGTTTGATCTCCTTTTCCTATCAGTTTACCATCAGTATCATAGATTTTTGTAGTTTTGTTTCCAAATTCCACTTTGAAACCTATATTTCCTAACTGTGAGACACTCAGTAAATTGCAGTTTAATCCTTCAACATAGTATGCATTTTCACATGAAATTTTTTCTGTGAGCTTAATGGAACCTTTTCCTCTGATTTGACATGGATCATCATTACCAAATGTAACACTATTTCCATCATACTGAGTAAATTTAGCAAACTTACTTTTGTCTCTTGTCACGTGATGTGAGCATCCACTATCTATGATCCATTTGTCATTCTTGTTTATACATGTTACCAGTGCTGCGGGCTCTTCTTCATCAGATTGGTCCTTCATGGCTACATAAACAACTTCATCATCATTGTCATCAGAATTTTCTTCAACAATATAACACTTCTTACCTTTTTCTTTGTAATCTCTCTTGTCATCATCTCTTCTGTTCTTGTATTTGTTGCCTTCCTTGGAATCCTTTTTCTGTGGACACCTTGCAGCAATATGACCTACTTCATTGCATTTGAAAAAAATGATAGGCATCTTACCTTTGAATTTTCCTTTGGCCCTGTGAAATCTTTTAGCGAGCAATGCTTCCAATTGTTCCACATCTTCCTCATCAGTGCTACTGTCACTGGATACATACTTCATTTTTCTTCCTTTCTTTGATTTCACCTGTTCAACATCTTTTAGTGATAACTTGGCCTTAAAAGAAGATTCAACAATTTTAGGTTTGTAGTTATCAAAGTTAGATAACTCAAATGCAGTGAGTCTACCTATTATACCTTGAAAACTTAGATTATTTCCTGGTATACATCTTAGCTCTTGTATTGCCGATACTCTAATAGCATAGATAGGGAGCAAGGTTCTTAAGAACTTACTATTAACAATATCTTCATCTAGTTGACCACTCAAGCATCTTATTGCACTTACCACTTCTTTTATTCTTGCACCATACTGAGCAACATTCTCATTTTCTTCCATTTTCATGTCATCAAACTTTCCTCTAAGAATTTCTCTTTTTGCTCTTTGTACATTCTGATCTCCTCCATAGATGTTTGATAGGGCTTTCCACATTTTGAACGTAGTGTCACATCCTTTGATATAATCAAATTCAGCATAGTTGAGTGCAGAGGCAATTTCCAGCATTGTCTGATTGTGTTCTTGCTTGTTTTTCATGTCTTCTACAGTAGGAGCACCTGTTGGATCTACATGTTCAGTGACAATTAAATTTTGGGCATAATCTCCTATGGATCCAAGATGTAGCTTCATCAAACTTTGCCATGCAACAAAGTTGTCTTTGTTGAGCTTGGGAACTTCTCTCTTTGGCATTTTGATCTTTTCTGCTTGTAGTTCCTTTAAACTAAATCAACAGTCAGGCTCTGATACTAATTGCTATAATTCTTTATAATAACTAAGAGGGGTGGGGGGGGGAGGGGGGGAGGGGGGGGAGGGGGGTGAATCAGTTATCCAAGGTCCAAATGCCCTATTAATACCTTTTTACTACTTTTAATGACTCCATACACTTTTCATCCATCCAAACTTAAATCAATCATATAAGCAAGTTACAGTAAATCAATATGCAAAGATAAAACATCCAAGATCAACACATGACACAATGATTTATGTGGAAACCCAATTTGGAAAAACTACCAGTAACATGCTACTTGATTCTCACTCTTCTGAAGTGATGCCCTATTAAAAGCCTGCCCTGTTAAAGGCTTACAACACACTGTTAAATGTGACCCTATTAGAGGATTTCACCAAACTATTAGGAATGGGCCTGGTTAAAGGTCTTTAGAACATTCACTTGGAATGTCACCCTGTTAAAGGATTTATCTTATGGCTATTAAACCAACCTAAGTCCATAGGATTTAAACTTACTATTACAATTGCTAGAAAGTAACGATAATGGTCTTTTGATTTGATATAACTTACAACATACTTTGCAGATTTTAGATCACACTTTCAGTTTAATCCTTATGCTTGGCTTCAATCACTCCAGCTCTGACTGCTTGTCTTCCTCTAAGGCTTCATCTCCTTGAGTCTTCTTACTCATTTTGCCAATGCAATCATCCTTGTGGTCATCTATCCAAACAGAGTTCCCGTGCTTTCTTCTCCTTGGCACCTTCTTTAGTACTTCATGCTTTTATGCTTGACCACCTCTCTCTCTCTCTTTTTCATTAACTTATGTCTTCTTAAATAGAAATCTGATTTTCCTTTGCCGCTCAATTCTCCCTCTCCAATTTTAGGGTTTCGAAATGGATTAGGTAGGATACAATGTATCCACCCCATATCTTGTTCTCTTCTAGAAACTTTGCCAGTTGTATCCTTAACAATGTTCTACATGGTGTTCTGTGCCACCAGCTCATCATTCTTATCTTCCTTTTAATTCACAAATTTCTAGATAACAACCTTGTCGGCTTAGATCTGGCGAATCTTCGATTTCCAAAACAATGCAGCAGCTCGACATTATTGAGTTACTAGTGGTTGGCACCTCTGTGTTACTCGGCACCTATACCTGCTCGACACTTGGTTCTACTTGGCACTTTATAAACTCTATGTCACTCGGCATCTGAACTTGCTCAGAATCTGAAGTTTACTCGGCATTAACTAGGAATTTGCTCGGCTCTTACTAGCTTGCTCAGCTCTTTCTCTTTAATGAACTTAGTTTGAGCTTTACAAAAGACTTAGCTAAAACCTTAAATCTTTGATATGTTTCAGTGTGCCCATTCTTTATATCTTATAGTATGTCATCAAATACACGTTTTCATCAATGGCTTAGCTGATCCTTGTACTTCATTACAACATCATAACTTCAACCTTTCTCTAGGTGTTCTAGTTACATCTTATTGATTGCCTCCTCCTTGACAATCAACTAATTGATAGTATTTGGATCACTAAAGCAATTGTCATTCCTGCAAGTAGCAAGTTTGACATCAATGACAAAACAATGATTGAGGACATTCTTTACCAGTTCCATATATTATTCCAACAACTTTTCTTATGATCATTTCAATCATTTCCAACACTCAACAGGTCCCACTCTAAATGATCACTATTATAATCTTGCTTTGCAATTGTCCATGAGGTCAAGAAACATATGCACGTAACACAACTAAATCCCACCTTTGCTCTTATGAATTCCTTTTACCCATAGAACCGTACAACATTTTGTACATTCTTACAAACAATTTCTTTATGCCATGTTGGGGTATTATGCTCTTATGCCAATCATTAGAATGTAGATGCGTAGATCTCAACTCAACACCTTTCCATCCCTTCACTCAATTGCTTACTCATATTCTCGTAAAGTGGCATGACACATATCCTTCAAAACCTTTTATGATCACATACTCAACACTATATCATATGACTAGGAATACCTCTTCAAGCCTCTTTCACTCACTTGCTCAAGTATTCACCGTAAAGTCATAAAACCACTTTCAAAGAACAAAAAGATTTTATGTTTCTTTGTTCAAAGACCAAACATTATATCAAGGAGACTATAAATGAACTGTTTAGCTATTACGAAAGACAAAAGCGTATGTTCATACAAACAAAAACTTCTTTATGTTGTTATGCTACATTATAAAATGCGACCAAGGAAACATGAGGAAGAAGGTATTTCGCTCTTACATGAAACCCTACACTGGAAGACCGTAAAGGGAAAAATTTAAGTGCTTTAAAAATCTTTTCAAAAATTTGAAAGGTGACCGAGGGTTTTTCACACTTAGGGTATTTTAATGGCTGTGTTGAGAGACAAACCTTGAAAATTTAGTAGAATTTGACAATACATGAAGCAGGGCATGACTAGGGTAACCTAAAATTATGAAAATTATGAGGAATGAAACCCTAATCTGCAAAATACAATGACCTAACTAATTTTTCACCAAAATTTTAGACTTTTTCTATAATATGAAAAATTAGACCAACAGAATCAATGTCAACTTATGCCTTATCTCTGTATCTCTAGCTGTACACTTTTGTAGCCTCTTTTGATTAAATGTCATTTCACTATAAGAGGATGATCTTGAACTATGTTCTTTTCGAATGTAATAACATTAGCTCTAATGAGCATGTAGTATCTATTGTAAAGAAATCTATATTAGACAATTTCAAATATAAAGAATTGATGGTCTTCAAAATTGTTTCCAACTATGTAATAGATGTAGAAAGCTTAGCTTGTCTATGTACAAGTTCTTGTGAGACTTTATGTAGTACTTTATTCTCCATTCTTCTCTTAGACCATTGCAATATCTTTTCATTTGTCTCAATATCATCTATCTGGATTTTGTCGACTACATACATTAGCTAGTCCAAAATTGTATGTTGATTGTTCAAATCTATGAATGCAAATGCATATGCAAAAATATCCTTGATTATCTTCTTTTCTTCTCTCTTCTCATTCGTTCTCTATTTTTACTTACGACTCAACAAGATTTACAATTCTTACATCTACTAAGTGTAAGATTGTTCATATCATACTTAGGTAATGTGATTACCTCATCAGGGCTCACAGACTCATAATCTTTGTCTCCTGCATGAGTCATATCTTGAGATCATAAGGATGCATCACTTGGTAATGATAGTTGTAATTGTTTCCCCTTTTCACTTGATCTCGACCGTGGTTGTTGTACTTGTGTAGAAATCACCCATTTTCTATAGCCTTTACACTCAACAATTGAATAAAAGCTTGAGTAGCCTCTTGCTCTTTCTATTTTAGTTCATCCTCTACCATTTGTGTGCATGAACCTTTATCAAAATTTGCCTCATTTTTCAAAATTGGCATACAAGTTAGTGGTGTATATACAATTAATGCCTTACCAAGTTGCTTGACACTTGTAGCCTCTATAACTGATGTGACATTAACATCATTGATCTTCTTGTCTTCAAGCTTTGGATATTCAACAATCTGTAACAAAATTAGGTTAGTGTAGAGTTTGCTGAGTCATTTATTAAGCCTTGAATTTCCTCTTCAGTCAATATATTTAGATTAAGTGGTGGGGTGTCTTTGCCATCTTCAATTGTGATAGTCTCTTTCTATTCACAACTATTGACAAGTTGTTGAATATCCTTTGTTAGCTTGGCCACTTCTTTCTTATATACATCTTCAAATTCAATTGAATCTTGACCTTCCCTCACTTCTACTTTTTATGAATCATAGTAAAAATCCTAAATCTCAATTTTACTATGCTTAAAAATAAAAGCTTACCCAATGTCCCCATGCAACTACTTATGGACAATTTATATTTAAAGTTAACTAGCTAGAGTGTTCCCATGGAATTTTTAAGTTTGGAGGTAACGAAAAATTGGAATATTTTACTACAATAATGGAGCAACAACTGCTTAGAATATTAGTATAAGCTTTGAAAAAAAGAGGGGGCCCAAAATAAGAAGCCACTAATTATTAGAAAATTAACAAATGTCTTCGCCCCATTTACCTTATGTGCTCATGTTGTTGCTTAAATAAAATTTGATGCTTAAATTAAGCAATAATTGTTCTCATGGAAAAATGGAGGAAAATGATATTTTAAAATATTTTCCTATTTTCACAGATCATCTATTTTTTAGCAAATAAAAAGAGTTGTGCAAAAGAAGGGGGGGTTTGAAAATAAACAACTATTTCTTATTGAAAATAATGACAGATGGTAACATAAATTTCATTCTCTCCTTTATTTTCCACCAAATTTTCTCTATATTATTTTGCCTCCAAATTTTTATCAGTAGTTTACATCCAAACCAATAGTTGTTTAAAAATAAGCAGTAAAATTCAGTTTGCATGAGGCCACTTGCTCCACGTTTTATTCCTGAAAATATTGAGCAGTTGTTGCTAAACAAAACAAGTGCCACATAGTGGCTTAGTACTTGCCTTTAGTTTTAATATAAATTTATTTTTAATTTAATAAATCTATTATAGTATATAAAATATTTTTATAAAAAAATATTATATAGTTATAATTTTCTATAATAATATTAGTTTAAATTTAAGTTTAAATTTTATCTTTAAATATAATTATTTATCTATATGTTCTATTGCATTTCTTAAATGATAATATAATATAAGTAATATCATTTTAAAATATTTTTAATTGAACAACAAAAATTATATTATAAAAGATAATAAAATTAAAATATAAAAATACATTAAAAAAATTAATTAAAAAAACTTTTAAAAAGTATTACTTTTACAATTATCAACTTTGGCCCATATAAGAACTAAACGAATTCATGCATAAGAATATATTAAACATTAATACATTCAGCTCAATAATAAATTTTTTTAAAAAGTGTTACTTTTACAATTATCAAATTTGGCCCATATAAGAGTTAAATGAACTCACCCAATCAAATCTTAGAAAAATATTTTCTAAAAATTGTATAGTTAAAAAAATTGCATCTATGCTATGCACAACATATTAGCTTATAAGAAAATCTAAAAGTGATTAATTTTGAGTTGTACAAATTAGAAAATTTAATCACTATTTAAAACATAAAATTTAAAATATATCACAACAATACTTAGCCTATCGGCAAGTACTAATAATCTTAGCAAACACATGGAGACCTGCTCTTATTCTTCATCTTTTTATTTGCCTTAATTTTCTCATTTAAATTTTATTTGTAATTTATACGATACAAAGTTCATTTGAAATTTCATTTAGGAGTGGTGCCTTAAAAATAAAGAGCAATTTTATTTTGCATGGGGTTGTGAGCTCTAGAAATTAGTGCTAGAAATATTGAGCAACATCTACCTGCTAAAATAAGCTTAGCAGCTACATGGGGACTTGCCTTTAGGGGGAAAACATTAATAGATGTTATATCTAGCTTTGCACGCTTATATCTCCTAGATTATATATCAAATTTCAATAATTTTTCCTATTGTCTCTGTATGCAACTTATCTAGTTAAGGCTAAGACTTCGACTTTTGTGTATTAACGATGCATGATGTAGGAGTTGTTATGTGTGAAAGGGTTAAAAAGTAGTCATTTTAAAACGTTGACTAGTACATGACCCCCAATGCGCTAATAATCATTCACTCAAAATCACAACTAGTTGTATAGAAATGTACTTGTAGTAATGCACAAATGAACCAATATGAATTAAAACAACTGAAAAAAAAAAAAAAAAAACATTATCAATTATTGATACATATATGATCAACTATCAATATATCTTACTATACTTAAATCTAAATTTATTTAAATAAATAGTTAAGAAGATAGTATGGCAATAATAGTTACTAGACCCAAACCACTATTGATATCTTTTCCCTAGATTTGTTTTCCCTCATTTTCCACTAGAAATTGTCATTCTCAATATATATTGGACTTACATTCCTCCTCCTATGGCTAGATTCCATAGCTACATTCCGAGCCTACCCAATACCACAGCTTAGGTTTATTTTTTCCAGTTTTCAAAGATAGGCATGATTGGAATTGGCCTCAAATTTTCCCGAGAACGTTTCCATTCAGTAAGACATGAGGAACATGAAAATGCAGCCGTAGCGTGCTGGTTCAGATTATTTAGTCAAAACTCACTTTTAATTATGATAAGTGACAAGACTCTACGTTTTGAGATTTGTTGTAAACCAAGAAAAAGAAAAAGAAAAATGTACTAGTGCCTAACATATAGGAAATACTATAATCTTCGTAATGCTAATATTCAAAACAATTTTCTTCTTTCTGTTTTGATTAATTTGACAAAAATGATTTCCAACATGCAAGAAACACTGCAAGATTTTTCTCTTGTGTTAAAGATGGTCGTGTGTGGCATGGCACTAAAACTCCATCGTTGAATAGAAATACGCGTAGTCATGAAAACGACTTGTGTGCGTAACTTGACAGCAACGTAACCGAGCAGAAACAAGACACCATGGAATTAATCAATTATATTTAATTAATGTTGTAATTGCTACATTGTAGACCATAAATTTGTTGCATATTCTACATAAAGTCCAACTTTGGAAAAATACATGTATTCCACAAAGGCCTCTCAATTTTCTATATGAACTCCATGTTTTTGGCCTTTTTAGGGTTGTGTGGTGAAGCTGAGGTGTTTTCCAAGATGAATGTAGTTAACAATGAAGAGATTGTTTGTGGTCGTAAAAGAGGCCATGAAATGGATGAAAATTCAGACCATCAGAAGAAGAATGGACGTACTAATTCCCCATCTGATTTATCAATACTTGAATATCTTGAATGGGAGGAAGATAATGAGAATGTATGTGATATTGATGAGGAGTGCATTTATGATTTGATGAGAGAGCTCATGGAAGAAATTGGCACTACTACTTGTGATCCTCCTTTTCAAGATTCATCTGAAATCAGCAATGCTTCATATGAATTCACATCTTTGTCGAACAATTGTTACTCCAGCTCTATGCAATTGAATTCGGAAGCGTTTGATGTGGGAAAGACTGTAGTCGGAAAAAAGGAATGTGGAGATTATATGGAAAGAGCAAATATTAAGGGAAATTGTAATAAGGAGGATGATTTTTCTGGGGTCTTTGATAAAAGTGGAGCTTTGATAAATGATAGCTGCATTTGCAAATTAAATAGAGCGTTCTCAGGCGACGAGCTCTTGCAGATAGATGATGATGTCAGCTTCAACATGAATTTTCATGGCAGCCTCTCTGAGAGTAGTGGAAATTTGGTTGTGTCACCAAGTGCAGAACAACCGGAAGAGAATACTGAATAATGAATGTTCTTTAGTGTGTGATGTTTAAGGATGGCCCGTCCATCCCATGGGTACCTGTTAGATTAGTTTTAGTTTCTCATGCAGTTGCTTATTATTGATAGAATACAATGGATATGAAAGAAACGTTTTATTTCTTAGATATAAATTGGGTAACTTGTTTTGCTAAGGACTGATAGCCATAAAACAAACTTTTCATGGTTTTCACAATTGTAAATCCTATTTTTTCTTCATGATATTGGAAAAAAAAAAAAAAAAGAGTCTTATAGTCAAACTTGATAATTTTGGTAAAGTAAAATAGGATAAATGTTTATTATTATCTTTTAGTGTGGATGTGATGAAAATGAAATTGATTGAAAATTTTAAAAATAGGTAGAAAAAATAAAATCTAAAAATGAAAAAAATGTAATTAAATATTTAGTATTTTCAAGATATAATATGAAGTGTTAATATCTCGATGTAATATTTAATAGTAAGTGGTATACTAGTGTTGGTTTTACTTATGGCGTGATGTTTATACAATTTTTTTAAAAACTTATTTGTACCTTGATAATTGTCTATTATTTGGTCATAATAATTTCTAAATATTTCCTCCTTAAATCCAAAGTTAATCACCTTATCCTATTGAGTAGTTTTTAAACAATGTGTGATCAGCTTGGTTCAGTTTTAGGGAGGATAATGATATCTGTCATATTAAAATGCACAAATTCAAAGTCCGAGTTTCATACTCCACTCTTATAGATGTTGCATATTAACTAGTGCATGTTTGTGCAATACATTGTTATGACATACAATGCAAACATATTGAATTCACAATTAATTGTTACTAGAAAAAAAAAGACTTAAGGAAATTATGAATGTTGTTTCCCTCATGTTTCCTAGTTTAGAACTTATATTGATCTATTCCTATAGTCAATCAACCACTACTCAATCCTATATACACTTGATGTGTATATTGATCAATTCCATGTTTGTGTGTTAAGCATAGTTTCTTTCCATGGCTCATTATAAATTCTAGTTTACATCTATAGATTGTCTATAATATAATATGTTTTTTTGTTCCTTGTTGACTTGGCAACATCGATCAATACCATTTAATATCAAAATAATGAAAATTGATAATGTTTATTTATTGAGAGTTTATTGGTTGATTATTGTTATGGAAGGAGATTATACATACTAACAATTGCACCAAAGAAGGTGCAAGGGGTATGCCCAGGTCTTCAATATGAATGCATAATTAAAAACTTATTCTATAAAAGGAAGTGTATTAAAGTGTTTCTCCACAAATATTTTTTATAGTAGAAGCAAGTCTTGTATATAAAAGCATCCACTTTGGATGAAATAGAGGTGTTGTATTATTTTTTGTATCTTTCATAAGTCCCCAAAAAATGTAGTAATGAGATTGATTGTAGCATAATAGAAAATGCTAAAACTGTAAATATACATATTCTCTTATTTCTCTTCTTGATCAACTACTGTCAATCTGTAGAAGAGAAAAATATACAATTGAAGCAATAAAAAATTGCCTAAATGAAGGAAGGGAAAATCTAAACTACATTACCAAAAAAGAGGGTGTGCATGTAACTTTTCATAACTTTGTAAGAAAGTTTCTTTCTTTCAAATAAATTATCTATAGTTTTTTTTTTTTTCATTTTTCAATAGAGATTCAAAGAGAAGGTAAACTCTCTTAAAGGCATTATGTTATTATTTCATTTTTGTTAGTTGCCAAATTTAAACTTCACTTTTGCCTACATTCGTATCCATGGCATACTAATTCAACCAATTACAATATTTCTTGTTCTATTCATTGATCTACTTTAGAAATACAATTTAATAAAGGTCCTTTAGTAGGCAATGCAAAAAAATTGAACACACCAAAATTATACTAGTTTAACACATGTGTCTCAAAGTATATATTGCATTCAATATTGACAATAATTGGTTTTTTAATTATTAATATATAAATGACAAAAAAAACTTTTCTTTATTCTTTATTCTATTTTGAAAAATCTAAGAAACCACCCATTGTTGGTCACAAAGTAACCGTTGAAGGAAAAAGAAATAGGAAACCCCTACAATTTAATCATCGATACATGTCACCCTCTTCCTATGGCAATAAGACCAAAAATGGCTAGTTTAATCAAAAAAAGCCAAAACTATGCAAAAGTGAAAAAGCATTTCTGATAACATGGTGTACAATAATAAGCAATAGTTTCAAGCTTTTAGAAAGGTAAGTAGAAGGAAAACAACAATGATTAGAAAAATATAAATAAAATGCAAACTAATTATCATGTCTACTCAAAAAGGAAGATTGAACTTGATTTATTTTCAAGTGATGACTCTACATGGTTCACTCTTAATGAAAATCATAACAATTGGGAGGAACACCATAAGGATGTCTAAAAATAGTGATTCATCTATCTATTGTGCTAAATTTAGCAAAACTTTATGTTTTCTTAACACAATATATAAAGGACATAGTTGATGCAAGTAACCAATTCTAGATTCGTCATAAACATTTGACACAATCTCTTTTTTTTGTGACATATGATAGATGTTTTGTGCTTATATCCTTTAGCCTTATAAAAGCATAACCCATCCATGTTCCTCTTGAAACATAAAGTGTACTACCTAAAGAAAAATATGTGTATGGAGACATTAGTGACATCAAATGCAAGCATTACTAATATGAAGGAACAAAGAAAAATACATTTTAGCCAATCGAAAGATAAATTTATTGACATTAAATATAGTATAAAGCCATCAACTTGGGAGGTTAGAAGTTAGTCTATTATACGAGGAGAATGTCTCCGTGTCATTAAAACATTATTTGGTTCTTTATTACCCTATTTATCACATAGACCACTAAAACCACACTCTCATGCACATCGATCATTTTTTGGCATGTGCAATAGGTGTCTTCTTCCATGTTGATTCTAGAAAAAAATCACTCAATTATCTTAATTTTTTTACTTTAATTTAGTCATTGATTCTTAAATAAGATAAAATCAATTTAGAAATCAATATACATCATCTGTAAAAAAAAATTGACCAATATTTTGCAGCTAACCTATTTGAAGGATACACATGGATGCCAATGACACCCTCAAAATTGTTAGCCATAGAATATGATAGATTTGCAAATAAAAAAACAATATGTTATTAATAATTGTGAAGATAAAGTGAATAATTTATGGGATTGGTTCATTAAAATATTTAATCAAAACAAAATGAACAATCAAAGTAATAAATTTATCTATCAAGTCCCCCAAGTAGAAACCACTAAAACAACCAAGATTTATAGTATACTGGTTTCTATTACTAATTGGATGCTAGTAACAAGGCTTCCGAACATCAATTTTAATTTCATATTCTTTTTAGAAACACATCATTGGATAAGATAGTAATTATTATGTTAATGTTTTATGAGAGATACAAAACATATTGCATCAATTCTTTGTTTGGCTAAAAACAACTACTTAACCCACTCCAAAATAATTCTTAAAATGCATATTATTTGTATTATCCATTCTTTTAACTACAATGGAACTTAAAGTATAAGATAATAATCGAAGAGAACTTAAAGTATACTATGACACAAGCATTAGCTATCTTTTCAATCCATAAAAAATAAACAAGTTTCAATCCAAGAAAATAAAAAAGCTGAAATAAGTGCCTTTACAAAATGGATCATGAATATTTCCCATATTATGATTATTTAATATTTTTGTATTAGCTATTATCTCCAAGTTCTTGCTCAACTTTTCTTCAAAGTGTCATTTTCTCATAATTTTTATTTAGCATTGCATAACCAAAGGGGGAATGAGAAAATCAATGGAGGAGAAATTCAATGAATACTGTACAGACCTAAAAGGGTGGGCAGTTAAAGAACCAGAGGGGGAAAAAGAAGATAAAATTATGTAGAAGAAAAAAGGAAGGTTGTATATGTTGAGGATATTCAAAAAATTGGAAATACTTTATATGTTGAGAATATTCAAAAAATACTTTTTGAATTGATAGTTTTCATCATATGTTTCCATCAATGTCAAAAAGGAAGATTGTTAGAAATGGAGTTTTGGTTGGCACTTGGATATAATTTTTATGTGTTGTATTGATCATAGGTTTTGTCATTGATGAAAAAATATTCTTATGTGATCATGATACAGAGAGAGAGATAGAGAGAGTGAGTGAGAGAGAGAGATTTTATATATTACAGGGTAACTATAGGAAAAGTAAAGTTGTCATGTAATAGGTTAACCGATGAGAGCTTATGTGTGTGTACAAGGATAAGTATATATATATACTAGTGTAGGAGAACCTAACCCTCCATTCTCTAAGAGTTTATATCATTTTAAGTGTACATGAGTTCTACTCAAGGGCATTTGTTCCTAAGAAACATTTATAATAGGTAGAAATAGTTATCTAATAAATCAAGCCTACTTGTAAGGCCTGGTCACCATTGGTGTTTTATAAACCATGGTTTTTTTACTATAGTAATTAGGCACATATTAATCCTAGGATAGGATAGGTGTCTTCTTAGGCTTCTAAATTGTGTACTTGGCTAACACTAGGAATCCTTTGTTAACCAACCAAACTCTGCATGGTCTTGGAGGTCGGCATGGTCTAGGAGCTCGATAGTGCTTGAAAATTGATTAGTATAGAGTTCACACTGACTTTCCTTTTTAATCAACCCAACTTGGTCAACACTGTCCCCAAACTTGTTTAAAATATGAACACTCAACACATACAAGGGGACTATCTTCAATGGCTGAGTATGCTTGGCTAATATTGACTACTCGGCAAGGCTGACAATTGTTTTTCGTTACATTTAACAAACTTTCACCTAATCACTCCCAATGGTCACAACCTTTCAAAACTGGTTGGATTAGTTGGGAAAGGTATTCAAATATCCCTTTTAGGTGGGTGGAAGATACACACATAGAATATTTAATTTTGTAGCTTTGTATCAATAAAAGATCTCATTTTTGTTTTAAAATGCCACATTTCCAAAATGTACAGATTGGTATGAATTGGAACATGTGAATGAATGATTAATTTGGAATCCTGAATATCTTAGAAGAAAAAATCTATTGGTTTGAGGGTTTTAAATGCTTTGTAACTAGATTTATTTGAAGTTCTCTTTCATGTGCACCAAAATCCTCCATTTGGTGACTAGTTTTAGTAACAATGCCCTAACTTGCATTCCAACCATGGAAATTTCATGCCACTTGGAAAAGTGCAAGTTAGGAGGATGTAAAATATGGTCCCTAAATGATGGGAGATGGAAATAAAGGCTTCTAATTTTTCTAGCAAGACCCAGGACAAACATCTCTATGTGTTTGGTGCAAGACAACAGGCGTTGAAGTGATGCAAGCACTTGGGGGATGGATAAAACCAATATAAAGGTGGATAATGATGTCTTATAGTTCCTTACATGTTTCCTAGTTGGTGACTTAACCTGGTCAAACATCTATTCAACACTTCCTTCACAAATCCAAGCAACTTGCCTTGACAAGGGAAATTGCTACATTTTTGGTAAGAGTCATTCGACCAATCTAGAGTCTAAAGGTTTTGAATCTTACAATTCTTCGAAAAGGGTATCCATATGTAAAGTTTTTTTTCTAGATACTTTGGATTAATTTCAAACTAAGACCTAATTACCTTGTTGATAGGGCTAACTGGGGCTCCTAGGCCTAAAGGGCAATTTTACTATGTATGATGCTTGGGAACAAGATAGGAAGATCAAACCCACCTATTTGAGTTGGATAACTATTTTAGAACCTATCCACTCTCCTATAAAATCATAGGTTCCCATTAAAGGCATAAACCTAGTATTTGGAGATTTTGTGCTTAAGACCTAGTTGTGCTCTTTTAGGTGCCTAGGCTATGCTTTTGTGTACCTTTCTTTCAAAAGTGTAAAGTCCTCTCTTAAATCCATTTTGGGGTGTTTGAAGTAGTCCAAGGACACAACACAACATTTTTTATTGTTTAAGGGAGAGCTCTACATCAAGTGGCATTAGAGCAACCTAAGATCCCTTAGGGTAAGAAATTTGACAACACCATGGAAGGAGAAGATGATGGAGGGTTATCTTAAAGGATGACCAATGTATAGATTGTGAAATACTTGAGAGACCAAAAATTAAGGCAAGATGAATAAAGAGACAAAGAGATACAATTGATGAGTTAAGAGATGGATAATCTTAAAGAAGAACTTTGTAATAGAAGTAGTGAAAACTCTGAAGGAGTTAGAAAAGGGAGTGATGAGGAACCCCTTGAACATGAGGAAGAAGAATGTCCTACTAATTAGAGGCTACTTGTAAGGACTTTGAAATCTATGGAGAGGAGAACCATGGATGCTAAGCTTGACTTGGCCATATACAATGGGAAGATGGACCTAGAGGTTGCAATGGATTGGGTAGATGCCCTAACCAGTTTCTTTGTTTGTGAAGGCATCCCCAAGAACCAAAGGGTGAATATTTACAAGTCTAGACTCAAGTGATTTACACTCACATGGTGGAACTTCACTCAAGATGATAGGGTGAAGAATGAAAAGAATCTAGTCACCACATGGAGGAATATGGTAGCTCTACTCAGAAAGACCTATGTCCCTAAGGATTATGAAGTTCAACTTCATAGGAAGAGGATGTCTTTGAGGGAGAAAGATATGGAAATCCCTACTTACACTAGGGGATTTTAGAAGTTGGTGATGAAATCCAAACTTGTTGAATTGGAAAGTGTGAAACTTGCTAGGTATATGCAAGGACTAAGGCTTTCCATTCAAGATGAATTAAGCTTAACAAGTCCTACCACTATAAGCTACACTATCAATTGGAACTCAAGGTTGAAGAAAAGTTCAAGAAAAGGAATGAAAAAAGTGGTATAAATAAGAGAAATAATGATAGAGGAAAAGGAAACTTTGGGGGTAAGGGAACACAAGGCAACAGACCTCAAGGAGATTTTAAAAAGGATAATATGCAAGGTGAGAGAATTTCAAGAGGTGGATACAAAGGACAAAGAGGAAATGGTAGAGGTAGAAATGGTGGAAGAAGAAATGGGCAGATCAAATGCTACAATTGTAACCAGATAGACCACTATACAAACAAATGTCCTAAGAAGAAAAACAACCTAATGACGGGCCAAACCACCCGTACCAACCCACAAAAAAAATGCAATAATATGGAGACAAGAGAGATGAAAAAATGCTTCATAAAACTTCCATTAATACTTGAAATTCATTAGAATATTCTCCAAATGGAAAAAATCCAAATTCTTACAATATAAGAGAGATCGCTCGCTAAGAGCTTCTACAAGAAATTACATTCGAAGAGCTTCTACTTGAAGAGCTTGTCTTGAAGAGCTTCTATTTCTCCAACTTCCATTAGAAGAGCTTCCATTTCTTGAACTTCCTTACAAATGATAATAGGCATTTCTTAAATAGGCACTTACCACCCAAGGCATGATTTATCCACAACATTCTAGAATCTCCACAACCTTCTACAATATCTACAACCTTCTAGAATTTCCACCTAAATACAACTAAGCACCACTATGTGGCCCAATTAGAAAATTACATTTCTTTTGTGGATCACAAAAAATATTAAATGTATGATGCCACCTACACACCTCAATTAATGGAATAACAGGTATTTTTATTATTTTTCTATGCATGATGCCACCTACACACCTCAATTAATGGAATAACAGCTATTTTTATTATTTTTCTATGCATGATGCCACCTACACACCTCAATTAATGGAATAACAACTATTTTTATTATTTTTCTATTTATGCCACCCATGCATCTTGAAAATAGAAATTCATCTTTTCTCCTTTTTCCCTTATTTTATTTTTAAATTATTTTTCCTTCTATTTTAGTCACTTTCTCTCTCCTCCACAATTTTTTTTTCTTTTTTTCTAATAATTTAATTTCCCATGCAAGATGCTCCTGCATCACAACCAAGGAGAAAGAAGAACTAACCTTCTTCAAGAAGAAGATGATGATGAAAGTGTCAAAGATTGTACTAGTGAAGAAGGGCTACTCTCATGATGAAGAGGATATTAGTCCAACCACCCATACCAGTGGAGCCTCCACAAAGGAAAGCTCTCTTTAGGACCTACTGCAAAAGCCATGGAAAGGTATGTAAGGTAGTTATTGATTCTGGTTCTACTAAAAATCTTGTCTTTAAAGAACTGGTAGATAAGTTGAATCTAGAAGGAATACCTCATCCTAATGCCTCCCTTGTATCTTGGTTAACCAAAGGGAAATGAACATTGATAAATGAACATGAGTATATTTTCAAATAAAAGATTATAAGGATAGAGTCCTTTATGACATTGTAGAAATGGACATTTTTCACCTTTTACTAGGTTGGCCATGGCAGTATTACCTTAAGGAGAAACATTCTATAGGAAATTTGTCAAAAACTTCATTCACATATGTGCACCTCTTTTGGATACCATCAAAGGAGGCAAGAAGATAAAGTTTCAATGGAAAACTCAAGCAAATGAATCATTTGAATGCTTGAAAGATAGGGTAGCACAATATCTAGTCTTGGCACTACTTACCTTCAACAAATTATTCACAATAGAAATTGATGCAAGTGACCTTTCCATAGGAGCAGTTCTCAGTCAGGAATGAAGACCACTGGCCTTCTTCTTTGAAAAACTAAATGATGCCAAGAAGAAATATAGCACATATGACCTAGAACTATATGCTATGGTTCAAGCTTTAAAGAAATGGAGGAGCTGGTTTCTTCCTAAGGAATTCATTGTCTATATAGACAATCATGCACTAAGTTTCCTGAATAGCCAGGACAAGTTGAGTTGTAAACACATGAAGTGGGTTGAGCAGCTCCATGGCTTCACATTTTTAGTCAAACATAAGAAAGGTACTGCAAACAAAGTAGTAGATGCTCTTAGCAGGAGAGTAACCTTGGTGGAAGAACTCCATGTGGAAAGCATGGGGATTGATCCCCTTAAGCAGTTATACAAGGATGATCCTTATTGTGGATAAATTCATAAGGTTTGTTCTACATTATCTGATGCATATAACATAATATATTCTGAATATTCATTGCATAATGGTCTATTATTCAAAGGAGGACAACTTTACATTCCTAGATGCTCCATGAGGGAAAACCTTATCAAAGAGAAGCATTGTGACACATTAGGAGGTCACTTTGGGATTGACAAAACTCTAAAACTACTAAGGAGGAATTATCACTGGCCCAAGTTACCTACTGATGTTAGAAAATTTGTTGAGACTTGCACAATATGCCAAAGAGCAAAGGGAGTAAGCAAAAATCAGGGTCTTTATCAGCCCTTACCTATTCAAACCAAACCATGGGACAATGTAAGCATGGATTTTGTCTTAGGTCTTCCAATGACAAAACAAGGTTTTAATAGAATTTTTTTTATCGTAGAAAAATTTAGTAAAATGACTCATTTTGTTCCTTGTAAGAGCTTTAATGATGTTTCACATATTGTTAACTTGTTTTTTAAGAGAGTAGTCAAGATTCATGGATTACCAACATCCATCATCTTAGACAGAGATGTGAATTCCAAGGTCACTTTTGGAGGACCTTATGGGAAAAGTTACGCAAAAATCTATCCTCTAGTTCTACTTATCATCCACAAACATGTGGGTAGACTGAAGTAGTCAATAGATTATTAGGAAACCTTTTAAGGTGTCTGAAAAAGAAACTTGAGAAGACATGGGTTGTGATCCTCCCTCAAGTAGAATTTTCCTTCAATGACTCAATCAACAAGTCATCAGGGAAGACATCATTCTAAGTAAACTATAGATTCCATCCTATAGGAGTTATGGAACTGAGAGACTTACCAAGTGAGTTCAAAACAAGTGCACAAGGTGAAGAATTCTCCACATAGATCTAACAAATTCATGATCAGGTCAAAGATACACTGAATTAGAACACTACTAGATACTAACAATAGGTAGACAAGAAAAAGAGACATGTTTCATTTAAAGAAGGAGATCAAGTATGGTCTTATCTGAACAAAGAAATACTACCAAGGGACAAACAAAATTAAAGATGAGGAAGATTGGACCCTGCTAGATATTGCTCAAATTTGGAGGGAATGTTTATGAAATTTTTTTTCCTCCTAATATACCAATTTCTCCTATTTTTAATGTTTCTAATCTCACCCCTTTCAAAGGTGATGTATGTACTAATGATGTAATGTAAGATGCTAATGAACAAGAAGAATGGATCAAGGATCTACCACTTAGAAGATCACTTTATTTGAAGAAGACAAGGAAGAAGACCTATAAAAACTACTTGGTCAAGTGCAAGCGTCTTCTAGACATAGATGCTACATGGATGATGAAGAATGCATTTCCAAGCATGGAACCTCTTCTCAACAACTATCCTCAAGTGAGACTTAAGTTTTTCAAGAAAAGGAGTATGGTGTAGGAACACCTAACCCTCAATTCTCCAAGAGAATCTATCATTTTAACTCTACATGATTTCTACTCAAGGGAATTTGCACCTAAGAGACATTTTTAATAGGTAGAAATAGTTATCTAATAAATCAAGCCTAGTTGTAAGGCTTAATCACCATTGGTGTTTTATAAACCATGCGTTTTTAACTATGGTAATTAGGAACATCTTAGTTCTAGGATAGGATATGTCTTTTCTTAGGTTTCTAAAACTGTGTACTTGGCTAACACTAGGAATCCTTTGTTAACTAACCCAACTCAACATGGTCTTGGAGCTCGACATGGTCTAGGAGCTCAAAAAAGCTTGAGAATTGACTAGTATAGAGTTTACGATGAGTTTCCTTCGTTAACCAACCCAGCTTAGTCAACACTATCCCCAAACTAAGTTAACACTGAAATTCTTGGCACATACTTGGGAAATATCTCCGATGACTGAGTAGGCTTGGCTAATATTGACTGGTTGGCAAGGCTAATAGTTCTTTTTCATTACATTTAACAAACTTTCACTAATCACTCCCAACATTCACAACCTTTGAAAACTTTTTGGATTAGTTGGGAAATGTCTTAATTAGCCCTTTCAAGTGGGTGGAAGATACACACACACATAATATATGTAATTTTGCATGTTTGAATCAATAAAATATCTTGTTTTTCTTGTAAAATGCCACATTTACATAGTTTATAGTCTAGTACGAATTGGCACATGTAAATGAATGACTAATTTGAATCCTGAACATCTTAGCAAAAGAATGCAATTCATTTGAGGGTTTGAAGTTCTTTCTCGGGTTCACCAAAACCCTCCATTTGGTGACTAGTTTTAGTAATAATGCCCTAACTTGCATTCCCACCATGGGAACTTCATGCCACCTAAAAAAATGAAAGTTAGGAGGATGTAAAATATGGCCCCTGAAGGATGAGAGATAGAAAACAAGGGTTCTAATTTTTCTTGTAACGCCCAACTGTATGCGTGAATATGCGGCCTCTGCTAACACACACACTTCAACACGGTCATTGTATGTGGATTCATCCCAGAATAAAAATTGGATTGTTCATCCAAAAATCAGCCCGCAAAGTGACTTGTTGCCTTCTATCTAAAGGGAATTGCTTGTCAGATATCCTCATATTCGAGGTGTTTAAGCAACTAGACCCTGTAAGAATGAAGGATTTGAATGCAATTTAAGCTATATGAATGTGCAAGTAATCTAGATGAAGTACAAGCAATTAATCTAAGAAATAAAAGACATTAAACTAAAAATGTATGCATTATTAAGCTAGATCAATTTAAACTAAGAATGCAAGATGTATGTAAAAATATGAGCAAATGTGAGTATGAATTCTAGTAGCAATTCGATGCAAATTATCCAAATTCATCCTCCCAAAATGAAGAGATGAGGGTCTCTTAAATAGACTTTCTTGGAATCTATCAACGGTTGAGATCGATTTCAATCAACGGTTAGGATTAAAGGTGAAGTTCAGTCATAAAGGGAGATTCCCAAATTAAAGGGAGTTAACAGATTTAATTTGAGTAAAATAAGGAGTTAATTGATTCAATTTGAGTAGAAAAAGGAGTTAACTCATTTAACTCATTTTTGATCAATAGTGAACTAGAAATTTCCCTTTTTTGAACTGAAGAGAGATTTTGGTGAAATATTTAATTTAACAAAATGAGATATGCTCTCATAATTACCTTTTCTATTTAATTAAATAATCTATTAATTAATTAGAGATACTTTTCTTATTTAATTAAATAACTTCATTTAATTAATTAGAAATGGCTTCCCATTTAATTAAATAACTTTATTTAATTAATTAGAAGTAATTACTACATTTAATTAAATAATTTTATTTAATTAATTATAAATACCTTTCCCATTTAATGAAATAATTACATTTAATTAATCAAGATAGGCATATTTATTAAATTAAATAAATTTAATTCCATAGTACATTAGCCTTAGGATATAATTTAATTTAATTAAAGTATAAATACTTAATAATTAAATTATAATTAAATCAATTAGATTTAATGTGACTAATATGAGTACATACTATAGGAATTAAATAAGAAATATGATGAATGCAGATTAGGGTTTTTTGCATCTGACAATTAAGTCAAGTAGTGAATAGCAAAATGAGAATTGCCTATTAGAATAGGACTTAGAAATTATCAGAAATAGACCAAAATTGGTATAATGGAAATGAGCCAATTTTGGAGTATTACACCTGCCAAGGGATCCAAAAGAACTAACCTAAAGTTTTACTAAGTGTGCCAAACATTTCTTTAAAAAAAGAAAAACATGTACAACAATCATAAAGTAGTAGAAGCAATAACATACAATCATACATAAGAAAACATAACAAATTACATTCCTTAAGGATCCCAAGATGTTGGTTCACATTTAAATTTAATTAATACTAAGTCAAGGGTAGGTGCACAAAGTTGTGGTGCCAAAAGGGGGGTATAAGTGGACAACTTTTTCTTGAAATCTACAAATTTTGAACTTCAACAAGAATTTGAAGATAGTTACACTCAATAATTTAAGACATGAAAGAAACAAAAGTCGTAGTCCTTTGAATCTAGTTTCTAAACTACTAATTTTTTTTCAAAATGGTTTAGTTTTAGGTCCTCAAAAAAGGGGGCCACAAAAAGTGGTACTATTTATTCCAAAAAAACATAACAGTATAAAGTGTGGCCCCCTTAAAACTTTAACTTTTTTTTTGAAATTCTTTAATCACTCTAGTCAAAAGTTACTTAACACTATGTAGTTTATCCTAGATTTTTCGGGTAATTTTATAATGTGTATTTTTTTTTAATGAATTTTTTAACTAGACACATCCCAAAAATGTGAAATATCTATGTGCTCCCCCTAGAAATAATTGAAAACTAATATAAAATCAAAACTTTTTTTTTTCAAAGTGTTTAGAATGGAATCTAGTTTGTAAAAAACTAAGTTGTTGCAAAATTTGATGAACGAGCAAAAATTGATAGCCCAATTAGTACATGGTGGTTTTTGACAAAAAATGAGCATACATTCAAAAGAAATTATAGATGAAAGGTTTGAAATAGTTCAAATTAAAAATAAATTATATAGTTAGATAGCTAACACAAAGACCTATAATGCTATGTAACCTGAATGCTATGTAACCTGATCTTATTGATACCCAATCATGAGGAATCTTGAAGGGGAACACGAAAGAAAAAATAATCTTTTTTGGTATGTTTGTTGGAAAACACATCTCAGACCTCTTCATAAACTCCAAACCTTTGGGTTGGATCTCCAAGGAAAAACCAAGCCTTAGGCTTGGTTTTAAATAAGCTTTCAATAACACATACGCCCTATAGCACACACGCGCTATCTAAAACATGATTTCTCAGTAGCGCATGCACACTATAGTGCGCATGCACTATTAAGACCTAAATTGCATAAGAGAACTAGGTGGGGGGGGATAAGGGAATGACCATGTGTGTGTGAGAGAGAGATAGAGAGAAGGTAGGGGATGGGAGAGGGGAGAGAGAAAGTGAGAAAGAGTAGGGGTGGCAAAGAGAGTTTAGGATGGGAGAGAGAGTAGGGGTGGCAAAGAGAGTACAAGATGTGAGAGAGAGGAAGTGTGAGAGAGAGTAGGGGTGGAAAAGAGAGAGTGCAGGATGGGGGAAAGAGATGGAAAGTAGGATATGGGAGAGAGAGGAAGTGTGAGAGAGAGATTAAGAGTAGGGGATGAGGGAGAGAGAGAGTAGGTGATGGGAGATAGAGTGGGAGAGGAAGAGTGAGAGAGAGGAGGATGGGAGTGCATGTGTGTGAAAGAGAGAGAGTATGGAATGGGAGAGGGGGAAGACAAAGTAGCTTGAGAGAGAGTAGGGGATGGAAGAGAGAGTAGGCAATGGGAGAGGGAGTGGGAGAGGGAGAGAAAGGGGGGATAGAAATGTGTGTAAGAGAGAAAGAGAGAGAGAGTAGCAGATAGGAGAGAGTGTGAAAATGTAAGAGAGAGTAGAGAGGGTGTGTGTGTGTGTGTGTGTGTGTGTGTGTGTGTGTGTGTGAGAGAGAGAGAGAGAGAGAGAGAGAGAGAGAGAGAGAGAGAGAAGGCAGTGGGAGAGGGAGCAGGAGAGGGAGAGTCAGTGAGAGAAAAAGTAGGGGATGGAAGAGGAGAGAGGGGGGATGGGTGTGTGTGTGTGTGTGTGAAAGAGAGAAGGGAGAGGTAGGTAGAGAGAGTAGGAAATGGTAGAGGGATAGGAGAGAGAGGGAGAGAGTGAGAGAGAGAGAGAGAGATATATAGTAGGTGGTGGGAGAGGGAGTGGGAGGGTGAGCGAGGTGGAATAGAAGCGTGTAAGAGAGATAGAGTAGGGACAAGAGAGAGTAGGTAGTGGGACAAGGACTGTGAGAGAGAGAGGGGGGGGAATGGGAATGTTTATTTATTTATAAGAGATAGAGTAAGAGATGGGAGGTAGTGTAAGAGTTTGAGAGAAAGTAGGAGGTGGCAGAGAGAGCTCATACAGGATGGGGGTGAGAGAGAGAGAGAGTATGGGATGGGAGAGAGTGTGAGAGAGAGTAGGGGATGGAAGAGAGAGAGTGAGAGTAGGGGATGGGAGAGAGAAAGTAGAGAGGGAGAGAGAGTACTTGAGAGAGAGAGAGAGAGAGAGAGATAGTAGGTGGTGCAAGAGGGAGTGGGAGAGGGAGAGAGAGGGGGGATGGGAGTGTATGAAAAATCTAGAGAGTAGGGAATGGGAGAGGAGAGAGAGAGAGGGAGGATGGGAGTGTGCATGTAAGAGAGACAAAGTAGGGGATGTGAGAGAGTGTGAGAGTGAGAGAGAGAGTAGGTGGTGGCAAAGAGAGCTCGTACAAGATGGGAGAGAGAGAGAGAGACAATGAGATTACGAGATGGGAGAGTGTGAGAGAGAGTAGGGGATGGGAGAGAGAGTGATAGTAAGGGATGGGGGAGAGAGAGAGAGAGAGAGAGAGAGAGAGAGAGAGAGAGAGAGATAGGGGGGATGGGAGTGTGTGTGAGAAATGTAGAGAGTAGGGGATGAGAGAGAAGAAGAGTGGGGGGATAAGAGTGTGTGTATCTCTAAAAGATAGAGAGTAGGGGATGGGAGAGAGTGTGAGAGTGTGAGAGTAAGGGGTGGCAGAGAGAGAGTATGATGATGGAGGAGAGAAAGTAGGCTGTGGGAGAGGGAAAGAGAGAGGGGGATGGGAGTGTGTGTGTGTGTTTGTAAGAGAGACAGAGTAGGGGATAGGAGAGAGTGTGAGAGTGTGAGAGAGTAGAGGATGGGAGAGGAGAGATAGAGTAGGGGATGGGGAAGAGAAAGTAGGCAGTGGGAGAGGGAGTGGGAGAGGGAGAGGGAGAGAGAAGGGGGGGAATGGGAGTGTGTGTGACAGATGTAGAGAGTAGGAGATGGGAGAGTAGAAGAGTGGGAGGATAAGAGTGTGTGTATTTATGAAAAAGAGAGAGTAGGGGATGGGAGAGAGTGTGAGATTATGAGAGTAGGGGTGGTAGAGAGAGAGTATGGAAATGGGGGAGAGAAAGTAGTCGGTGGGAGAGGGAAAGAGTGAGGGGGGATGGGAGTGTATGTGTAAGGGAGACATAGTAGGGGATGGGAGAGAGAGTGAGAGTAAGGGATGGGAGAGAGAGAGAGTAGAGGGGAAGAAAGAGAATGAGAGAGAGAGAGAGAGAGAGAGAGAGAGAGAGTAGGTGGTAGGAGAGGGAGTGGGAGAGGGAGAGGGAGAGAGTGAGGGGATAAGAGTGTGTGTATCTATGAAAGAGAGAGAGAGTAGGAGATGGGAGAGAGTGTGAGAGTGTGAGAGTAGGGGGTGGTAGAGAGACAATACGACAATGGGGGAGAGAAATTAGGTGGTGGGAGAGGGAAAGAGAGAGGGGGGATGGGAGTGTGCGTGTGTGAAAGATAGAGTAGGGGATGGGAGAGAGTGTGAGTGTGAGAGAGTAGGGGATGGGAGAGGAGAGAGAGAGTAGGGGATGGGGGAGATAAAGTACGTGGTGGGAGAGGGAGAGAGAGAGGGGGGATGGGAGTTTGTGTGTGTGAGAGAGATAGAGTAGGGGATGGAAGAGAGCGTGAGTGTGAGAGAGTAGGGGATGGGAGAGGAGGGGGATGGGAGTGCGTGTGTGAGAGAGATAGAGTAGGGGATGGAAGAGAGTGTGAGTGTGAGAGAGTAAGGGATGGGAAAGGAGAGAGAGAGCAGGGGATGGGGGAGAGAAAGTATGTGGTGGGAGAGGGAGAGAGAGAGGGGGGATGGGAGTGTGTGTGTGAGAGAGACAAAGTAGGGGATGGAAGAGACTGTGAGTGTGAGAGAGTAGGGGATGGGAGAGGAGAGAGAGAGAGTAGGGGATGGGTGAGAGAAAGTAGGCAGTGGGAGAGGGAGTGGGAGAGGGAGAGAGAGAGGGGGAATGCGAGTGTATGTGTAGGAAAGATAGAGTAGGGAATGGGAGAGAGTGTGAGAGTGAGTAGGTGGTGTTAGAGAGAGCTTGTACAAGATGGGAGAGAGAGAGAGTAGAGAGGGAGAGAGAGAACTTGAGAGAGAGAGATAGTAGGCAGTAGGAGAGGGAGAGGGAGAGGGAGAGAGATAGGGAGAATGGGAATGTGTGTAAGAGAGACAAAGTAGGGGATGGGTGAGGAGAGAGAGAGTAGGGGATGGGGAGAGAAAGTAGGTGGTAGGAGAGGGAGAGGGAGAGAGATGGGGGGATAAGAGTGTGTGTGAGAGATCTAAAGAGTTGGGGATGGGAGAGGAGAGAGGGTGAGAGAGGTAGAGAGAGTAGGTGGTGGGAGAGGGAGAGTGAGAGAGAGTAAAGGATGGGAGAGGGGAGAAAGAGTAGGAGGAGAGAGAGGGAGGGGATGGGAGAGTGAGTAGGAAGGATAGAGAGTAGGGAGGATGGGGAGTAGGGAGGATGGGGAGTGATGTGATTTCACATAGTGCATACGTGCTTTATAGTGCATATGCACTATATCAAATCACCTAAAAATGGTAAAAAACCAACCTTGGGGCCCATTTCATCCATTTCTTGCTTTTGGTCTGTTATGCACTCTGTTATTCCAACAGAAATCACAAGTTTCAACATAGCAAACACTATTTCAACACTTTTGAAAGTTAGCAAACACCAAATTCAATCATTGGATATGTGATTTGAAGACTTTTTGAATATTCCTTATATAGAAAAGGTTAGTGCAATCCATTTTAAATATTGTTTGTCAATATATAGATACAAATTTGATTATAATTTGACATGTTATTTAATATATAGTGAATTCATTGAAAATTGTATGTTTGAATGAAATGTTATTTCAGAATGGTTAGAAATTTGACAAGTCATTTGATATATATTGTGTATTCATTCAAATAATTATAATTTTTATATGTAATTGAATAATTTGTAATTTATGCATTTTAAGTAATTCGGATGTTTGAATAATTTGACATGTAGAAATCATCATCATGCCAAGGAAGAAACCAAAGATTAAAACAAATGAAGATAGGGAGAGAGATTTGGAAATTAAAAGAGATAAAATGAAATTACTATGTGAACAAAGAAAATTACAAAGAAATAATGAAGAATTGACTTTTGAAGAGGATCAAGAACCACTAGTACAAAGAAACAAAGAGGAAGAATTAGAAAGACAAAGAGAACAAATGAGATTGTTATGCTGAAGAAGACAATTGAATTGTGAAGCTACACCATCCTCTAATGTTGGAGTCATATCATCCGCTACACCATCTTCCAATGTTGGAGTACCATCTTCCAATTTTGAAGGCATATCATCCTCTCATGTAGAAGAGACACTGATTTGTAGATCTAACGATATACACACTCCATCATGTCATGTTGAAAGCACAATATCAACACATCAAGTAGGTGATATTCCATCTTTTACATCTTATTACCAAGTCACATCATCTTTGGTTCAAGCTACACAATACACTCAACCTTATATTGATGTTCAAAATGTTGAGTGAATTGAAGAGATTAGAACACCTTCTAGAATTCATTTTAGAAGACCAAAATATTTGATTGATATTGATACTAACATTTTGAAATCAATGCTTGACAAGATTAGCAAGCGTACTTGTCAAAAAAAAGTTAATAGTATGTGGAGATTATTTTTTGAAGAATTAAATATTACAGTTCAATGCTAATTATTTGTTGAAATGATGAGAAATTTAAAATTTAGGCCTATCATGAAGATTCTTGGGTTAAGAATGATGGACGATTCAAATGAAAGAAATATTGTAAAGAATCTAATGAGTGCTTATGACAATGTGGGTTCTAAATCACACACCAAAAATAGTAATATCACAAGACGAGTACTCATATTGACAATAGTAAGTAGCCAAATGAAGAAAGCTCAACTCATGAGAAAGATAAGAAAAACATTAAAAATTGGTACAGGTACCCTAAGGAGAGCCATGCTAAGGCGTGAGAGATTAGAAGATCCAACAAAAAATGAGTTATGGACATTTAGTGGTAGACTACCACGAAAGGATAAAGAAATTAGTGAAGCCTTGAAATCATTAATCGAAGATTTTTGAAATAATAATACACATGTCTCCTAATAAAAGAGATGTTGTAAGAAGGAGGATTGGTAGCTGAAATCGTGAGCCACATGCGAAAATTTTTTTGGACTCAACTTAGACACAATTTTCTGCAAAATTTATTGGTATGTATCCTCAAATTCAAATAAGTCAAAGATTTTTTGAGATGGGTAAACCTTTTTATGTGAAGATAAATCACACATGCACAACTTGTTGTTGTAGGATACATATTGAATTTTCTAACCATTTTGATATTTTTAGGCATATATATGCGTAGTTTTGCATTCTCGATTTGTTTTGCAGGATTGTGACATAAAAGAGCCACCAAGATCTTCAAGGGAATTCATATCCAACATTTTATGTGAAATAGGGGATGGCCAACAATTTTACAAGACATCATGCTTGGATGGTATGTGCTTATTTTGTGGTTCTTTGCAACTTTTATCAACTTGTCAACATATGGATAGTACGCATGCAATTGGAAATGAAATAGTAGATTATGGAAAATTCAAGACATTGACATATGCTCTAAAATATGGGAAACATGGTAAAAGATGTGATCTATTCATTGAAAATATTCTAGTGTATGAGTTCATGAAGATTTTTTGTGAAAAGATTATTTACGAGTATGCAAGGCATAGCCATAGAGCTCAATGGTTGGATTTGCAATTCAAGTTGTGCAAGGATACATTTCCATAGGGTACAATTGTTTCAGTTGTAGATTTTGCAGAGAACTACACACTATAACCACAAAATGAGGTGCAAGCAAAGTATTATACATCTCAATAGGTTTCCATATTTGTTCACATAACATTCATGCATTCACCTACAAGTAAAGAGGATGATAGGAAGATTTTGAGGGAGTACCATTTTTACATTACCGATGGTCGATCACATTCTATGGAGTTTTTACATGGTTGTTTTCAACTATTTTATGGAGATTTGGCTAACAGGGGCATATTGTATCGTCAGCACATTATTTGGTCAGATAATTGTGCATCTCAATTCAAGAATGCACGAATGTTCTATTGGTTGAGCAGGATGCACAAGTTGTGTAGAATTCAATATATGTGGAATTTTATAGAGGTTGGTCATGGTAAGGGAGAGCACGATGGTGTAGGCGCATGCATTAAAAGAGCCTTTTCTCATTAAGAACTAAAGTACAAAGATGGAGCAATATTGATAGATGCAAAATCCATCGTCCAATGGTGTAATGCTACAATGGGTCTAGATAAGGAAGGTGAGTCTATAGTTCATAGAATTTTTTGGTTGATAGATAATACTAAGATTGCACTATATCAATATTGTTGCACACTAACAGGATCTAGTGAGTTACACTCTTTTAGAAGCTGTAATGCAAGTTCATGGAGTATCCACACATGAAAAATGGCATGTTATTGTCCATCATGTGTAGAGGAAAATTGGGATGACTATGAATCAACTGAATGGGTGGAAAAATGGGATATATGGGTGTTGGACCCAATTGACACCTATCATCCCCCACAAGCACTAGAAATGGTAGAGATGGATTCATCTATTGACTTTGACCGCTTGTTAGATCTAGTGCAACTTGGTTATATATATATATATATATATATATATATATATATATATATATATATATATCTTTGTAATTTCAATATGTAACTTTATAACTTTTACCTAAGTATTTTATGAATTAATGATTTCATTTTGTACATTTCTCACTGTAGGCCATGTTTTTGTTGTTATTGCACCTAAAGACAATGAAGAAGGAATAGATTATTATTTGTGTCATTGTGTTGAAGCCAAACAAAAATTGGATCACTCAATTATAGATGGTGAAGGTTTAGAGTACCATGTCGATGTGGTGGTTGTAACAGGCACATGGCTTAGACTATATCCTATGAAGAATCTTAACTTGTGGTTATTTGAGGATTGGCAAACAAAGAGGAAGATTCTTCATTATTCAAACCTTGTTGTCGCATCAAATGTCCACTTGATAAAATATGGTGGAAAACCACATAATAAGATTCTTTGGAAAGTTCGCGAGTCAGACCATGAGGCAATACTTTAGAGATTAAAATGTTGAGCATATCTAGTTGGCTCATTAGATTGAATAGGGAGAGAGGGAGAGAGATAAAAAGTGATCAATTGGATCCAAATACAATGTTACAACCACTTCCCCAAGACTATCACATTACTAAGGTGGACCATATTTTTATGATGTGTAAGTGATGAAATTTAGTTTTATTTTTTTAGAATCTAGATACATTATTTGAATTTACATTAGATTCTTTAATAGCACCCATTTTTTTAATCTTATCTTAGATTTTTTACTGTAATAATTCTTCATTTGCAAGTCACCCAAGAAGAGGGCTAATAAAGTTGACGCACAAGTGATAAAGGGTGAGATGCCAAAATCATTTGCGAAATGGTATTATCAATTCACATCCTCAATATTTATTAGTATTCTTTGTTCAAGTACCATTGTATGCTAATCATATTATGCCTAGAATTGCAGAGGATCACAATCATCAAAAAGTAAGAAGGAAAATAGGTCTTGATCTGATGATAATGGGGCAGTGACAGATATAGTTCTCTCTAAGGATTCCAATTTGTTGGACTTTGACTCACTATTATCATAAAGTTGGAATGTTGGAAACGGTTAATAGTTTATTATGAATATTCATCCCATGTGTGTTAATCTTAGTGGATTAATCTTATCTTATATTTTTTACTGTGTTGATTCTTCATTTGCAGGTCACCAAAGAAGAGGGCAAATAAATTTGATGCACAAGTGATAAAGGGTGAGATGCCAAAATCATCTATGAAATGGTATTATCAATTCACATCCTCAATATTTATTAGTGTTCTTTGTTCAAGTACCATTGTATGCTAATCATCTTATGCCTGGAACTGCAGAGGATCACAATCATCAAAAAGTAAGAAGGAAAATAGGTCTCGATCTAATGATAATGGGGCAGTGACAGATATAGTTCTCTCTAAGGATTCCAATTTGTTGGAATTTGACTCATTATTATCATAAAGTTGGTGTGTTGGAAAGGGTTAATAGTTGATTATGTATATTCATCCCATGTGTGTTCCATGAGGTTAATACTATTGTAACATGATCAGTTTTCTCAAGTGACATATGATGAGGTTGTTTGTACAACGTAATGATTGAGTTGAAGTGATTTATGAAGTAATGGTTGTTTGTACACTATAGTTTTTAGCATAGACTTCCTAGAATAATTTTTTTACTATGCTTTGAATGAAAAATAGAAATTTCAATCTGCATATAATATGATCCTCTAGTTTTGTTATAGCACGTGCATACATTATCCCTCAATATCAAGCATGGAAGGATATTATATACTATATTTAGAATTGCTCTAATGGTTCATACACATGTTAATAATAACTTATTTCCAAACCCAATTGAATTCAACCTGCAATATGGTTAAATTATGTCAATAATAAGGTTTGTAGCATTAATTGGTCACATTCCTAATATTGACACACAACTGAACTCGGACCAACTATTGCTCATAGATTTACACCAGCAAACATATTTTAATGGAGATGTATATTAGAAGATTCAACACAATGGTGATTCATTTGGGTCATAGCTTTCATGAAGAGTTTGACATAGTTTAAAATAGTTATAAGTACATACTTCTTTGAAGTCACATTCTAATGACTTGAAACATATTTACAATGCTCAACACTTCCATTTGTTTAAAGTAGAGCACAATCATATAGAACTGGATTCCAATCAATTCCTAGAGATGTCATTCAATTCATGATAGTCACCTAATAGTCATCTATATTTTAAGAAAATCATCAGTACTTATATGTGATGCTCTATACGACCTATTGTGTGGTGACCATTCCAAATATAAATTGTTCACCATTTCATATGAAACTAAACTATCATTGGAACCTAGATGAATTCTTGTCATTCACAACTTATCTTGACTCTTATATTTTTCTCTAAAAATTAATAGCTTTGGTTTCACTTTTTTTTTTGTCCCCTTATAAAAATCAACATTTATCCTTTAGTCTCTAAAATTAGTTAAACATAAGGATCTAAACCTCTATGTGCTCTAACTTCTTGATCCTCTTCTTAATATTCCCTTCACCTTGATCATTTAATTGACACTTAATTGATGTGTTCCCTACCCTTCTTGTAAACATCCATGTTCCTCTACCTAAACAAAATCTTCCTCCAACTCTATAGCCTCCTCTTTGATAAGAAAAAAGGTTCATTACCCTTGTCATTTCTTCCTTGTCCTATTCCCATATTATTGGTTTTTCTTCCCCTTCCTCTATTTGCATTTCCTCTACCACCTTCTTGTCTCTCTTTCTTCCTATTGACCATATCTTATGCACTTATAGCCAATTGGAAACTATCTCTAAGCGTCTTAGGAAAAATCAAGGTAATCCCATTTTGCATGTTTTATATGAGCCCATTAAGATACCTTGCAACATTTTCATCTTTATGCTCTACTCCACCTCTTATGCTCAACTTTTGAAATTCCTCTATGTAGGTCATCAAACCCATCTCCTTTTCTTTCAAGTTATTCCTTATCCTTTATTTTTGGATTGTATTATTTGATGGAAGAGACACATCCTCACCATTTGGTCATGTTTGTTCCACCCTTACAAAACCTCTTTTCCATTACACTACTCCACCATGTCAATGTTGTCCCTCTTAGCTATGTTTTGTATAGCTTTACCTTATTTTACTTCACTTATATCTCCATAATTATAATAGTTCTCTTGGGAATCTATCAACCACAAAACCTCTTCACTATCTATCTCTCCATGATAGATATGGAAATCAATTATTGTCTTTCTTCTACCACATTGAAATATCTTCAACAACCTTACAATCATTCTTTCTTCAAGATCTAAGTCCCCTCCATCCTCTCCATGAGGATTCTCAATCTCTTAAGTATCACTTTCTTGTTCTTTATGCACATCCCTCGTAGGAATCCTTTCCAAAGCTTCCAAGATTTCCAAGATGGTTGCATTTTACTCGCTTACTTGTCTCAGTTCTCTTTACCTTATTGCATCTTAGTCTCTTTTTTTCCTCAACTCTCTATCCATTATTTTAGTAACTTATATCAGCTCTTGTATCTCCTTCTATATATAGTTTTTGGAGGCATCTTCTCAATATAACAATCTTCAACACAAGTAACTAATTTTGCACCCCTCAATAGATCTACTATATTTTATACCAATGATTTGAGGAGTCAAACTAGATCCCCAAGAAGTAATAAACATTCAGCAAATGACTTGTTTCAAGAATAGATTCAAACCATTAAACTAAATACCTACCCTTCTCCACAAGGGTCCCTCCAAATGTTCAAATTGGGTTATAAAATTTATTGGCTTGTCCCAACTCTTTCTAAGGTCTTAAAATATCTCAATTAGGTTGTTCCAATAGTGTAAATGCATATCTTTAATAGGTTTATTCAAAACCCCTTACTTGGACATTATCTAGGCTTGATCTTAGTATCACTATGAATCAGGCAATTCCTTATTTTCACCAATTTCTCCCAAACCCCATACAAGTAAATTATAGTTACAAAAACTACTATTGGAGTATGACAACATATAGCAATCTAATTTGTAGTTCCTTTGGACCAACTATTTGATCCAACACTATGGATTCAACAAAATAGGCCTAATTACCCTTTACTTAAAAGAAACTCTGAATATTTCTAACCCAAGGCCTTATACGGGCTATGGTAATATTCTATCATGATCTAAAACAACATATTTTCACACCCATCTACCTAGCTATGGGCATTTGATAGGCTAACTACCAAACCCTCAGTCTTATGCCCTCAAAACTAGGGCTTTCTCAAAGTGCCTTCTTCATTGAGAATGGTAGCCTGGCACGTAGCAAGAAGTGAAAGATTCTGAAGATAGTGGAGAAGGGTTTAGGATTGGGGGATATTTTCCTGAAAAAGATCCTATAAATCCATGTGGTGATCTTGGAGGACACCCTAAGTCTAAGAGGTAGACTAGAAACATGAATCAATGATTGATTCATCCCTTCTCTCCCTATCAGTTGGGTGCAATACAAATTCATGGAAGGCAAGAGTGGTGAGTGAAGGAAATTAATTGTATGATATTAGTCATTTAGAGTCCATTTGAGTGGTGGAAGGAAAATCCCTCTATTTTCCTATTCATACAAACAAGAAACCCTTGTAAATAGGCATATTCTTGGGAATTCCTTGTACGGATGACTTGGGTGTTGCAGACCTGAAAAATATTCAAGGGGAGCTGAAAGGGTACCCAAATCATAAATTTTTTGAGTTCTTCTTAAGAGTTTGAGGAGATATAAGCCAAAAATAAATTTTGGAGGCCTAATTTATTATTAGTCCTAGTAGCCCTCTTAAGTATGCAATCTGCAAATCGTTTGGAAACCCAATACTCTAATCCACTTAGTAATCCTAAAAACTATTGAATGAGACCTAATACAAGCCTTGGAATTCAATATAGCCAAGAATGCACTCTTGGAAGCTAGTTGTGAAGATCGGTGCAATGAGAGCGCTAAGGAGACCCCATGGTGAAAAAGAGTTTTGAGTTGATTGGTGAGGATTAGTGTAATAAGGGAATATAGAGAAGATTCCCTTGGAATAGGGTATAGGATAAATACCCTAAGAGGCTAGGAGAAAGCCTGGAGTTAGTTCTAGTAGTTGAGGCTAGAACTTTGTTCAAGATCCTCCCCATCATTTGTCCTCCAATTCCAAACTATTTCCAATACCAAACTGAAACTAGTTTTCTAGAACAATCAAAACTGACAACACCAGAAGGCTAGATTACCATGCACCATGTACTTAGTACATACCAACTATTATAAAGACTCAAAACTAGCTATTTCAGTCTGCCAACTAGGCCTAGTTTAAGGCCATTTACAAAGCAACTCACAATCCCTTGACTTTTGGAACTCTAATGACCCAAAATAGTCTTAAGAGATTACTCATATGCAAGGATTCTTTTATTTTTTTGGTCTCATGATCAACTATACAATGGTTTTTAAAAAACTCTTCTTTCTAGCCCCTTTACCCTAGGGCTTTCTAGAAATCTTACTTTGCAACATCTCTAGAATCCCAAAATGGTTCAAACACCTTCACTTTGGTTATATTAGATGACTTCCAATGTAAAATGAAACTCTTGTTTAGAAAAAACACTAAATCCACCTTTGGAGAAATCAATTTAGACTACCCAAACTTGTCTCCCATACGTGGGAATGAGGTTTTAAAATCATTTAGACTCTCAAAACCAAATGAAACCTCCCTTTGGACCCTTTACATAACTTGATTAAGCCCATTTTGGTTTATATTGTCAATGTTGGCAATTTTACAAAATATTGCACTTTTAGTGCCTTTTACATCTTTTAGAGGCTTTGATAGCCTTATTACATTATTTAATACCTATATAGGTATTTTCTATCCACCCCTAACCTAGAATAAATCCTGATGTAGAGGATAGGGTGATGGACCCAAGTAACAACCCAAAATGAGCAAATTTGTAACAATGTGCCAAGTGACCCTTCTAGGTCCTGATGGGAAAATCCTACAAATAGTAAACTCTAAGATGTTTTTAGGCTTTAATAGGTTTTTTCTACCCTATCTAGCATGTTCCCATCAACATTTTTTAGTTTCCATACCCTCCAAGATAAAATGCATAATTCACCCAAATGTTGTCAATGCAAAAATTGCAAAGTTGCATTAGCAACTTTTAGGAAATAACCATAAAATTGTCTATATTCCTATATTCCTTTGAGGTTTTACTATTTCCAAACCTTTTCTAAGTCATAGAATTGGAATCAAGTGAAAAATGTAAAAATTGCACTTTTTGTGCAAAGTTGCATTGTTAAAAGTTGTAAAAGTTGCTCAAATTTGCAACGTAGTTGAAAAAAGGTCATGGGATTGAACTGTCTACTCTGTTAGATTTGGGTGGCTGGGTAAACCCTATCCTCAACCTCATCCTATCCACTTCAGCACTCGAATGTTCTCGGGCATGCCAAACCGGAATGTCCCCAAGGGTCACTAAATGCCAGAGGGTTGTGATCTTTGACAGAGCATATCTCAGAGCTCGTGTGAGTTATGGATGTGATTATAGTTCCTACAGGACCATGTTGTAGAGACATACAATAACCTCTCTCACTTTTTGGATATCACATTCCATTTTCATTTTACAATGCCATCTCAGGTGATGTTGAAACTTGCAGTGTTGGCTAGTACAAAGTTGCCAACTGCCAAATCTCTCTCACCTTTCATCATGGGATCAAAATGTCTACTCTGTTAGCTTTGAGTGGTTAGGTAAACCCTATCCTCAACCTCCTCATATCCACTTGAGGGCTCAAACATGCTCGGGCACACCAAACTGGAATGTCCCTAACGGTCACTAAATGCCATAGGGCTGCAATCTTTGGTGGGGCATATCTCAAAGCTCATGTGAGGTATGGATGTGATTCTAGTTCCTAAAAGACCGTGTTGTAGAGACCTAAAATAACCTCTCTCTCTTTTTGGATATCACATTCCATTTTCATTTTACAATGCCATCTCGGGTGATGCTAAAACTTGCAGTGTTGGCTAGTACAAAGTTGCCAACTGCCAAATCTCTCTCACCTTTCGTCATGGGATCAAACTGTCTGCTCCATTAGCTTTTGGTGGCCGGGTAAACCCTATCCTCAACCTCATCCTATCCCCTTCAGTGCTCAAACATTCTCGGGCATGCAAAACCAGAATGTCCCCAAGGGTCACTAAATCCCATAGGGTTGCGATCTTTGGCGGGGCATATCTCAGAGCTCGTGTGAGGTATGGATGCAATTCTAGTTCCTATAGGACCGTGTTGTAGAGACCTACAATAATATCTCTTTATTTTTTAAGATCACATTCTATTTTCATTTTACAACGCCATGTCGGGTGATGCTGAAACTTACAGTGTTGGCTAGTACAAAGTTGCCAATTGCCAAATCTCTCTCACCTTTCATCGTGGGATAGAATTATCTACTCTGTTAGCTCTGGGTGGCCGGGTAAACCCTATCCTCAACTTTTTCCTATCCCCTTGATTTCTCAAACATTCTCAGGCACGTTGAACCAAAATGTCCCCAAGGGTCACTAAATCCCATAGGGTTGCGATCTCTGATGGGGCATATCTCAGAGCTCGTACAAGGTATGGATGCAATTCCAGTTCCTACAAGACCGTGTTGCAGAGACCTACAATAACCCCTCTCGTTTTTTGGAGATCACATTCTATTTTCATTTTACAATGCCATCTCGGGTGATGTTGAAACTTGCAGTGTTGGCTAGTACAAAGTTGCCAACTACCAAATCTCTCTCACCTTTCATCATGGGATCAAACTGTTTACTCCGTTAGCTCTAGGTGGTTGGGTAAACCCTATCCTCAACCTTGTATTGTCCCCTTCAGTGCTCGAACATTCTCAGGCATGCTGAATTGGAATGTCCCCAAGGGTCACTAAATCCCATAGGGCTGCGATCTTTGACAGGGCATATCTTAGAGCTCGTGCGAGGAATGGATGCAATTCTAGTTCCTACAAGATCGTGTTGTAGAGACCTACAATAACCTCTCTTACTTTTTGGAGATCACATTCCATTTTCATTTTACAACGCCATCTTGGGTGATGCTAAAACTTGCAGTGTTGGCTAGTACAAAACTGCCAACTACCAAATCTCTCTCACCTTTCATCATGGGATTGAATTGTCTGCTCTGTTAGCTCCAAGTGGCCAAGGAAACCCTATCCCCAACCTCCTCATATTCTTATGTGACAATGGATAATCAATATTGACTAACTTTAAAGATGTTAAGAAAAGGGGAAATTTAGTTAACAACATTGGAAATTTAGTTTAAAACATTGATAAATTGTTAATGGAGATAAAATATTGAATGGACTTATATCAAAGGTAGTGATGTAAAAATAGAAGATATGAGACAAAGGGGGATAAATGAACTATTGGTGAATGCTACTCAGGGAGAGAAGTGTTATAGTTAAGATATGAGTCAAGAAAAGACATGAAGCAGAGAAGTGTTTCAAGCAAGAGATGAATGGTTTATTAGTTCTATGAGTATTTTCATAAGGGGGAATATATAATAGAAAAAAGTGGAAACATTATTGTGTTTCATCAAAATTTTAAGATGATAAATATTGGTGAATAGAGGAGGTCTGAGGCCATGCACCAATTATCTAGTAATTAATTTGAAAACCAAACCTAGTGTGACCTTATTAGGTCTATGTACTTTACATGGGTTAGGTGCTATAGGAATGGAATTGGGAATCTAGGCTTTGGAGTCTTAAATAAATTTCCAAACAGTGTCTAAATCTACCCATAGAATAGTTAGATTTTATCCTAGGAGGAATTTAAGTCCAAAAAATCAGATTAGAAGACCTACAAGGAATTCTATGATAGTCAACATTTTGTACTGTATGAAAATTGGAGGATTAAACCAAGAGTTGATTCTCAATTAGTTCAACATAAGGAAGGTGTCCCAATAGAAACTTGGGGTTGGTGAAGCCATTGGTGAAGAGTTACAGTTATTGGCTTGGAATAGGGCTAGTGTCCCTAAAACAAAAAGGTGCAAGATCTTGATTGGAGAAATGCTCACCTTGGAGGAGTTCACAAATGACCCTATCACTTTAGATAGGTCACAAAAATGATATCCTAAAGCAGTAAGATATTAGGAAGGCCACAAGTTTAGTTTGGTAGACTAGGAAGAAGAAAGTGCTCAAACCTCACTTCTTGCTCAACATCTTTGCATTAGTGAGGGGAAGATGAAGAGGATAGATGGCTACATAGATATGGAAAAAATAGAAATATGAAGAGGGGGGAGGGGAATAATATAGAGTGAGATACAAGGACAACATGAGCCAAAACTACCAAATTTTAGTGCTTGAATCCTTCATTAGAAAATCGACACCTAAATTTGAATATGAGTCTACAAAACAACATGTTCCTTCCACTTTTCATACTCTTTTATTTCCTTTTAAAGATGCTCTGTGATTTTCCATAACATGCATTGTAAATTCGTTAACAAGTATAGCTCCCTCTTACAAGTATCTTATGTGTCATCTTAGATTCGTCCCTCTCATGTGAGATATCTCTCTTTCTTATACATCACAACTATTTATTAAACTTTTATTGTTACTGTAATCTAGTTACTATAGAATAATAACAACACATAAAAATATCAGTGATTATGTTACATTTATGATTTTTAAAATGACTTTTTTTTGCAAATAATCCATCTTTTCTCTACTATCTCTGACATTTTTCAATTGATGATAAAGAATGGTGGTTATGTATTGAAGCTCAACAAGCTAATTGTGTTTTTTTCTTTTTGTCTATATTCTTTTTGTAAAAATGATTTTTTCTTCTACACAAACTTTGTGACTACTTGTGATCAGATTTTTTTCTTATTTTTAACATAAATGTTTAGAGAACTTTTGATCTAATTTTGTTGGATAGAGTCATTTCAAACTACTGATTTCTTTAATGGAGTTCCTAATAAATCTTAAGGTTCTTATTTAGGTGACCAATTGCCAGGAGGTCCACGAATATTGCTTGATAAAGTCTATTGCCAATCAATATTGTATCAAAAATTCAAACTAATTAGGTATTGAATTAAACTTGATAGACAAATGATAGAGAAGGAAAAATTTAAACATGAACAAGATCATAAATCATATGATGATGACATATTGAAAATGATTAACTTATGCTTAAACAATGATAAAGTTTATTGTTAATCAATATTCTATCAAAGTTTTGAATAGATTAGGTATTGAATATAATTTCATTCATGCACATATCTAATTTAATGTCATACATGAACAAACATGAACAAACCTATCATATATTAACCAATAATTTCATAAGTCGAATAATGTCATACATCAAATAAATTTCATACATCAAATATAGAATGTCATATACATCAAATTTGAATCGAATATGTCCATTGATGCCTATATATATACATGTCTAGATCAACTACATCTTTTCCTTGCCACGAGGGGAAGGAAACAGGTCTCTTGACATCCTTTTCTATCATGTGGAGGGAGATAGTGGAGATGATAGGGCCCTCTTGACACGCTCACTTGATCTCTTGTTGAGGCTCTTCTCCAGCTCCAACTGATACAAAGAAAGTAGATATGAATCAATATTTATTATACGTTGAAATCAAATATATGTGCACACAAAATCAATTATTTTCTTACCACCAACAAATATTCACTCTGTAAGTTCACCTCAAATGCTCGTGGACGATCAAGCATGACAAGACCCTACAATAATTCAATAAATATAATCACTTATAAATACACATATCACCAACAAAAATATTGTACCCAAGTAAATATCACCAAAGTCATCTTATACCCACCAATTCCAACCCAAGTTTTGATTGTGGGTCCAAGATATTTAGAGCATGTGAAATTTGATCTAACAACTTATTTTTGGATTTAGAGAGAATATACATGTCATAAATGGTAAGATAAGGTCCAATAAATGAAAGGAATTATTTGATTGAAGTTGAAATAGAGAAGCACACTTATAGATAAGGGTAACCTTGAGTTTTTAAAGAAAATGAATCAATATAGGACTTATATAATAATTTGAAGGTCCAGTGAGTGTGAAATCAATGTAGGAACCCATAATGTATATTAAAATGGGGCTAAAATTAATACCAAATAAGTGTTCTTACTTTTTCAAATGATACATGTAGTCCCCACTTTATTGGAATCATGTGTCCACCTCATGCACACAATAAAGTAGAAGAAAAAAAGAGAAAGAGGTAAAGATTTTGGGAAAACTACAAGGAGATTAAATATCACCAAGCTGAAGGACAAAAGCTCCCAAATCAAGAATATTAAGTATTACATTCATTTGCAAGGATACATAAAAGAACAAAAAAATCCTAAAGCTTACTAAGATTCCAAGTCAACTAGTTGAAGAGACCTCACTCAAGAAAATGTCTCAATCTCAAGCATCATGTTGAAAATGCTATAGCAAAAGCTCAAGTGGTCACTTGAGAAAAGAAAGAGCAAAAATAAAGATAAGAAAATACTCAAGATTTATCCCACTAGCATAGCTATAAGAGTATGAAAAGAAGAGAGAAGGGACATGAATCCAAAAGTCTAGTAAGTTATCTTATCCAAGTTTATTTTGTATGAGAGGAGGAGGAGGACGAGAATGAAAGAATGTAGAATTTTTTTATGCTAGTTCCATTCATCCCAAAGAAATAGTGAAGGAGAGTTGATGGTGTTGATTCCAAAAACTATAGTTTCTTTGAATCCTAAGGATATGCCAAGTTCTATTATCAAGTTCAACATTTGACTGTGGCCTATGAATAATATTAATTTAAAACACAAATTCTCTTGCACTTATGTCTCTACTAGACCAAGGTGAGTATATCTAATCACCAATTATATCTTTAAACTTGACTATTACTTATAGAAAACATATAACTTCCATCTTGTAGGTCCTACTCCTAATTGCAATCAACTTGGAATAAAACTAATCTTCTATTCCTATCTTTACTTTTAATTTCATTATCTCCTACTCTTAATCCTCATACCTTTATTTGATTTTCCTACTTCTTCTCTACTTCTAACTTCAATATGTGCTCCTAGTTCTTCTTTATCTAATTCTTTCACTGCCACTTCTACCTTCACTCCTAGTTTTTGAATTAAAAGTAGCCAAAACTAGGGGGCTGACCCTTTAACAACAAATTGACCTACTATCAGTAGATAACCATTAAACAAAACTACCCCTTACCACTTAGTAAAACAAAAACAAGGTTTCAATCCATAATTGAAAGAGTATCATTAGGCCTAACATACATACTGCTTGTGTAAAAACCATAAAAGCTATGGTAATATATAAACAAAGGTTAACATTAGAAATTTTGAGATTAACTATTATAAACAACAATTAAAATGAAGAAAATTCTTCATACCTTCATCAATGGCTGTGAGCTAGCCACTCCACTATCAACAGATTGTCGTAAATGAGGAGGTGTGTCCAACATCATGAGTTGCATGTCATATAATACACATTAAATCTAACATGAAATGTAAAATAAATATAATCAAATGAATTAAATTAACATGAAAGAACTGTACCTGTGTGAAGCTCATATGATGTCTATGCTCTGAGTTTGTGGTAAAGGTTGAGGGTCCCGTGGAGAACTGATACACATGCATAATTTTTTTTGTCAATCCTTAATATGATTACCTAATAAATATATGTATTAATTAAAATGATTAAATCAATACATACCTCAGGACTCATGGAAGGGACAAAAAATGGGCCTGGAGGATCGCTGCTAGGCTAGCAACACGCTGACCCTAAATTTTGAACAATGTCAATAGATGCTAATTAATTAATCATTCACTATACATATGAAATGTGATCAAATTAGTAAATTATAATTGTAATTTACCTGTGTGTCAATGCCAAATATGTCATTTAGGAACTGATCGGTGACAAGCCCATCATTTGCACCATCTCCAACATGAGTGCCAAATGTGCATCGGGATCCGCATGAAGTGCACATGTGACCATGATGCACAGAAGGCTCCCCCTCAACTAATGGGCTCGTGGAATGGATGAGGGTCTACGTCAAAGCATTAATGGTCCCTAGAGTACTGGCCTCTACATTTTCTTTCACAACTAAAAGAATAGTCACATGCTCGCACTGTGGCTTGACCACAGGTGCCCTAACTACATTAGGGTCATGACGTGCTCCCGACCTCTCAAATGATAACCCCCCACCTCTACCCTGGGAGTCTAATATATCAAAATAATAGGGGATCTCCCCAAAGAAAAACTCACAATATAATTTCTTCAAAAAATACATGGGGACCTCGTGATTGTTGCAAGGAGGGGCATCAAAAACCAGCCACCATCTATCCCAAAAATTGTTCCTAATAGAATTTTGTATGCACCAATGGATGGGGAATCGTTTAGTACCCTCTCTAACAGTATTTTGCTCACCGAGTTTTCTAAATAGTGCACATATACTATCTCTTGGTATTTCTTTTTTTTTACCATCTTCATATGACAATTTATTTGCATAAAATATTTTTTGTTCATCCCTCTTAACCTGCCAAATATCTAACTAACCACTAAATGAGGCTATTTGGGCGTTAATGGATTCGAGGGATGATTCCAATTGAGCCCTCATTGGATTGGTTTGTCCGGATTCTTTCAACTGAGCAATGAGTCTTTCTAATTTAGTTTTGCCTCTCTCTATTTCATTTATTATATTTTCTTGTGTGCTTGGTGGAGGTCTTGCAATTGGTTCGGGTTGTGGAATTTGTTGTTCTTCTTGAGGAGGGTTTTGGTTTTGAGGATTTTGAGGCTCTTGTGGATTTTCTAGTTGATTATGGATATTTCTTGATAAAAAATCAATTGAAATCCAAATAAATAAATAAATCTAAATGAAATTTGTAAAAACCCTACAAAAAAATATTAAAAACCTACAAAACAATATGAAAAACATATTAAACAATGCAAAGTTAAGTTTATATCATTTACGGCATCGTCGTGGGTGTGCTTGTTGTCTTCGATTTCACTGGCGAGGAGGCATATTGGAAAATGATGGTGAAAACTTGGGTTTTTGACCTATGTATGCATTGTTCTCTGTGGAATAGCAAAAAAAGAACATAAAAATGATGGGTTGTGGGTTTGCAGCCCATCATATATAGTTTTTGATTGTGCAAATAGCATGCATGCGCTATTGAAATTAGGAAAAAAAAAACTTGTCACCTTTTGGGCACCACAACTCGGTGCATATGCCCTCAAATAAATAACACATCCATATAAAAGAATAATTACAAGTCCAAGTCCACTTAAATAATATACATTTGTTCCCAATGCCACCTGGGAATAAAATTTAAAATGCTCAATCATCCACTGTACATGTCACAGGGTATGAAAGGTTGAAAGAATATACATTTATAAAAATAGATTACATCATCCCTTTCGGATCCATGGAACACAGTACAATACAATAAGCAAAATCATCCATCATGATACACAAAAATAGAATGAAGGAAATGTAGACAAGGAATTCTAGCTACGACATCAATGAAAAAATCTCAAAGGTGAGAGTAAAAAACACTACCACCCGACCTTGTGGTAACCCAGAAAGGTCCACTCTCACCATGCTGAGGAGATAGTCTCAAGTCCTAAACAGGATATCAATTCCAAAATCAAAAGTAATATCTAAGTCAAGGAAACCCTAAAAGTAATCTAACTCAAGGTTCCAAAAAAAATTGACATCTAGATCAAGAGGAAAACATAGACAAATAGGGAACCTACTATGCAAGTGGGAAAGTGTCTTCACACAAAACAATGCTAGAGTTACCCAAGCAGTCTAACTTGACCCCATCCCATTAGTGATTCTATGCGACACTAGTATCCTTTTGTATTGACAAGGCATACTAACAATGCATGGTCTCAACCAAGCATCCTTTCTAATCCCATTCTAGTCTAGACAACACTAAGGAATGGGCGAGGAAATACAAAGACTCTTATTAGGTTCATTTTATTCCCATTTAGTGTAGTGTTTTCACTTATTAAACAACTTATAATGGGTCACCCTGGCAGCCACTTTGGGCCCTGACCTCCATTACAATCCACTTCCTGACATTACATATAGATAACCTATCCTAAGCTCATAAAATCACAAGTCAAAGAGTCATAGTATTTCCTTTAGTCCTATACAAGTGATTGGAAAGCATCAAAAGATAATCTACAATAACCCCTTAGTTCTTTACAAGCAACTAGAAAGTATTCCAAAAATAACTGATGAATGACTCCAAAAAAGGTTAAGTCAAGTATGTCATAACATTCATCTCATAATCCCGAACCCGCTTGGTCATAACATGCATAAAAGGTGATCTCCAACCCTCCTAGACCATTGTAAATATAGTGGAATAAATTTGCACTACCCTTGGGGTAAAAGCACAAACCTGTGTCACCCTTTTGTAAAGGAAAAGGGTAACAAAAGTATGATTGTTCACCTTCAATGCAATAAAATTGGTATTGTTATTTTGAATTTGGAAATGAAGTAAACTAATGAAATGTGTAGAAATGGATGAATTTTAGGATTATAATTTTTAATAATTATTTAGAATAAGAATAGATATATTTTCCTATATTGAACAATAGGTGTACTTCTTGTTCACAATAGTAGGTCTGTAATGTGGCCTTTAATGGCCGCTGATAGCCTATGCTGCTATGGCAGGGGTTTGGTGGGAGGTGGGGGCTTGATGGCCCCACCTCACCACCAAATTTATTATTTGTTTTTTTAAATTTATTTATTTTTTAAAAAAAAATCTTTATTTTTTCAATTTATTTATTAAATTAATAAATATTAATAAAAATTATTAATAAAATTTTAATATTAAATGATAATTTAAATTAATTATTAATAAAAAATTTAATAATAAATATTATTAATAAAATAATAATAAAATCTATTTTTAATAAACTTTTGAAAAAGGTTCCCTGCGATAATAAATGACTTGCACACTTACTGGTAATGAATCTTTCAATCTTCCATCTGAATTTACTGGTATTGATATCATTTTCTTCTATATGTGTAAGGATTGAAATTATTAGAAACCCTCCTTTTGTAGATGAAATAAATTAGTATTTTAATTCAAGAAGGGTTTGAAATGAAATAGAAATTGAAAATTGAAAATTTGATTGGTTTGCTATATTTGTCCTGTTAGAGTATGGATAGAAATTCTGTTAAAAATATATATATTAAAAAAAAAAGTTGGGGCGGGGGGGGGATCTGTTATTCATATATATATATATATGTATAATAATAAATTTGGTGGGGAGGCAAGGCCATCAAACCCCCACCTCCCACCAAACCCCCGTCATGGTAGCACAGGCTACTAATGACCATTAAAGATTGCACAATAGGCCTATTGGCATAAACAATAGGTACACCTGCTGTAACAATAGTAGGGCTGCCACGATAATAAGTTGTGGGCCATTTATTATCCTAGGGAACCTTTTTTTAAAGTTTATTAAAAATAAAATTTATTATTATTTTATTAATAATATTTAAGATTAATTTTATTATTAAGAGTTTTATTAATAATTAATTTAAATTATTATTTAATATTAATTTTATTAATAATTTTTATTAATATTAATTAATTTAATAAATAATTAATGACTTTTAATATAGTTATTTTTATATAATTATTAATTAATTTAATTAAATTTAGTTTAATTAAGTTTAATTAATAATGGAAATTATTTAATGAAGTTCTAGATTTATTTAATTAATAATAATAATATTAATTTTAATAAAATTGTAATGATTTTATTTGAAAATTGATAATTATTATTTTAAATAATTTAATAAATAATTACCTTTAAATTATTTTAGAATATTTGACTTATAATCGAACAAGGGTAATTGTGTATTTTATTCAAATATCAAAAATGGGTTAATTGTATGGGTAAATTGTGAATCTAACCTACTTCAAACATACATTAAAACAAACACATAAACCTTACTGTTAACCCAACTATGTATTTCCAAAATGAAACCAAGCTATGAAGCTACACTATTATCTATATCTTGTCTATGTTTTGGTTTTGGGTTGACCATAGTGTTGACTAGTTTTAGGACATCTACCAGAGGCTTGGGAGTTCTGTATTTGTGATTTTATGATGACTTGATCTTGATCTTTTAAAGTCAACCATGGTAATGTGTTTGGTATGCTCTATGACGAGTTTGGTTATATTGTTTATTATTGCTTTTAGTGTCTTCGTGTGATTATGAGATGAATGTTTTGACATACTTGACTTAACCTTTTTTTTGAGTCATCGATCAATTATTTTTGGGATGCTTTCTAGTTGTTTTTAAATAACTGAGGGGTTATTGTTGATTATCTTTTGATGCTTTCTAGTCACTTGTATAGGACTGAGGGAAATACTATGATTCTTTGATTTGTGATTTTATGAGTTTAGGGTAGGTTATCTATATGTAATGTCAAGAAGTGGCTTGCAATGGAGGCTAGGGCCCAACGTGGCTACCAAGGTAACCCATTATAAGTTGTTTAATAAGTGAAAACACTACACTAAATGGGAACAAAATGAACCTAGTAAGAGTCTTTTTATTGCCTCACCCATGCCTCAAGTGCTAGTACAGACTAGGATGGGAGTAGAGAGGATGCTTGGGTGCGAAAATGCATCGTTAGTATGCCTTGTCAGTACGAAAGGATACTAGTGCCACACAGAGTCACTAGGGGTCTGAGGTCAAGTTAGACTATCAGGGTAACTCTAGTGTTGATTTGTGTGATGACACTTGCCCACTTGCATAGTATGTTCCCTACATGTGTGTGTTTGCCTCTAGGTCTAGATGTCTACTTATTTTGAAAATTTGAGTTAGATTACTTTTAAGGTTTCCTTGACTTAGATATTATTTTTTATTTTGGGATTGATATCCTATTTGGGACTTGAGACTATCTCCTCAGTACAATGGGAGTGGACCTTTTTGGGTTACCATGAGATTGGTGATTGTGTTTGTACTCTTACCTTTGAGATTCGTCCATTGATGTTGTGGCTAGAGTTCCTTGTCTGCATCTCCTTCATTCCATCTTTGTGTATTATGATGGATGGTTATATCTTTATGATGGATGATTTTACTTATTATATTTTACTTTGTTTCATGGATCTGAAAGGGATGATGTAATCTATTTTTATAAATGTATATTCTTTTAACTTTTCATACCCTGTGACATGTACAGTGGATGATTGAGCATTTCAAATTTTATTGGCAAGTGGCATTCAAAAAAAATGCACATTATTTAAGTAGACATGGATTTGTAGTTATTCTTTCATATGGATTTGTTATTTATTTAACTTAGCATTAATCAAATTTAAATGTGACTCAACCTCTTTGGATCCTTAAGGAATGTAATCTATTATGTTTGCTTATGTATGATTGTATGTTATTGCTTCTGCTACTTTATGATTGTTTTACATGTTATTCTTTAAAAGAAAAATGTTTGGAAAACTAATTAAAACTTTAGGGGTATGTGCAGGATCATGGTCAACCAAACTATGCTTTTAAGTGGCAATAAAAAATAAGAACATCAGGGTTATATCAACTTGATGTGAGATTTTCTACTTGTTATTAGTTTTATATCAAAAAGATGAGAGAAAAGAATCTCTAGGAAATTGAATCTAGTTTCTAAACTACCAGGACTTATCTCAAAAAAATAAAATTGATTGGTCAAAATTTTGAATTTTAATGCAATATTACAAAAAAATTAGAACAAAAATAAGAAGTAGACGTATGTCTAACCACTTTAATCAAAACCAAATGATAATATTTTTTAATAATATTATAGATATAAGTAGTAGACTCATGCCTGGATGTGACACAAAATTTTGGCTATTTTTATTCTAAATAAATAACTATTAATTAATTTTTGACTTTAGTATTTTTGGAATAAAAAAACTCTCATGTCTGACCACCTTAACTAATTCAAAACTCTACAAAATTTAATTTTTCATTTTTTTCCTTATAGTGGAAGAAACATAGAATGTGATGCATCTTTTGGATTTAAAAAATGTTTTACCATTCGAAAGTTATAGTTATTTTTCAAGTAGTGTATCAATCAACACTTTATACTTAAATCCATTAGAAAATAAGTAATGATTACTTACTAAACTCATAATTTCACAAACCTTACATGTATGGAAAGATAAGAACATTCTTAAGAAACCCTTTTCATTTCATCAAATTTTGGCAAAAAAAAAGTTGTCAGCTACATGTTTGCAGTAAAAATCACATAAAAATAGGCCAAAAACATATTTTAAGGATGTTTTTAAAGTTGACGATATAATGTTGGTATCAAAACATATATTAGACGTTATAAAGATATTAATTTTTTCATTTTGTATCAGGGTGGGTGGGAAAAAGTTGGAACATATTTTCAAATGGTTTGAGGAATTCCAAAACTACATATTTTTCAGATTGCCACTTTTTGGCACACCATGATCCTACACATACCCTTAGGTTAGTTCTTTTGGATCCCTCAGTGGGGCATTACATTTCTAGGAAGCCCTAGGCCAAACATATCTATATGTTTGGTGCAAGACAATGGGTGTTGAAGTATTGTAGGAACATGGGGTATGGATTAAACCAATATGAGGGTTGATAGTGATGTCTTATAGTTCCCTACATGTTTCCTAGTTTTTGGCTTAACCTAGTCAAACATCTATTCAATACATCCTTCACAAATCCAAACAACTTGGCCTAATAAGTGAAATTGTTGCATTTTTAGTAAGGGGATCATCTGACTAGTTTGGAGTCTGAAGATTTGGAATATTACACTTCTTCCAAAAGTGTATCCATATTTGAATTTATTTTTTCTAAATCCTTTGGATTGATTTAAAACTAAGGCCTGATTACCTCGTTGATAAGGCTAATTGGAGCACATAGGCCTAAAGGGAAATTTTACTATCTATGATTCTAGGGAATAAGATAGGCAGATCAAACCCACCAATTTATCTTCCCCTATAAACTCATAGGTTCCCATTTAAGGCATAAACCTAGTATGTGGAGATTTTGTGCTTAAGACCTAGTTGTACTCTTTTGGGTGCCTAGGCTATGTTTTTGTGCAAGCTTGTTTCAAAAGTGTAGAGCTCTCTCTTGAATCCATTTTGGGGTGTTTGAAGCATTTCAAGGCCACACCACATAATTTTTTCTCATTTAAGGGAGAGCTCTACATCAGATATCATATCTATGTTCATTGGATTTTGTGTTTCCTTTTGGATAAGTTACAGTATATTTGGTGAAGACTCGTAGAAGACTAGTGTGCGAGAAATAATCTCAAAGATGATATCTTATTGTATTTTCATCAAAGTGGAATTAATTTCAAAAATCTTGGATCATGGTAGAAGACTTGTTCATGCACCTATATGATCATGATAGAAAGGATTAGAAATTACTCTAGAATGTTCAACAATGTGAAATGTGTAATATGCTTTACTCACAACCAAATGGGTTAAAGGAACATTTTGGTTATCAGTGTAAAATATAATTATTGTATCATAATGTGCAAGAATCTTAATACAATCATTTTATAAAGATTATTATGAAGGTGTGTATACCATAGTTAGTTCCAAGATAGTTAAATCTACATTGGAGAAGCTTTAACAGGTTGACCTAATTAGTTATTTGTGAGGGTATAAAGGAAAGATATATTCCATGGTTCTAATTCATCATGTATGTAATACATATGATCAGATGATGCAAGCTATAATGTTAGATGATCAAAGTAGATAATAGATTTATTTGGTTTATTATGTTGAGCTTGCAAGGAAATGTTTTGGCAAGCAAGTTGTAGATCAGTTAGTTCAATTGATTTGGATTTTTTCCCCCAAAGTTTTATCTCACTATTGCTAGAGCATTCAGCTAGTGGGCCTACTAGTTTCTTTATTAACCTTTAACATGATTAGAACCTTCTAACGTGGGTTGAAGGTCTCCTAATATGGATCTATCCTCTAATAAGGAATATTGTATTGTAGTTGGCTCCTAATATAGTCACATCCTTTTACAAGGAACACATATATTAGTACACTATCATGTGGGTACCTTCTCCATTGAGCTCTTCCCTCATATCAAGGGTTTCTCTACTCAATAGATCATTGTATTATGGAGTATGGTTTGTTGTGATGTGGAGCCTAATCAGATTTATAGGTTTTTTTGGTGTGCTTTCTCCCAAAATTATTTCTATAGGAGTTTGGGAGTAGCACCCTTGGTGTGCTCCATATCACAGTATAGGGTGGGTTCGAGGAGCAATGCCCCCATAGGGGTTTTTGGGGGTAATGCCCCTAAAGCCAAAAATGACCTTACACTATAAAAGGCATCAACTACTATTTTTTCTATTGGATGACTTATTTTAGCCCTAATTTTGTAAGCGATAAAAAGCTTGTATAAAAAAGCTTAGGATTAGGGATTTCATAATGTATGGTGATATTGTAGCTTCTTGCAGTGGTATTGAGCTGTAAGGGATTGTGGATTGTAGTCACTAGGTAGAATACTATTAGACTTGTTGTAGTGCCTGCCCCTAGTTAACATTTTTGCTATCATTGTCGAACTCTTTTAGGGCTAGTTTTATGTTGATGATTAATAGTGGCATTGTTTTACATTCAGTTTATTATATGATGAGATTACTTGGTACTTTATAGTTCATGTATGTATGATGATTATTTCAGTGTTTGCAGTTGTTGATGATAATTAGTTAGATGATTTATTATCATATGTGTTTTCTTATGGATACTTACCCTATACTTGCATGTGTATGGTGTGTGTGTTTGTTTTCTTTCTGTATGGCATTTCTAATGTGGTTAAGGAAGGGAGTCATAGTCACCTGCTAGTCGGGATCTACATGATGCACCACTTCTTGCCATTGCCTATTTAGCTTAGTATATATTGTGCTTGTAGATGCGTGGATTTTATGTAAGTTGCAGGTACTGGGTATCGACTTCCCTAAATTTTCAAGATGAGCATACCTTATCGCATTATCTCAATGGTAAGAGAGGGGAGATAAAATTCTCAAGTCCAAATCCCAACCCTTTAAGCCATTTGTCCTAATTGAAAATTAGGACAAGTATTTGAGTCGAGTACCCTTCAAATACATCAGATGACATAATTCATGATATTAAATCTTTTGGTTTGATTTTGTATGTGTTTTGCTATGATGGGTTTTTGTATTTTACTTTATGAGTCTTTAGTGTATTTTCTATTAATTAAGTCTAATTAAAAGATTTAATTAATGATGTAATTAAATGGAAAATTAATATGATATTTTAAATAATATTTATTTTTATTTAATTAATTGGGAAATTAATTAAATTTAAAGATAAAAGTTATAAGTTTAAATTTGGAACATGATAATATTTATTTAATTTAATAATAATATATTTAGAGTTCATTGTTAAGTAAATGCTAAATAATATTATTATTTAAGTTTTAAAATAAATATTTTCTCAATTAAGTTTCAAAAATAAATTTAAAAGTGGAAAAGATATTAAAATTATTAAAATATTCTAGGTTGCATGATGTGTGCATGTGACATATATATATATATTACAAGTGGATTTAATAAAGTGAGTGCATGAGATTTTAAATTAATAAATTAATTTAAAAATGAGTCAAATGAATATTAAATAAAGAAATTTAATAAATTAATGTGCATTATTTTAATATTTATTCACATAGGAGTATGCAAACTCTTGTAAGTTGTCATGTTGACAACACAGGAGTTTGCACTCTAATTATGCACGTGTTGTCTACACTTAGGAGTTAGCATATTATTTGAGCACATGGTGTCTACAACATTCTAGACACCTCATCATCTTTATCTTCTTATCATGGAATTTATGTGCTTAGTAGTCATGCTTATCTCCTAATTCTTTCTAGACACATTCTAGATGCATCTTAAAGGGCTTTAAATAGAGGCTCTCCTAGTGTGTATGGACAAGCTTACATGCATTTGAGAAGCTCATATGCTTCTACATGCTCATATGCTTCTACAAGCACTTCTAGTCACTTGGGAGTTTCGGTTGGTTTGATTCTTGGAGGAATGGAAAATGTTGGAGAAAGAAGGGATTTTTCTATGGACTTCTGAGGCATAGAAAATTAGCATCAATATCCAGGTGCACTCATGATTTTCACATATTCCATTTGAACTCTTTCTCTTCTTGTCTTCATCGTGTCTGTTAGATGTGTTTGAATATACTCCATGAACGAATCTTCAATCTTGAAATTGGAATATAGAAATGTATGTTAATTTTTATTTGGTTGCAAAGAAACATTAGAAAACCCTAGTTTTATTTATGAAGGAAATTCATCACAAACTGCCCTGTCACTGCCCCTTACATAGACCCGAACTCAAACATTCATAACTTTTTATGTATATCAAATTTATTCGATCGCTCCAATCAGATTTGGCGCAACTTGGCCCTCTCTAACATATTTCAAATTCGGCTCGATCCAATGGTTCATTAGGGAGATATGCCCTCGTACTGGGTCTATTTTATTCAATGAAAGTCATTCCTCCATTTTCCATAACAAGGAGTTCTTTGTGCTTAAACTTCACAAAAATAATCTATCAAAGCATGCAATGAGTTAAAAAATAAAACAACATAGATCTAAGACATTTATACTCAAGATTTTATCCAAATGAGAAGTCTTTTCAATACAAAAAGTGGACTATGCCCTTACGGCAGCAAGCTAGGACTTTGCAGAGAATTTAATTTGGTATTGTATGTAACTTTGATAGCCCTACATCATTATGAATTTTATTAATATTCCAAAGTATTTTCAAGAGTTTTATCCCAACTTTAAATCTTCAAACCACTCTTCAATCCCATAAACCCTCTACGAGCCTTCTAGGCTTCATTTTGCCAATTTTTGGCAATTTACATTTTTAGGCACTTCAAGTGCATTTGACACCATATAATGGCTCTACTTTCCATATTAAAATAAATTGGACATTTGAAGGTCTTTAAATAACTCATCTACCTTAGAATCCCGAAGTGAACCCTAGGTACACTAACTCCCAAAATGCCATTAAGGCTACATCATTGATCCTTTTACAAAGTGATCAATCAAAACATTTAAAACATAAACAAACCATTATTAAGTGACCATTGTGGACTTATTACAATCAAATGACCCTTCAAGGTCATGCTCATTCTTTGATCCCCCTAGGATCTATTTAGTTACCCTAGTTCCTCTAGGCCTTTTGTCCTTGGCCCTGGTGCTCCTGCACCAGTTAATAGTAGAAGAAGTGTAATTAATTATTAGTCAATTTAAGTAAATGGATTTTTAAATGAGGGCAAAAGAAAAGAGATATTAATGAGTGTTTAGTAGAATTAAATAATTGAATTATTAATAAGATTGATTTTACTTAAAATCAATGAAGATTATTTTAAATAAATGCTTGTCCTTGAGGTGTTTTAAGGAAATTATAAACTAATTATTTGAAAGTTGATAAGTATTATTTTTATTATTTGAATAATGGGAGACGCTTCTTGGAATTATTAGTAACATTGATTTTTAGTGAAATAATGCAAATGATTTTATCTAAAAGTCAATAGGAACTAGTTCAATGATTTAAATAAGTAAATAATTATCTTATGATTATTTTAGAGAATTGTTTTAAAATAATGGAGGGATAATTTATGCTTTATTCAAAGAAATAAATGGGTTGACTTGTAGAAGAATCTTATACTCTTGAAATATACTTGAAACAAAATCAGAAAACCTCATATTTGGCTTAATCATGTGATTGCAAAAGCAAACCAAAACATGTGTTTGTATCATGTTTCTCTATGCTATATATGTTTTGGGGTTTTGGGATTTGTCCTAGCTTTGACCAGTCTTAGGTTGTTACCAGAGGCTCGGGGGTTATGTGAATGTGATAGCATGTTGATGTTATTTGATCTCAATCTTTCTAAACCCAACCATGGTAATGTGATGGTATCTTCTATGAGATGTTTGTATTTACTGATTGTTATTGCATTCCAGTCTTCTTGTGTGAAGCTAAGGTGTATGTATTTAAGATACTTGACTTAACCATTTTTGAGTCATCGATCAGTTATACTTGGGTTACTTTCTAGTCACCTTAATGGGACTAAAGTCTTTGTTTTGATCTTGATGATGTCATGTTATGACATGTTTTGACTCAACCATTTTTGGAGTCTTCGATCAGTATTACTTTGAGATACTTTTTGGTTGCTTGTTGAGAACCAATGGATATTGTGATTATCAGTGATACCTTCAATTGCCAATAGAGAACTATTGTGGTCATGATTATTATTGGATGCTTTTCAGTTGCTCATGGAGATTTGATGCTTTTATTGTGGATTATCTTTTGGTATTTTTCTAATCACTTGTATAGGACTATGGTGATTTTGAGATTTATGATTCCATGAGCTTAGGGTAGGTTATCTACTTGTAGTGTTGGGAAGTGGCTTGCAATGGGGGTCGGGGCCCTAAGTGGATGCCAAGGTAACTCATTTTAAGTTATTTAATAAGTGGAAACATTTACACTAAATGGGGATTAAATGAACCTAATAAGATAATTTTATGTTCTCGCCCATGCCTCGAGTGCTAGTACTAACTAGGATGGGAGTAGAGAGAACGCTTGGTTGTGACCTTGCATTTTGTAGTATGCCTTGTCAGTATGAGAGGATACTAGTGGCCGCATAGGGATCACTAGGGGGCCAGGGTCTATTGAGAGACTACCAAGGTAACTCTAGTATGATCTGTGAAATGACACTTTCCCACTTGCATAGTAGGTTTCCTACATGTCTTTGTTGTGCCTCTAGGATTAGATGTTGATTTGTGCTAAAACCCTTGAGTTAGTATACTTTTAGGATTCCTGGACTTAGAGAGTTTTTGTGCTATGTGATTTGATAACCTGTTTGGGACTTGAGACTATTTCGTCAGCGCGGTGGGAGTGGACCATTTAGGTTCCATGTGGTCGGGTGGTAGTGCATTTTCACTCTTACCATTTGAGATCCGTCCGAGACACCATGGCTAGAGTATTCTTTGTTGGCATTTACTTTCATTCAATTCTTGGATCTTATGATGGATATTATTTACTAACATGTTTCTTTATATTGATGATAAGCATGTGATAGAAGATGTTATCTACTTTGTAGGATCATCTTATGCTTTATTCCTTGCATGTTAGCTTTCTTTATGCATATGTTGTAGCATGTTAGATTTCTTTCTGCATAAGTTGTAGTATGTTTTAGGAGTGACATTCCTACTATGATAATATCGATGATCTCTTCGATGACTTGGGATGTTACGTGCGAAGGGATGGCTAGAGCCCATGATGGTCTAATGATGCTATTGATGGTTGGGAGGAACCACACACTTAGTTAGATGTGTCTTATGATGGATGGTTATAATTTATGATGGTTGTTATATCTTTATTGCTGGATGGATGTATCATGTATGTGATTTGGTTTCATTTACTTTATTGCACTTGTATCATGGATTTGATGAGGATGATGTATCTTTATTTTTACATATGCATATTCTTTTAAGCTTTTTGTACCCTGTATCATGTATAGTGGATGATTGAGCATTCTGAATTTAATTGCCAAGAGGCATTCGGAACAAATGTATAATATGGACATTGGACTTTCTATTTATTCTTTCATGTGGATGTGGTAGTGGTTAGACTTAGTATTAATTAAATTAAATGTGACTCAATCTCTTGAGATCCTTAAGGAATGTAACCTGTTATGTATGCTTACAGTTGATTGTATGTTATTATTTCCTCTACTATGTGTTTGATGTGAATGGTTTATCTTTCATTATTTTAAAAAAAAAATTATTTGAAAAACTTAGTAAAATTTTAGGTTAATTCTTTTGGATCCCTTGGTGGGGCATTACACTTGCTATTGCTAGATGTAGCCTAGGGATTGGGTGAACCACATTAAATCTTGGTGTCTTGTGTTCTCTTTTGTGTGATCTATTATTTTCTAATGTTGGTTATATTTGTATGAAACTATTATTTTTGTCTATGGTTAATCCTTACATGGTTTTCTGTTGTTGTGCATCACTAATTTAACTGTTGGAATTAATATTTCTAATTTTGGATTTAATTTAAATTGGTCACAAATTATTCACACAGGTCTCCCACCTCTTAGTTGTGTGTGGAATTTACTTATTAACACATATTCACTATTTTCTATAGTTTATTTAGGCTAATTTTATATTGAAAATTTGATCAAAACCGAATTTGATGTCAGGCGATCATACCACTTATCTTGGTAAAAACAACCTCCCATTTGACATTGATGGAAAAAATTAGTGAGAAATAACTAGGTGTAAATTCCAAAACATATCGAAAAAATTTAAACCATAAATGATATGACTCTAATGGTCTATGATATAGAATATTCTAGAAGTTAAGCACTGCATGCATATCTATGTGTCATACTCATGTCTAGGAGAATTCCTTATCCATTTGGTATATTTTCATAGAATAGAAGGAAAAAGAATATGAGATTTCAAAATCTTGGCAAACATTAGTCAAGAGAAGGTATGCCACAATTTATGCTAAGAAATTAATTTAACATGCTATAGGAATATAGAAAAAATAGCTTTCAACTATGCAATGAAATTGACGATAGTATCCTTTTTGTCATAGAACTACATGAGATAGAGTTCATTCGTTGACACACTTCATAGGAATATTAGGATTGGAATCATAGTAAGGAATTATACATTTATATTTATCTATCATAATATAGTGTCTTCAAAGATCTGGTGAGGCATTTTATCTTCCTTTTGTACTTATTTTTTTAGCAACTAAAATTTTAGGAATTTTAGAGCCCTACATTAGAAAAAAAATTGATGCTCTTATTAGTAGGGTTCACCTCTTGGTTGATAAGTTTTACTTCTTGGGCTTTTTCTCAACCTAAATTTTCATCATTCTACATACTCCAGTCCTTCAAATTCCTAGTCATATCCATGTGTGCAAGTTTTTTAGTATGAAAATCAATAAGTGTTTCTCCCTCTAGGTATTTTTTAGTACAATCCCCTTGCTTATATATATCAATCGACTTTGGAATTATTTTAGATCAATTATCCCTTTTTAAATATGTTAATCTACAAAGTTTTTTACATGTTGTACCAAAATATTAGTTCTAGTGTTTCTTTAAATAAAAGATTCACTATGGCTTCCTTTGTTTGACTTATAGATTCAATCTTATGAACTGAGATGGTATTGAAATTTCTGTACTTTGCAAATTCTCTCAACCTATTGAACAGTACCTCATCCTTAATGAGTCAATATTTACACCATGCCTCTAATTATTCATAACCATAGTTTTAATTACTTCTCTAACCATGATCATTACTTTCTATTATTTTGATGCAATGTAGATGCATGTTTCTTATTGTGAAAAGGTATCTAACTTGAGGTAAGTTGATGTCCCGAACTTGTCTCTTTTTTGAATCTACAAATTGAAAATTACTTCTATTATTAAATCTTCACCAACTTAGAAAATTTTAATATCATTTATTGTACATAATTAATTTATACCTCACCATAAATGAGTGAATTCAGGATTGATAGTTAATACAAGATAATCCTTAACTTTTAAATTTCTGCTAATATAAACTTCATAATACATAGTCCTATGAGTCGTTAGTATCTTTCTATATAAAGACCTACTCCTAGTCATGGCCTTTCACATGCACCCATAAATGTTTTAGTAGTCATTGAAATCTTGAATGGCTGTTTTTATAAAATTTTAAAATCATTTGACAATCTCTCATCATCTCTTGGATTACAATCTTTTAACTCTTGTAAGAGTGCTAATAAAAAACAATACACTTAATGACTTAATGACCAAGCTCCAGAAGATGAACGCCACGCTGATATTCGATTCCTGCAACTTTCATGACTAATAAAGAACGATACACTTACCATCTTATAATTGCTGTAAATTTAGCGAGTCCTCATAAGTAGTTGTCGCTGAGATGTGTTTGAAAGAGACACATTCTGAGAAGATAGAGCTTTGAAACCTAGTTTTCTTTATCTAGTTTATTACTAAATCTAAAGCAAGTCCCAGGGTTGTATTTGTTCGAATAACAATAATAATGAGCATTTTTTTTAAGATTCAAAGTCCACATCTTGAACAACCAAAACAATTTTTATTTATAAATTGACTATTTTAATGAAATCAAGACTCTTTCCCTACTTGAAAGCAGTTATTAATAATAATATCTGAGTCATTATCAATAACAAATATCTCAGTTAAACTCTTTTGTTTTTTAACCACTGTAATTGATTGAGAGAAAAGTCCTTATTCCAAGATTGAGATTGAAATTTTGAAATATATATCACCATGAGACTGATATTGTGTAGAATTGGATAGTGGATATGTTATGTGGCAAGAGCATGTTGTAAGCTCTCGAAGGACTTTTAAAGCTAAGCAGATATAAAACTAAGTTTAGGTTTAGTAGTTTCACAGAAACTTTAAAGAGCGGATGGCTTGTAGTGTTGGCAACAAGTATGATTTAAATAAGTGATTTTGTTGATTAATTTGTTCTATGGACATGCTATGTTTCTACATCAGTATTTTGTTTTTAAATATATAGTATCAATAGGAAATGTTGAAAAAAGTATATTATAATAATATTAATAGATATAAGGAGACTTCTTGTAATGATATATAGTTTGGCAATATGATAGGTTCATTAATGGAGATTCATATGATTAAATCAAAATTATAAAAAAATCAAAAAAATACATTTTTATTTTAAATATGGTTTGTTTAGACTTTGTTGGTACCCCACTACAACACATTTTTTTGGACTATTGTACTATCACTTAATAAAAAATTAAATAATAAGACCATAAAAATGTTTAGTATGCATTACATCTATAGATACAAGAGCATATCTTGTAATGAGATGCAACCTAACAATATAATAGGTCTCTATTTCTATGTCATTGATCTAAACTATCTTAGTCAATGTAATACAATTTGAGCATATTAGTATACATGAATTTATTTTAAAAATTGTGTAATAGTGGATGAAAACTATACTATAAATTTTTTATTAAGTCATTTTGGAAATGGATCAAGTCCATAATAATAATCCAATAGGTAGAATAAAATGAATTCACTTGAAGTGAGCTCAACCAACAATTTATAGTGTCATAAAACTAATGAAACTACTAGAAAAGGATGAAATAGCAGGCCAATGTATCCATAGAGTCAGAAACTTAAGGGAAGGGGTCTTTACGTCCTTCCATTCATGACTCAACTCCTTTAGAGTCTCAATGAGTCAAGGACAATGTAGAGGGACCATCCTTCTCTAGTAACGTACTTGCATCTTTCCTTCTTTTAGCTTTCTTGTACCCTAGCTCTCTTCTTAAAGGGTATGAAGGAGGCTTATAGTTTTTCCCACCATGTCCTTTCTGAATTAATGGTTTCTTCAAGTTTTTTTCCACCAAATCCTAATTTGAATTAACACTGGCTAAGGCCAACAAAATTCAACGCCGATCCTCCTCGAAGGGAACCAAAGCCCTCAATTTGTGAAACTCATCCATAATGGTAGCTAGATTGTCTAATTTTATTCAAAGTTTGGTTGTCATTTCCCAAACACAATAATCCACCACACTCTAAGTCCAATCCATCTCTTTAGCATCAACCATTAATAAAGCTTCGTGTCTACTGATATTTTCCTTATATGTATGAAGTTATGCTATAAGTTATTTAATGATGCTATTCTAAAAATTATACATGATACATAATTTATCCACTTTGTCCATAATGTGTGGGTATGTAGGTAGATAAATCATCTTCAACGGTGAAAGGTTAGGTGAATAGAGGGAGAGACATTCATCATGGAAGAGAACTCTATGATGTCTCTAGAAGAAGAAGGGTTAGGGGCTTTGAGAGGGGAAATTGAATTCTTTCCTCTACTTACAAGATCTTTACAATAATAGGTATTTTGTGGAAGATGATTTTTTCATGAGTGCTAAGGAATTCCTTAAAATCCTACTTGTAATAAGATTTGGAGTTCCTAGAGTCATATCTTCTACCAATATAATAGTCATTGTATCTAAATGTACTTGATATAAAGCACAAAATCAATACATCAAATTATTACCTTCCCTTAACCCCAAGATTTAGTGCGAAATTGAGATTAGTTTTAGGTCAAAACATTTCAACCCTTTCACATAATTATCCATATGGCCAAATTGGAGAATAGGACAAAGAGTACAAATTTTATTAAATTATTTTCATGTACTAGGACTAGTTAGATTAGATCACCTTGGATTCCTAGAAACAAAATTACACCACAAAGGAAAAGAAAGAATTAGAGAGAGGAAATTTGCCAAAAATAATAATTGATAGAAACTAGGGAGATCATCCTTGCTGAAAGAATTATCATTGGATAGCAATTACCTCTGAAATCATGGTTGATCATCATGAATGTGAAGTGGGCATGAACATCCTTCTCTATGTGTGAGAAGATCTTGGTGATGACAATATTTACCTCACAAGGTAGGTATTGAAACTTGAACCAAGTTTGAAATGCATCCATGTAGTGAACTATAGCCTCAAACATATTAGAAAAATAGTTCCCCTCACACAAGCTATGTTTCATCTTGAAATTTTCTAGTATGGCCAATGAACTTATTCTTTTGGAAATAATATACATAGTCTCTCATCCTTTCTTATCTATCACTTTTAAAATAATGATGATTTTAGGGGAATCCTCTTTTATAATATGATTATTTTAACCAAATAAGACAACTAGCATAGTTGTCTGATGTATTTTTGTGTCTTCATCTCTGTGATTAGTCTAAAAACCCAAATGTATAGCATAAGCCAAAATAAACTCACCATGTCTATCCCCAATGACCTCAGCTCCACATGCTTGACCTAACTTTCCATGTAAGGAATCCTCAAAGTTTAGTTTAAGCCATTTGGGTTGAGGGGGACTATCTAATAATTTTATGAAATTCTTGAAGAGGGGATTTTTAACTAGCAAGATGAGAAGAAATGCATTTCCTTCTAGATCAATCCCCTAATTAGTGGAACAAGGAGTAAACTTGTGTCTAATTTGAATATTTGACTTCATATTTTTCTTCATATTATTATAGTAGAAAAGTAAAGTAATTTGTATTTATATTTCCTATCACTAAAAATATAGTTGTTACATTCTTTCCATAAAGCGCATCTAGGATGTAGGAGACTCTATAGTGATAATTCAACAATAAAAGGATGGGATCTAGAGGGAAACTAGTTAGAAAGTTCAATTGAGGATTAAAAAAATAAACCCATTGAATAGATAAGAGCTACACAAGTCTCTCCTAAGACTCCGTGAATACAAACAAGTGAATTCATGGTGAAAAAAAGGACAATTTTATTTTAAATATGGAACATCTATCAACCAATAATATTGTTTTCTTCTAAATGCTATATTAAGTGATAATTTTCCTATAAAAAAGAATCCACTAGATGAAATGAATTCTTGATAAAGCCTTAGAATTCCATACTTTTATCCAATTGAACTTCTCTAGCCCTTTAGAAGTGCATGTTTTAATAAAGTATAACCAACCATTGGAAGAGTTCCAAATTAGTTTGTCCTGAAGATCCAATTTATAAAATGTTAATAAATTAAGAATTAGGAGTTCAACTACCACAAAATGGCAAGGACCAAAAATCTATAATAAGGAATTATTCAAGAGAGAGTAGTAAAAGTATTATGCAAATATTCATACTTCTAAGGTCTACATATATTATATAGATCTTTCTCTAGGGAAAAGTAGAGTAAATATTAGGGGAGTAGCCAAAATCAATGAGTCTTTCCAAAAGGAAAATTTTCACCCAATTTCTGTTTTCAATATATAATCTTGTATTAGAAAGGGAATAATTTTTTATCTTAACATTTTGTATATTATCTATTGATTTTGGAGCATCTTGGGTGTAAGTGCAATCTTGCATCACTAAAAAATATTTATATTTTGTCTTTTTAATAAGGGACATCTTAGTGTAGAGTTTCTACTTTTGGAAGTTGACTATTTTTAGCATTTTGTATTTAAGCACATAATATTTTTATTTCTTCCCTTGAGGTTCATTTTAGATATATAAGTCTCTGAATAAAGTTCCAATGCAAGATCAAGTCTATTTGTGAAGTTATTAAAATTTCTTAGGATTGCTAGTAGCGTATTTAGAATTAGAATGGGACAACACTGAAGAATACACAAATACCAGGGCAAGAGGGAAAGGTAGCCTACATGTAGTAATATTTAAAATCAATTGTTATGCTACAAGAATGGAAGTGACTTTTCATTATATACTTCCACATATATCTTTGTAGAATTACTCAACATTATTAGAATAACTATTGTTGTACTATAACTTAAGTGTTTGGTGGGGTTTATATCACTAGTACACTTTGACTCATTTTTTACTATATTTTTTTTGTTAAAACTTTGACCAGTTCTTGTCAAAATTTTGAAGATGGATTTGGTCAAAAATGGCCTCCCTTGTTAATGAGACCATTGGTTGAAATTTTGACCAAGTTTTGTCGAAAGTTCAACCAAAGCATCAACTAGGATGCCAAACCTATGACAACAACCTAGTTGATGCATTGGTTGAAATTTTGACCAAACTTGGTTGAAACTTTGATGAATGCTGGCCCTCAATTGACTAGGATGCCAAACCCATGATGACATCTTGGTCGATTATTTATAGTGATACAACATCCTTATTGCTTACTGTAATGGTTATATTTGTTTCTCATTTGTCAATGATCAATATATGATATAGTAATAATCCTCCTTTATTACTCATCACTATATTATTTTTGTAGTTTCCTCACATAGCAATAAAAGGGATCGCTATATGTCATAGTGATATACTTTCCTCTTCACTCATCACTATGTCAAGATTAGGCCTTCTCTATATAGTAATAGAAGAGTTTACTATATTCTATAGCAATGTAGTACCCAAAATCTCTTTTGACCATATTGTGATCGCTATAGTTTATCTTGACTCATGATGCCTAATCCCTCTAACTATAGTGGCATATGAAACATCAAATGAATAAACATAATTTCTATTGATTGAGGTTTCTAACACACCTATGCAAAATTATTCTCATTAATGATTAAATAAAATGTCAAATGATGGATTCCAATGCTTATTCAATGGTTTAAGTGAGGCAAGGCATTGAAGAAATGTATAGAGAAGTCGAGGAAGGGTTTCACAACATCCATTGAATGTTTGACCTAGTGGAATTAGTGTGGCTAATGCTTACACAATTTCTAACCAAAATGTTCAAGTGAGTTACACCATCCACCCCTAAAGATATAACAATAAAGCTAAACCCAACATTTCGTATGAATGCACCAATATTTTGTCAAATGAGGGTTACAATGTTCATGCCTTTGGTGCTTCAATTAGTGTGACTTGTATAGTGTGAAACATAGCTACTCTTGTGTTCATTGGTTCACATAAATTTTAATTGTTAGGTGTCACAGTTACATGATCATAACTCTACCTTTAAAGCATAGGACTTAAGATTGGGCAATTGAAAGGACAATTCAAATAACAAAATAACACTTGTTTCAATGTAGGCTTGTAATGCAACACTCATTTGAATTGGGGTATGTGCCTTCATACATGAACAATCAAATAACATGGTGGAAACTCACAAATGATATAATTAAATCACTTCAAATGGTTAACTCTTTGGTGAAGTAACAATAATGGCTAATGTGATGAAGCTTTTATAGTTATTGAATTTCATGTAACATCATGCCCATGAAACTACATCTAATGGCTAAATTTTTTTGGTAACAATTCATACGAAAAGGGTTCACTTTGACTATTTCACCATCAATTCATTCCTTCACATTATTACTACTACCTAATTAATAAAAAATTGTTAAATTACCTATAACCATCCCATCTGCAACTATTCAAAAGTGGGTTAGCATCTATGCTATGGAAGATTTGTCATTACCTTGTCTTTGCCTTTCACTTCCTTTCCTATGGTGTTCATCAATATTAGGTGGCACCCATTCAAACCTTTTCTTCTATGAAAGTAGTTGGTTACTTCATAAAGATGGCCTTGGAGTGCATTTGATCCCTTCTCAATATCTACATACACCTAACATGTCCATTTTTATGTATCTATAATCATGTAATAACTCAGCCAAAAATACTATAGATCTCTTGAATAACTAGTTCAAAAAAGATAGTAAATTATTTCTTACTTCTATGAGTATTTTTAATTCATTTCCAAAGTGATCATACTTGAGACTTCAATGGAGCACTTGAGGGAATTGAACAAAAATACATTTTTTCTCTAATTTACACTCAAAGAAAAAACACATAGCATGTTGTATAGCTCTACAATCACTAACATGCATATCACTATCTAGAATTAGTGTGAGAGAAGCATTTCTCATTAACACTGAGACTCTTGCCTAAAAACTCAACACCACATTAGATTAGTAAAAATCATATTAAGAAACAATATATATTCAATACCATCAAAACCTATCATAATTGATAGTACAATATTATATATTTCATGTTATTCTTCACAGTTGACATTACTATTAAAAATTCCAAACAATTATTCAAAAGCTTTTTAAATCACAATTTATACCATAAACTTTGTATATAAGTTTTAGAAAGATAAATAACAAAAATCTACTAACCATGACATTCATGGCACTAGCCTTATAATGATGGCTGACCTTGGGGCATTTCTCTCTAACAATATATATCAGGTGGGGTAGAGCATCAACTTTCTTGTCATGAACCATTTTGTTTTCATGAATGATATGTACATATAAAGAATTAATAGTGTGAGATATTGATCCTCTAGAGAAGGTCTGACTATCTTGATTAAAGTTTATATTGTAAAAACACAATAAATAATCATTTTAACTTCATACTCTCCCTATTACATGTACTATACTTGTATGGTTTCTAACATTTGAACTTCTATACACAAAACCATAAACATTGTGATGAGCAACATTACATAAAAAAATTTATATGAAATTCCATTGCTGCTACTTACAAGTCAAGAGTGAAGATTCATATAGCCATCAGAGCCAAGTTTGTTTTTGCCAACCTTTTGTAGTCTCACTTCTATAGCTTTTGATGTGTCCTATAGTCTATGAAAAGTTTGGAACTAGTCAGATTATATATTTCCAAAGATCACTAATTAGTGCATTATTACATTCTACTTAATACTATCATGACATACCTTCTTTTTCTCTTTTCTGGTTCAATTCCTTTACCATGTAACATTTTCTCTTTTGTATCTTCTATTATTTCACTCCACTCCATCAGTGGAATCATAAGAGGACACTCGTACTTTGGGTTATCCTTTAGACCCCTTCTATATTGGTCTCTCGTAGTCTTTATATGTTTGGATTCTCTTTTGAGAAGTAGGGCACTGTCAAAAATATTTTTTCCATAGATGTCCTCAAAAGATTTTATGAGCTGAGTTTTTAATCTAGGATCCTATTCATTCCACCTTTTCTTAAATATAAATTTTGTTAGATCAATATATTTAATATAGTACAATAAATGGAAGAAAAAAAAATTATTGTAGCAATGATATGAAACTACATACGGGTAAAAGCACAAACCTGTGTCACCCTTTGTGATATCTTTGAGTGTTTAGGCATGAAGGCTTTTGATCGAAACAGTTTTGGCCAGAACGGCTCCGGCCGAACATACATGGTGGTTGCACATGCCTACGTGGCTCATACCATTTTGGCCGAAACCCATTCGACCGAAACCATTACGGCCAAAACCCCAAGCCGCATTAAAACTACCGTAAACCTCTTGCGGCTGTCATTGTCACTGTTGTGGTTCCTAGATTTCTGGAGAGCGGGTCAAGTGTTTCGACCATAACTGGTTAGTGATTTTTTCCTCCCCATTTTTTAATAGTTTTTAAACATATTTTTTGATTAATAGATGTTAATTGTACTTAAAGTAGTTGTTTTTTACCTATTTTGTGAGTGAAATACTTAAAATTGTTTATTTTTTAATGTTTAAATTATTTAAATTATTTTAGATTGTTTTAGAATGGTATTTAAATTAATTTTTTATAAAAAAATGTAGTTAAAATGAGATAAAAATGTAGAAAAACATTAGTTAAAAGTGTAGAAAAATATTAAGTTAAAAGGTTAAAATATAGAAAAACATTAGGAAAGACATTAGGTTAAAATATAGAAAAACATTAGGAAAAACATTTGGTTAAAATATAGAAAAATATTAGGTTAAAATGTCAAAAAAATTAGTTTAAAAATATAGAAAAACATGAGGTAAACATGTAGAAAAACATTAGTAAAAAATGTAGCAAACCTTTAGGGGACATTATTCAGTTTCTAACATAACCTGATGGATCTAGAGGTGAGACAATAATATCTTATGGTGAAATTAATTTTGACATTAAATACACCTTCTAAGATAACCCTATATTAACTACAATCATAACCCATACCACATTCTAACCATAACATAGGCCCTCTACTAACCGAATGAACCACACTTAGATATTGATGATGTTCATTTTAACAACTTGTTATTGTTAGGTAATAATGAGTCTTATATTACCAAACAAAACATTAAGATCAGTTAAATGATATGTTTTTAGGTACATTATCCATGCATCTATGTCTTAAGGGGATAGAGGAGTTGTAATAGGTCATACTATTTTTTATAGGTTCTAATAAGTCTTAATATGTATTATTAGGATATAATAGGTCTTATTAGATAATGATGATTCTTACATTACCAAATGACACATAACGACCTCATGATATGTTTCTATGTATTTTTATCCATATATATGTTAAGGGGACCTAGGGGCTCCTACTAGGTCATTACATCTGTTATAGGTTGTAATAGGTATTCATATGTTTACTAGAACATAATAGGTATTGTCAAGTAATAATGAGTCTTACATTACCAAACAACACATTAAGATCACTTATGTTGCATTTTTCAGTACGTTATCCATACATGTGTGTCTTAAGGGGACATAGGACTCGTAATAGGTCATACTATTTTTTATAGGTTCTAATAAATCTTAATATGTATTATTAGGATATAATAGGTCTTATTAGGTAATGATGATTCTTACATTACCAAATGACACATAACGACCTCTTATGATACATTTCTGGGTATTTTTATCCATATATATGTTAAGGGGACCTAGGGACTCCTACTAGGTCATTACCTTTGTTATAGGTTGTAATAGGTATTCATACATTTACTATCACATAATAGGTATTTTTAGGTAATAATAAGTCTTACTTTACCAAAAAACACATTAAGATCACTTATGTCAACTGCATTTTTCAGTACGTTATCCATACATGTGTGTCTTAAGGGGACATAGGAGTCGTAATAGGCCATACTATTTTTTACAGGTTCTAATAAGTCTTAATATGTATTATTAGGATATAATAGGTCTTATTAGGTAATGATGATTCTTACATTACCAAATGACACATAACGACCTCTTATGATACATTTCTAGGTATTTTTATCCATATATATGTTAAGGGGACCTAGGGACTCCTACTAGGTCATTACCTCTGTTATAGATTGTAATAGGTATTCATATGTTTACTAGCACATAATAGGTATTGTCAGGTAATAGTGAGTCTTACATTACCAAACAACACATTAAGATCACTTATGTCAACTGTGTTTTTCAGTACGTTATCCATACATGTGTGTCTTAAGGGGACATAAGAGTCGTAATAGGTCATACTATTTTTTATAGGTTCTAATAAGTCTTAATATGTATTATTAGGATATAATAGGTCTTATTAGGTAATGATGATTCTTACATTACCAAATGACACATACCGACCTCTTATGATACATTTTTAGGTATTTTTATCCATATATATGTTAAGGGGACCTAGGGACTCCTACTAGGTCATTATGTTTGTTATAGGTTGTAATAGGTATTCATATGTTTACTAGCACATAATAGACTGACCTTACTATCAACCTTAATAAAACTATATCCCATTTACTTTATTAACATTCTTAACTCTAATTCAAACTACTAAATTAAGTCGAGTTCTAAATTGTAAATTAACATTTGCTAACTAAACTCATTTACTTATCTAGTAACACATTTTTCTATCCCTATGTCCTAACTCTCATCTACACTCCCCATAATCATAAAAGTATTTACATCAAAATCTAGATTTTAGTCAAGAATTATATTTTTTTATTGCATGTATACATGTGTACACTTAGTTATCATTTAATCAAGAAATTTTATTCTATTTTTATTTCATATACATGTACATGTATGAATATTTATTTTTCACATTTCCATGAGCACGTTACAATGTACATTAGATATGGTCTCTAAGATAATTTGTTTTAAAATACATATGTATGTTACATGATTGAATTTAGCACCATACATTTAATGTTGTGTATTTATATGTACATGTGTTTCAAATTAAATTTAACTTTTGATTATTTTAATTTAAATACACTTGTATGTTTATATTTGTATATATATGCATATGCAAATCTCTAGATATTTATCACTCTTGTAGATTCACATTCATATCCTCATATTTATTTTCATATATACATTATGGCATCTAGTTCTGGGGATCATGCTTTTGCATCCTCAGGGGATGCCAGTGTTCATGGTAGGGGTTAGAGTGCTGAGTCTGGTACAACACGTAGATCAACCTCCTCCACACATGATAGACAACAGTTATTTAGAGATACAGTTGTGAGATTATCTCATGCTATGCAAGTTTTGGATACCTCACTTTCCTCTTCTACCACCCTCCCTAATAGGGAGAAGGTCATAGGGATGTGAGAGGAGTTATTTCGTATGATTCAGACAATTGAATCATACAACCCTTTTGATGATATGAGCATTGAGACATTTTATTCTTCTTTATCTCACAGTGTCACTGACATTGTGAAGTACACACAGATTGACATTGAGGTTTCTACCAGCATGGTGAAATCCATGTTTCCATCTTATATAGATTGTCACAGAGTCAAAGGCTACTTTGTGACAAAGTGTTCTGATCCACTCATCGCACCATTGATGTATCCTTGTTGTTTGGCTACTCATCATAGATGGCCACAGAAGGATGAGTTCCCCCTATATTTCTACAAATAATTATTTGCAAAATTTCATTTACACTATGATGTTGACTATACAGATTATCCACGGCATGTTGGGTAGGGTTAGGGGAGACTTTCTGACAGATTTAGACCCGTAGACACTCCTACGCCCATTAACAAATGGGAAATGGTGGGTCCAAACCTTTTGGTTATGTTGAGAGGTCCACAGATGGCTACTATAGGTGAGAGTGTTCCTAATGACACAATTAGGACACATATTTTTTCAAGCATCACCACCGTTGCCACACAGTTACATGAGATTTCTTCTAATCGATGTGGTAGATATATGCTACAGTCTCAAGGTAGCGCTCCCACAGCTACATCATCTAGCACACTTGTTGATGATGATTATGGAGTTGCATACATACCTTCTCCTATAGACATTTTTGTAGTCTTAGAGGTGGATGCATTGCATCGTTTGGCATCATATTTAGCATCTGATCTTTTAGATGCATATCAAGCATTATCTACACTCTCATGGATTCCACTTCATGACATGAGCTCTCATATTAGACATATTTTGTCATGTAAATTAGTCCCAGAGGATTCACAAAGGCAGGAGAACATTCTTGCACCTTCTACTGCTCTTACTGCTACATAGGCCCAGGCTACAACACCAGCCCCAGCCCCAGCTACTCAGGACCCTATAGCACCCCCCCCCTACTCAGGATATCAATGCCATATAGTCTGGTCTATTTACTTCCATGCTTTCAAATTAGGGTTTCACTATTGACTTGGATGTTGGTACTATTTTTTCATTACATGATTCAGATATCAGTCAGATCGGTAGAGCATTACATAATGCTATGGTAAATATCTCTATATGTTTAGATTTACTTTTATTATAGTAAATAATATGTCTATATGTTTAAATTAATGTATATGTGTGTGTTTGTGTATGTGTTATAGGATTTGAGTGATAGTATGTTACGTTTTGCTGATCTATAGACACCGACAGATCCTACACGTTGTGAGTCCCAGGTATGTTACAATATATATATATATATACATGTATATATATGTAGATATATATATATATATATATATATCTACATATATATACATGTATATATATATATATATATGTATATATATATATGTATATATATGTATATATATATATATGTATGTATATATATGTATATGTATATGTATATATATGTATATATATATATATATGTATATATATATATGTATAGATATATATGTATATATATATGTATATATATATATACATATACATATATATGTATGTATATATATGTATATGTATATGTATATATATGTATATATATATATATGTATATATATATATGTATAGATATATATGTATATATATATGTATATATATATATACATATACATATACATATATATACATATATATATATATATACATATATATATATATACATATATATATACATATATATCTATACATATATATATATACATATATATATATACATATATATATATATACATATATATATATATATATATATATATATATATATACATATATATATATATATATATATATATATATTTGATTTATATACATGTAGATCTTGATATAATTTGTCTGGACACATAATTAAATGGTTCAAGTTATCATTTGACATAGGGTTCAAATGCAGCTGATAGACCCTTTTGGGGACAAGGCCCAGGATCAGGAGGGGGGATGTAGCTGATTAGATCATATGTGGCCTTTTATTTTATTAAACACATGTTATGTCTAGATACATATTTATATGGACAGTTTGATGTTTTATATGTTATTTCCATATGCATACATTTTATATCCAGACACTTTGACTTCTTATATGTTATTTTCAGATACATGGTTTATATGGACACTTTGATGTTTTATATGTTATTTCCAAATACATGTTTATATGGAGATTTTGATGTTTTATATATGTTATTTCCAGACATTTGATACATGATCTATTTTTATACATTTGATATGGGTACATTATATTCTCTAGATATATGCACATGTATGTTATTGATCTTTTGATGTCTTCATCTTTTATGTAACTTATGTATGTGTTATGCACATGTTTCTATATGTCATTCATGTTTTCAATATTCAAGTTTACATGTATATGTATAGTTATTCATCTTAATGCCTTAATCTAAGTGTAATTAACTATATAATTTTAATGGTCGATGTACATAAGAATATAACATATACATGCCTTAATTAACTATAGTTAACTATATTTAACCTAATTAACTATAAATAACTATATTTAATCTAATTAACTATAATTAACTATATTTAATCTAATTATATTTAATGTCTTAATAATTAACTCTATTTAATTACATACATTCTTAATTAACTATAATTAATAGCATTTAATTAATAAAATATAATGTATGTAATATGTAACATAGTTCATATAACATATACATGTAAGAACATATAAAGAGTATCACATAAAGAATGCATGTTACAACATTTAATTAGTAAAAGTTAATACATGCAAGAACATAACGATTATATACAAACATAAAGAATGTATCATATAAGAACATATAAAGATTATATGTACATAAATACATAACAAAATTAACAATCATATGTAAGAAAACATAAACAATGTATATATAAATACATACAAATACTAAAGGGGTTGTCTTAAGGGGAGGTCCTAAGAGACCTGGTCTTAAATGAGATATCTATGTCCAATTTAAATAAAAATAACAATACATGTCTAATTTTTCATATCCAAGATAAATGATCCAATGTACAAAAATTTATTAAAAAAATATCCTATCAATATAAATATGAAAGTATAAGAGCTATACAGGCATAACTCAACTAGAGCTCCACAAACAATGTATTGTTAGGATCCTCTTTGCTTTTTATTATCTCTAGAAGTTTTTCATGTTCTTCAATAGGCAATTTTCACTTTTGATTTCCACGACATCCTTTTCTTTGTATTGCTTCAAATTGTAATTTGTTTGCTATAACATGGTTACTATAATGTAAAACCTTTTCTCCAGGCTTGTATTCAATAAATTCAATACCACTATCAATTACCCTTGTTTGTTGATAATATGTTCCTTCAATAACAATTGATCCAATTGGATATGACTGTTCATCAACATCTATAGTTCCTTCTAGCAACTTGTGTTTTTCTTTTGTGCATCTTAAAAGATAATAGTCCACATTTTCCGCATTATCTGGTAAGGCTTGAATTGCAAAAATATCTCCTGCATGTATATAAAAAGATAAATATAAATTAATTTTAAAACAAATATACATGTATATTAATTTATATATATGTATATATGCACACAAACTTGCCATAACTAAATCAGAAATGCACTCATAATCAGCTGAATATACAGGATCATGAATGTCAATGTCAATGTTAACATCTTCAAATGGAGGCTTTCGAACTATCTCCTTCAAATCCCAATGTGAAACATATCCATTCCCAATATTTTCACATGCACTCACTAGATTGTCCTTAATGCAGTCATCACAAAAACATGTTTTCTCTCTTACTTTAATTACTAGAGGTTTATGGTTTCTTGTAGTCATCACTTGATGTAAACTTCTAATTCCAAGAATCGTTTGACAATTATAAGGATTAGATTGATCTATATCTGTTACAAAAACAAAAAATAATTGTCATATTTCAAAATAAATATTTAATTAAAAACTCAACTTGATTTGAAAAATACATTAAAAATAAATATAACTTAGTTCACCTTTCACCTCCCAAAAGTAACACTTATTGTATTCATTATCTCGAGTAGCAAAATGAACTTTGCACCATTCAATAATTTGATTTACGCTCTCTATCCTATTCTCTATATGTACATACAATATGCATGTATATAGAACATTTAAAATATATGCTACTAGAGTATTAAACATGCACATTTTAAAAGTCCATATATTTACTTGCAAGTTCATGTTGTCGAAGCGCACATTTTATACATGCTCCTGCTCCATCATGCTCCCCTTTTCCATGTCCACTTTCAAATTAATTCCATGAAAATCTAACATTGGTTCTAGCATGTTGCATTGCTAACCAATTAAATGCTTTTGCAGATTTGAATTGTCCTGTGAACATGAAACATGATAAGTATCTACAATTATCCATGTACATATATCAAATAGAAATAGACATGTCCAAATAAATATAAGTTAAAATAAAGTTAAATAAATGTGTAACTATTTCATGTATACTAACCTGCACATCCATCAGACCAAATCCAGTGCTCTGAAACATTTATTCCATGATTTCTGAGATCTTCAGAGAACATTGCAAAACAATGAGCCACATAACTCCTATCATGAACTCTATCATCACTAATATAGAAATGAACCTCTTTGATGATGATGCGTTCATTTTCATCCAATCTTTCTATCTGATCCACCTCAAATTGTGCATGTCTATAGGTCACTTGCACAAATATTGTAACTTGTTCAGAATGATAATATTGGCTTTGGAGCTCTGTATGAGGTGCAAATGTATAATTCTCAGAAAAATCTACAATTGAAAGTATACAACTAGGTGGAAAACAATTTTTGGAATCACGAAACTATTTAGCTTGCCATCGTGCACCATGACAATGTTGGATATGTGGATATATCAATGGACGAAACTTGGCCATGAACTCATCATAATGCAATTCACTCTCCTTCAGTACAATTTTTCTGGATTCATCTCCTCTATTATTTTGGTATGTCTCATATTCATATCTCATCCATGAAACTGGTGTGGATTCATTAATATTCTCAACTTGCATAATTTCAAAAAATTTGTGCAAATTTGCACAATCTTCACACTGATTTTTGATGCATTGCACTTTGAATTCATCTGAATCTTCTAATTTATCACATAATATGGACCTCACAAATTGTGTTGTACTGCTAGGGATGACCAAATTAGGATCAAGTACTACCATAACTTTTTTAAATGATTGCAAGTGTAGACCAAATTCAACTTGATTTATATAACAACAAGTTTCACGCATCTTATTTATGCATACAAAGGAAGGACATAAACTCTCAAACATTCTCTGACATATTTTGACATTTGAAAATTCTTGTTTGAATGCTTCAAAAAGTTCAGTTTTAGTTATATCTATGAAATGTTTTGGATGTTCAATTTTGGCCCTTTTTTCTTGATCTTTAATTTGTATAGTATCATGCCTGTTGGAAGAAACACGAGAATGTGTGGTCCAAGATTCAATAACTTGTCTTTTTACTTATTCAAAATTCCTATCTTTTTGAAGAACTCTACAAATATTCACCCAGTTATTCTCAATGTTATCATCTAGCATATTTCTCCTCTTGATGTATCTCTGGATAGTTCTTCTAGATATATGTAGTACATCAGAAATTGCATGTACCTATTTTCTATGTGTCAATTTTCTACTAGATATAGTAGTCATCAATGCTTTGCATGCATTACTCAAATTACCTCCTCGAGTTTTGTTGTCAATTTTTTTATAAGAATTTTGTAAGTTTTCAACTATTGTTTTATTAATATTATGGGCATGGATTTTCTTGTTATCAACACCCAACAACTCTAACATAGGTCTCATATCTTTTCTCCTAAATAACTTGACAAATAATTATGCATGTCCAAATATACTTTTATCCTTGAAATATTCATCCCACATGTTCTAACAATGCTTTCTGATAGTGTTATCATTTATCACATCTTTAGATGGAATTTGGTTAAAAAGTAGTTCTTCATCCAAATCCATCAAATTTTTTATGCTTTCTAATTTGTCTTTATCAATAGAACTTCCAATTTCTTCCTCTTCATTACTTTCATTTTCTTCATGAATCTCATCATGTTCAGGAATTTCAGTAGGTTGGTTTTGATCATGTTTTGTATGGCCTTTCATTTTGTCATCTCTTTTTCTATCATATTTCCTTGATCTTTTCCTTTTACTACCCATTCAATATTTCAATCTATAGAAAGAAAAATAAATAAATTTAGACTTCACTAAATATCAGCTAATGGTTCAATATATAATACATAAAAATAAAAATAATTAGATGAGAAAAAAAGCACCTTCAAAATATTCGATCCTTTACAATATTGATTAAATCTGCAAAACAGTTGTTCAAAATTGCTTCAAAATTAATTGTTTTTTGAAAACCCTCTTCCAATTTTCATTTTCCCTGTATATTTAATTTTTTATAAAAGAAAAAAAAAAAATAATATCAAATAGTCACATTAAATGCTGGCAGTTTATTCTATCGACAGGTGTTTCGGCCGGAACAGTTTCGGCCGAAACAATCTATGTGGCAGCCAAACAAGCAAAAATAAAACTTCTGTAAACATCTCACTTTGAAGGCCAATTTGACCTACTAAATTGAATTTTTTTTTAAAATTAAAAATATACATTTGTAGTTCTCGAAGTCACGATTATGATCATATAATTTTTTTAAAATTTTGATTATGAATAATATGTTATAATTTGAAAATATTACAAGTAGGTATCTTAAGATTTAGGAAGATGTCTATTCAAAAATAAGAAAAAAATAGTAAATCATGTTAAAAGATTAATTTTTTTGTGTGCTGCACTAGAGGAGAGAGTCTTCTTCAAGAATATGTAATTTGTTTTAAAAAAATATGTAGATTTGATGGAAAACATTTGGAAGGAGAAAAAAACTGTCAAATTTTGATAACTTTGACTTTCACCAGTTATAACTTCAAAAATATTAGCTGAATTTCAATTTTTCTTTTTCGGTGCACTAGGTATACATGTTAACTCTAACATATTTCAAAATAAAACCAAAATATGAACATTTTCATATATTTGTTTGATGGGAAAAAAACTCTATATTTTTAGTATTTAAAAAAAAAAAAAAACACTTTAAAAATTAAAAAATAAATAAAATTTTCACTCAATTTTTAAAAAAAAAATTGTAGACATAAAATTCATCCAATTTTACACATTTCGTTAGTTTACATCATCTTCAAATTCTAAGCACAAATGCCACTTTTATTTCGTTAAAGTTGAAGACTTTAAATTCTGATATCACTTCTCCTTTATAAAAGGTGACACATGTTTGTGCTTTTACCCATACCTTTTTTTTATGTAAGTCCAAATAGATTCAATGTCATTTCAAAAAGATGATCATAGAAAACATCATTTCCTACAAAAACATCATGGGATTATCAGTCCAAAATGAGCTATGCATAAGTAAACTACAATTATATTGTAAATAATAACAATTCTAAAGCACCTGGAAGCTTTGTTAATTTTAATATACATGATTTATTTTTTTGTTTAGAAACAATGTCCCTATAAATGAACCAATACTAGTCACATGAGCTGCTCCAGGAAATGGTTCAACTTCACTAGTAGTGGTCTCTATTATTCTATCAACTGTAGGTGTATCTATTAGTACACAAAATTGGTCCATGAGTATAAAATCCACCCAACAAAAAAAATGCATGATTAGCACATAAAAAAATATAGAAAAATAAGGTTTTTCCATTTGTACTTGGTATAGTCAAAGATGTATGCAAGCTCCTTGTTGCCAACAATGCAATTGGTAATATTGAAGTGGTGACTGAAGGAGGCATCCACACTTCATCATGAGCTGAAGAATACATTGTTAGCAAAGAAATTTGTGATGAATAAAGATCAAATGGGATACTAGCTAGAAGCATCCGAAAGGTTAAATAAATGGTTAAAGTTTTAGGGATTATTTACATGAAGGTTGTGCACGACAACCCTCACCATATTGGCCATGTGATTTCACAGATGTCACAAAATCCAATAAGAAGAACACATAATATTTTAGATAATGATCCATAAGATACTATAAAATATAAACATCTATTGAACTTTTATAATTGCTTAAGATTAATTACTACTTACCTTAAAAGAATTGACTCTAAGTATTAATTCTTCTTTCAGTGCCTCTACCTCCTCGGTTATGCTTTGGTCCAAGACAAGGTTAAGAATTTTATTACTATATTTTTATAAGTTTATGGGCCATGAAGATAGGGTTAGTGCTACACACGATGTCATCTATAAATGATGCCTGAGTTTCAAATTGCATTTGATATGCTGGCATTTTCACTTTTCCCTATCAATAAGTATCAGGTTGTGACATCAATATCAATAAATTCCACCAAATTAACTCTAAAGCCATTTAAAAAGAACATAATAATAGGATGTTTGTTTCTATATAATTTGTACAATTACACTAATTAAGATTTACCTTCACTGAAGAAGCTATGTGAGGTACATACCTACCTGTGCCTTGTGGTGTATCCATATCGCCCTATGAAAAGAATTAGTAATTCTTACCAATCATTAGTGAAATGAAAGTAATAGACTTACCAAAAAAAATTACTAATAAAATAGTAGATTGTATATTGAAGTTGATATTTATTAGAGGCAATTGGCTTAAATGTTATACTTACCAATCCTATAATAGGGAATTTTATTTCTATCTACATGATTCAAATTGTAATCTATCAGAAGCTCTTCCCTTGCACTTATTAATTTTTATCACACATACAAAAACAGGATTTCCCTTGCCTGCCTCGAATATACAATTTGGTCACTTATTAGTTGACATAGGTCAAGAAGTATTTATAAATCTTGCAATATTCCTTGTTGATTTTGGCCTTCCATCAATATACATAGTTAGCCTTTTACTTTGATTATTTTCTTTGCATTGTATATAATTTGGTGACAATGCATACCTAGACATACTTTTTTTATATTGCACAAGCCCCATCCAATTGTTGTAGTTATAATAAGGTAATGAAGATGGAAAATAGGTCCAAACCATGTAATGAAGATGGAGCTATGTGATATATCCATTCATTAATAGATAAATTAGTGTTAACTGGAGGTAATTCCTTGGATACCCATTCATTCTGAAGACGCGTGTACCTTTAGGGAACCTTCCTATCACCTTCACTTTCATTATCATGAAAACATCACCCCCCTCAACAAGAAAAAAATGCACTTGTAAGTTGACCTCCCTATTTTACACTTGCTAGATGTCTCACTTTTGTCTTCTATTCCCACATTTTTCTCACTCGAGGAAGACAGATTAGACAAATACCTATTTGGTGATACCTGCAATCCATAATATGAGAGACATACTAGGACTAAAGTTGATATTGATGGAAAATAGAAGATATGCAAATAAAAATTGTACACATAGGGTCTATTGACTTATACTTTCCAATTCATGTGACTATGCAAGATTTTGATCAAAGGTGTTAAATATCCTATATATGTAAATCATTTATCTTAAGTTAGCCAAAAGTTACATGATGCATTCATCAAAATCATTGTATATTTTTAATTCCTTACCTCTACTTTATGTGTGGTACCTATGCAATATCATTGTATATACTCCATGAGAGTAGAATTCATCACACAATAACTTAATTATAAAAACATACAATTCAAAAAAAATTCTATAAATAAATCATGACCCCATGATACTTGACATTGATCATACATTGACATATATTTTATTGATCATATCATTGACCATCATCACCATCATCATACTTGTCACTTTGATCATTTTTGTCACCACCACCATCTTCATCACCATCTTCATCACCATTATCATCATCTTCATCACCATTATCATGACCATCATTTCCTTGATCATCATTATCACGATCATCATCAACACCACTAGAATCATCATCTTCTTCTTCATCATTATGTAAAATTAATTTGTGATCATCATTTACTTCATCTTTTGATTCTTCAGTACCTTCTTCTTCCATCACATTATACTTTAACGACAGTCCTCTTGGATCATGTCTTAAAAAAAAATTACCAACCTGATTAATATAGAATGCTGAAGTAAAACACTTTCACACATTGAATTGGAAGAACATAGGGCTCATCTCTAACTAGCTCAAATGACCTTGTATCAATCACTATAAATCCACTATCATGTTCAACAACAGTCCTATCAGGATCATTTTGATTCAACTATAGACTATACCATTCGATGACAAATATAACTAATTTGAATGAATTAAATATGCACTCGAGTATATCATCAAAAAATGCCATACTATCAAATTTGATATTGTTGAGGATGTATATCATTTCTAGATGAAATATTGGTGACCTCAAAGACCATAGTTATCCCAAAATCACAAGTTTTCATTATTTCTTCTAACTTTTTTCTGTGAAATTTATGACCATGGTAGTACATAGCTTTGTGGTGTTTGATTTGCAATTATTCAAATATGTCAAGAATATTTTCATCAATCTGTAAGTTGATATTAAAATTATGGGTCATGATTAGTAATCTTCTATGTATATTTCTATCTGTTAAGCCATATGCTATATCAAGTACCATTGGCATAACATTGAGATTTCCATTACAATGAGCTTCTTTAACCAATGATGCAACACCATCCCATGTTAATGAGTGACTATTTTCTTGAGACTTTTGAATCCGTACCATCAACTAATCAAGATTGCTTCCAATATACAATTGTAGTACATTCCACTCACGGCCAAATATAAAGAAAACAACTAGACTAGTTAGAAACAACTTATATTGATGATTGATAAGAATTAATTAACTACAAAAACATCTTATAATTACCTCTCACTTAATCTAACTTTCCCCATCAAATACTCCCCTTCGAACTGTTAATGGAGTTGGAATCCCAAATGTGATCTACATGAATATTTGATACAAACTTGGAAAGATATTCACTAATATACACAATGGTCTAGTATACCATATATCCCTCTATCATAGAACCCTCAAGATGTTCTCTTTTATGAACTAAGCTCTTCATAAACTTTGAGTGCCTCTCAACCATGCACATTGACCTAGTTGTATAGGTTGACACAATTCAATCTCCTCAACTTGATGTATGAGGTAGTGTTCTTGAGCATTAAAAAAAGTTGAAGGTAGACACTTTTCCATTTCACACATAAGCTATAGAATTTTTCTCTTCCAATATTTTCTATCTTTTTTTATTAATTTCTTTAAATGATAACCACTTAAAAGAAATTCAACATGCAAGACCATGTAAATGAGATTTTAGATAAAAATATACAATAAATTACATAAAAAGTAAAACAAGTCATAAATATAATATATGTACAACAAATCTAAGAAATAACACTTCTAACCTCATGTATGTTCTAAGCTCATACATAACTTTTTTAATACTATTGTCCAACTAATGTGGGAGGGATAGAGGTAGGACATACTACAATCATTAAAAAATGGTCTTTTCAATATATTATAATATAATACAATAGGTAGTATATGCAATTTTACAAATATATTATAAATAGAGAACATGACTTACCTTGACAAAGGTATGTCAATTATGTGTTTTTAACCTTGGCTCAAAATCACCTTTCTTGAATATAACACTGCTTATATTTGCAGAAAATTTTGTGAAAATTTTTGTTTTTTAATTACTTTTTTTAATATAGATCACTTTTCTACTTCGTTAATAACCAAGGAATGACACTCATATTTATGTGGTCTCCATTACTATTTGATTCAATGAAAATTTTTAGCACACAATTGAATTCATAAATGTCATTTCAAATTTTGGCAAATTTTTTTCATTGCACCTTCCATCCAATATTTTCTATAGTGTCTCTATTATATTCTTCAAATATGCATAGCATCAAACAAATGCATGATTGAGAGATCTTTGTAGTGCTTTAACCTACTAAATTGAGTAGGATAACTTTTTATTTCTCTAGAAAGTTGGTCATTAATGCCTTAATGAACTTCATGAGCATAAATTATATCATTACTAAATAAAAGAAAATATCAAAATATAAATTTCAAACTTTGGACAACAAATTGGACATTACCTCGGTGATTTAGTCAATTGTATCCCAACTTCCATATATGAGGTGTCATTCTTCATGGCTTTGATTTTGTCTCTTCTTTCTCAATAAAAAGATGTTATTTAGTAATTTGATACTTATGATTATTGTGGAGAGACTGCGTAAACTCACCGAACACCTACTTTTCTAAACTTCTTGAATAACAAGATTTCATCTTTAGACCACAAAGTGGACATGTGAATTTCCCTTTGCCTAAAGACCTAAAAGATCATGTACAATTGGATCATGTATAATTATCATACACAAATTAAACATAATAAATAATGTGTATGCACTATAATATACCAAAAATATGTTATCTTAACAATATAACATATTGCAAAAATGAGTTAGCCCAGGGGCATCATGTATTGTCCATACAAGCATTGTGTAGAATTAAAATTTTCTTTGTTCTATTGATCTAAAGATGTCATACATAGTGACCCCATCCCACAACTTCAACAAATCATCAATAAGGGGCTCAATATACACATTCATATCTTTAACTTGGTACTTACCTAGTAATTGAATGAAAAAAAATGTTACGTAATTATTATAACCATTTTGATGCACTATTTATAAATTAATTTAGATAACTATTAAATGAAAAAATACATGGTAGAATCATTAAAAATTTTATGTGCTCCCTCCTTATGGACATCCAAGGAGGAATATTATTATTAATAACAAATAGAGGCCACACTGAGTAAATATAACTCATATCTTGAAATGGATTGACACTGTCTGTTTCCAATGAAAGCTTGATATTACAAGCTTCTTCTTTAAAGTGTGGCCATGATTTTTCTATGTCTTTAAATGCATAACCATCAATAGGAATTCACATAATATTATCGTGATTTCTATTGTGTGCATGATAATCCATAAATTGTGCCAAGCTAGTGCACTTGAATAATTGTTCAAGATGTGAAATAATGGGAACAAAATGAAAAACCTTGTGCAACACCTTTTTTGTTATTTAATCTAACTAATATCTACTAATATGAAAATCAGAGCATTCTATTGTAAATTCACGTTGTTTACGATATAGAATGTGATTGTTGGGACATGCATGTATTGACTCATACTTCATTCAGATTTGACTCATAATGGTAGTATTCTTGGTACAAATGAGGCAAAATATTTGATGGTGGTAACAAGAACTCACCTATTAACCTACGAAAACAAGTATGAATTATTAATATAATGAATAGTAATGGTATACTAACATTTAAGATGAAAAAAATGGTATACCTTAACATACATGACATTGCTACTTTAGATAAACCATTCATAACCTTCAAGTTCACCAACAACACTATAGCAGAGAAAAGAGTTATTTGGGAGCCTTGGTATAGGGGCTCATATTCCTTCTCAAGTATAGGTATATCAAGACCATCTTCATCATCATTATTAGATGTGTTAGTACCATCATTGTGATCATCTTCATTAGCTGCGCCAATACCATCTTCTTTAATCATTTCCACTGACACATTATCATCCTCTTCCACTGGAGCAATATCCTCATCTTAGATATTCAAACCTCCATGTTCATTTAGTTGGAAATCTACATTCACCAATTGACAAAAATCATGACCCCCTTTAACATGACCATGTTGCCTACAATCACTCTGGGCTGTTGTGATTAGAATTCTTCTATTCTTTAAGCCCTTACACTTTTTGCAAGGACAATTAAATTTATCAACTTTTTTTTTTGTAACCTAGACTACAATCTAGCAATTGTCTCGTTATTTTGTTATGGGTTTATTTTTCCAACCATGGTCTTTCTTCATAGGAAAATATATCTGCAAAATTATGGGACATGTACTTAATGTTTATATTTGCACATATGGTTTTGAAAGAAAATGTTTGTATAATTAATGTGTATATTTGCAAAAATATTGGACACGTTGTACTTAATGTTTATATATGCACATATGGTTTTGAAAGAAAAATTTTTATATGTAGATTTTATGAGAAAGTTGGCTTTGTAGTATTTTTTAGTTATATTTACTTTTAGGATGACATAGTGATGAAAGAAAACAAATTATTGGTAATTTTAAAACATAAGATTTCATTAATTTTTGTTAAAGATTTGTTGTTAAGGAAATTGGCAAGGAAGATAGGACAAAAGTACACTTCTAGTTTTGAATTTCCATTGTGAGTTGTTGAACTGAATAAGTACCAAAAAATAGAGAGAATGAAAATATGAAAAAACTAGAAGATCCAAGGTCCAAATGTTAGAAGAAGCCAAAGATTTCATTACAAGTATAACCTTCTAAAATCTAATCACAGAAACAAAAAGAAAGAATTTGTAGAAATGCGAGATCGAGAAGAAGACAATTCGACAAGGTTCTAATAAAATAAAAGCTGTTAAATCTTCCAAAAAATTAGAATTCTTATATGTGGGATGTACATGAAGCCAAAGTGGGAAGCATTTATTTGTAGACATGGGAGGTGGGCACCCAAATGAAGAAGTGAAAAATTGCTATATGTTGAAGCAAATATGCAAGGGGATAAAAGAAAACTTGGCAAAAATATTTGTGGTGTGAAACATCATAATAGATGCTACAATTAGAAAAGAAGAAAGGATAAAATGTGGCACAAACCATATCTAAGACACATGCAAGAACCAAACTAGTGTATCAACATTTATTGTAGACTTAGATGAAGAACAATGGAATCCCTTAATAATTTTGGGTAGAAGATGCCTAGACAATAAATGCAATCTAAGAAGAAATACCATGAGATATTTTAATGATGCCCATTGGTTTGATGCTAGGATGATGATTATGAGGAGGGTGAACATAAATAATCTTAAGAGGCCAAATAAAAGAAATTCTATGACCTCAAATTTTCTTGTGTGCTAAGCAAAAGTAGTGGGAACGCCTAACTATAGGACAAATCTTGGAAGACATTACCAATTTTAAAAGTAGATAAGGGGGAAGAACAAATGAATAGATGGGAAAAAACTCCCATGGGAGAATATTGAGAGAAAAATGATGGCATCAATAAAAACAATTCTTAAGAAGTATTGAGCTTCTCCTGCTTTCTTATAGAGAGTGAGTAGATCATTTAATTAAGTAACCAAATAAAGTGGGTTATCTAGATTTATCTAATGAAATACATATAATGATTAAAAACCTTAACAAAATGCAAAATGAACTCCAAATGTCTTTAGAACTTTATGATTTCAAAGATTCTCAATTGAAAACATTACATCACATAAAAGAGAAACTAAGGTTTGTTGAATGTTGGAGTTTTCAGTTAATAGAGGAGATATTTAGGCTTTATTTGCAAGCATGTAATACCAAAATTATAATTGATCTCTACGAAATTTTTTTTGAAGTCCATATGTTTGATGCAAAACTTGAGACAATGATTACATTAAATAAGATTTTAAGAATCAATTTGACATATTCATAAGCATTTTAAAAGATCTTCCCTTCATAACTATTTTAGTCCATCATGTTAATGATGTGCGTAAATATCCAATATATATTGATGATTTTGTATTGGGAGAGGAGGCAGTTGAGATGCCTTGTCATCCAAGCCATATATTCCATTCTCACTTTATTCAACCATGGCTTCTCTAGCAATCCACTTGTCTAACCTAGTGTAAATGAAACATTATAAATTGTATCCCCATATAATTTCTCACCTAGTGTAAATGAAACATCTATTGGTACTTTATTGTATGCTTTTATGTAGACCCTTCACACATGCATGGATCACAATTTGGAAGTCTAATTTGCATTAATATATGGTATCAATGCATGTTTCAAAGGCAACTAAATCTTGTTTTGATAACAATTATGAGCTCAACATGACAAAATGTTCAAAAAGTTGCTCTTGTACATCTAGGACAAGCATGTGGCCTTACATGGTTTTTTCATGAAGATGACTTGAGTCTTATTACCAAGTAGAAAGTCTTTTCTTGGAGTGTGGGGGCTCTTAGTGGCAAAGCTGTAGAAGAAGTCACATTTGGTGAACCTAAGGTCACATCAAGTGTAGTAGGCAACACAAATGGAAAAGCAGGTATTTTTCTCTAAGTGGAGATTACAAAGCATTCCCAAATGCACATAAAATATAGAGCTGAAATCTATTAATCATTAATTCTAGAACTAATTTTTTTGTAATATGAAATTATATCTATCTATCTATATGTTTGTAGGTATATACACAACTTTTGAATATTTCATTTCTCATTGTGTTGTCTTTAGGATTTTGTTTCTTGTTTCTCATTTTTGGTAACATAGATCAACTCTAATTTTAGCCTTTCTATTTGAAAATTTCTATAAACCGTGAGCCATCAAATGGGCAACTTAGTATGTTTTTTTGTAAATTGCAGATGCTTACGAGGTTTGGAATATTTGAAATTGGTCCATGGGCTCTATTGGACCCTATAGTCCAAAGTGGTGATATTATTTTACACATGATGGAAAGGAATTCCATGTCATAGAAGCTAGTAGAAGACATTGATAGAGAAATGAGATGTATTTTACATAATGCATATGAGGTGGCTAAGAGTTACATCTAGAGTAACCAAGCAACAATGGAAAAGATTGTGGTGATCTTATTAGAAAAAGATACACTTTTAGGGGATGAGTTAAGGGCCATCCTATTTGAGTTTATAGAGATCCAAATTAGCAACAAGGATGTATAGGTTGCTCCTCAACTAACATCAACTTGATGGATATGGCTAAGAAGATCCTAAGGATATAGTGTAAAGTTATATAGCAAAATGACATGCAAGAACTCTTGCATTTTCTAGATATGTAGAGAGATTTTGTGTCTCTTGTTAGACACATGTGCCATTTTGTATAGTATGTATAGCATTTTTGATAATAAAAATATAAATGTTATTATATGTGATTTGCAGAGAGCTATGGCTCTATAATAGGTAATAACTTAGTACAAATATAATCCATGAAACACTCTAGCATTCCATGTAGCTCATTTTGGTTAGCTACATTTCTTCCCAAAGTTGGGCCCTTTTCTAGCTCACAACACAACTTAGATTTCATATAGGGATGAGACTGGGAAAACTTAGGATTAAAGTTGTATTTCCTTGAGTATTATGCGGTCATTTCATTGAATCTTTAGACCATTTTTTATCTATTATCTTATTCGTTGTTGGTTATAGCTATTGATTATATAGATGATGGGTTGATCATCTTCCTTCTTTTCTTCCCTATGGGTCATTGCATGTTCACTTTTTGTCTTTTGTTTGAAAAATTTAGTTGGAAATAAATAATTGATTTGTTAAAAAGACCCCCTCTACTTTATCTAAGAGGTTCCTTCATAATCAAAAAATTCCATCTCAAATCTGACTCTCATATAAATATATGAGAACTTGAACCATTTAAATAAAATTTCATCATAGGATAATGAGAATAGGAAAAATTAAAATCACTTTCTATTCTTTCAATTTTGAGTTGCATATCACTTAAAAAGTTTTTCTTCCACGAAACAACTTTTCTGTTGGGCAATCAGCTAGGTGCTCCCAGACTAATGAATGCAAACTAGAAGAACTCCCCAGCTAAGCCTATCATTTAGTAGGAGGTCCCTTCTTGTGGCTTGCTGTAGGGGGGTTACTTGTTGCTAATGGGGAGAGATTATTGCTTCATTAGGGGTTTATGCTCCTCAATGGAGATCCTAATAAGAATAGCTTACTTGTGGAGCCCTTTGTTTGGTATCCACTAGAAGCATGAATCCTATCCAATCGACCACATACCTACCATGAGATATGACCAAAATCCTCAGCTCCAATAGCTCTTTCAAACCTCAGCTCTAATAGCTCTAATACCGCTACATAAACAAAATAACAAACAAACAAACTTTTCACTATTTTCTTATTTGAATCAGAGTTGGTCAAAATTTTGACCAAATTGGGAATGATCTATAAACTAGGATTTACAAGTTTTATAAGTTTAATCCAAATACATATTTAATCTCTAATCTAGGGAGTAATTGCATGGTATGTATTTTAAACCATTGAAATTACAAGAAAAATTATGCTTTAAACATAATTAACCAACTATGTGTTTAATAACAATAAAAAATTAAAGAATTGAGAGAATAAGAAAGAGAATAAAGAGACACAAGCAATTTGATATGGAGTTCATCCAGGTAGAACTACATCTTCGGATCTGCTTCTCAATTCACGGGCCACTCTATTAATTCTGCCAAGAAAAACTCTTTGTTACAAAATCCAAGCTTCGAGCATTCATAGTCTCTTCTATGCCCTTGAAGGCACTAGACAACGCCTTTGTGCTTACAAATTCTCTCACAAGGAAAAACTATTCCTTCCTTTAAAAAAACTCTCCAAGACATTTTTTTTCTCAAGGACTAATTTCCCTCTCAAGAATTACAAAATTTCTCCCCAAGAATTTACACAAATTCTTTAATACTCATTGTCCTTACAAGAGAGAAATAACCCCCTTTTATACAAGCTTATTTGCCTATTATGGTTAAAACCATAATATATGACAAATCTTCTATTTTTACACAACAATCCCTATGTTACAATAAAATCTTACGAAATAATATAGTTTACAAAAATGAATGATGTATAATTTTAATATTGTTTGGCTCTCCTTATAAATAGCATTAGCATTTGCATCCTTAATTATAGGGAAGATATATTTTGAGAGACCTTGCTATTTTATAGGGGTTTATTCATAAGCCGTAAATGACATATGTTTTGAGTTTTTTGTTTTTTTAAATAATTTTGTGGCCATTTTGTTAGAAAATATAAACCCATAAAAATATGGGCACTTGAAAATAGGGAGTTCCGTTTTCTAAGGTAAAAGTAATTCTACAATATCTTCCACATTTTATCTCATATTTTGATGAAATAGACACCATTGGAAAGCTCTTTAAAAACTTTTCGCAATAATACCAATATTGACCCTTTTTCATGACTTTATTTTTTAAAACCTTTTTCTAAGCCCTCTAATTTTCCAATTTCACCAAACCTTTGACTAAGCATAACTTCTGCATATGAGATCCTTTTGACCTTGTTCAAGTTATGTTAGGTCTAACTTTTTGAGATCTTCGGAATGATGTTGAATTTGAGAGATTCTGAGACTATGAAAATTTTAGTCTTGCTAGATCCACCTAGATCATTCCTCCCCATTGAGAAGATTTTGGACCTCCAAAAGTCTACTTTTACATAGAATGAAAGTGAGAGCATGTTTGCCTCACCTTTCTGGTGTCACTTGTACAACCTGTAGGAATTCTAAATATCTGGCTCATCACAACCATAATTAAAAATGAGATAGTATTGTTGATATAGTTAACCATACATCCACCAAGATTCATTGTTGCATCCATCACCCACATAGTACCAACTAGTAGAAAAAGAAGTGACAACACTAAATAAACTATTGAAAAATGAAAAGTATCAACTCTCTAGATCCCTTGCATAGGAACATCATTAGAAAATGAATCATCCAAAACCTCTTTTACCATCACTAGTTGAAGACTTGATTCTACTTGCATCTAATCCTTACTTGTTGTGGCAGACATGAGAAATAGTCTACTACTTGTATTTACAATCATTTTCAAATGCCTTGTATTTACAATTGATCCTTCATTCTTCATGTGATGAGCCTTTACAATATATTCAATTCCATCCTTAAACAAATGATACTTATTATGCTCCCTATGGAAGACATCTTTTCTATCATATAAGTATGGGCTACCCAACACAATCCCATGGATGTCAAGTGGAACCACATCAAAGTCAACCTCATCTATGTATTTGGATGTAATTGCAAATCTTAACCTACCTTGCTTAGTTATTCACAATCTATTATCATTGTACACCCAACCTAAAGGATAAGGTCTCTTATGTGACTTAGTTTTCAATCTCAATTGTTTAACAACTTCCTCTGAAATTAAAATAAAATGGGATCCACTATCTATCAATGTGTCAATTTTAATGTTCTTTGAAATCACCCTTATATGAAATAATTCACTTCTTTTACTATGTTCGGGAACATCATGACTTTTGGAAGTAGAACATGAAACATTAGTTGAAGAATCAACAAAAGCTTTATCTTTTAAACCTACAATTGATATCTTGGTTTCATCATCAGAATCTGATCCAAGATCTTGAACAATAGCTATAGTCTTTTTCTTTCCCTTATGATCTACCTTAAACCACTTTGGTTTCAACTCAAGATGCGGTTTCCAACACTTTGCATTTGCATGCCCTTTCTTCTAGCAATGTGAACAAGTAGGCTTTTCACCTTCCTCTTTCTTCAAAATGGATACTTTCTTTCCCTTCTTGTTTCTTTCAAGAGGAACAAATTCATTCTTTGAACTATAACTTGTATTTCCTCCACTTGCTTCAATATGGGTTTCTTGAATGCATACTTCATCAAAGTTAGAAGGACTAAACATCAATATTGTATGTTTCAAATATGAATGCATTCCATCTATATACGTTAACAAAGTATCTTTTGTATAAAAAGGAACTCCAAGAGTTAATGCCTTCTCCCTAAACACCTATGTATATTCTTGCACTAATTTCCCTTTAACTTGCCTGAGATTTTTCTAGTCCATAATGACTTGTTGCATATGGCCCAAAGGATTAAACTATTTCTTCAAAGTAGAAGTAAATTCATACCAAGATGAAATAATTTGATCATGTGTAGCAAGATCATCCTAGATCTTACTCTCCCACCAGATTAATGCAGTACCTCCCATTCTGAGAGTAGCTAGCTAGATTTTGGAAGAATCATCCAAAATATTTTGAACCCTATAGTACACTTCAATTTTCTTAAGACAATTATCCAATTTTTCAGCATCCAATTCACCATTATATATAGGCAAATCAAACTTTATGTTAGGCTTTAACAAGGGTGTCTTCACAGAATGTTTCTTTTTAGAAGAAGTAGATAGAGAAGAAGAAGATGATGAAGATGATGAAGAAGATGAAGAAGATGGATATGAAGGTTTAGGAGGGTCACTAGCACCTCCTACTCCTTTGTCTTTTCCATCTTTTGCTAAGGATTTAGTTTATTTTTTCTTCCTATCCTTATCTCCCTTTCTCAACTGTTATTCATGCCTCTCTTGTAGAAGAATGTCCACCAAAGATTTCAACTCCACAAAAGCTCTTTGGAAGGCTTCTCCATCAAATTTAGAAATATTTTGTTCAAATGCCATGACTCACAAAAAAGTTCTTCTTTTCCCAATCTCTAGATTGAACTTTACAAGTTCAAATTCTCCTTGTTTCAACTTCAACCTGGTTAACATTCACCACCTACAATTTCTCTGCAAAAGCATGCTTTGATACTAAACTTGATCTATGAACTAGTATTTGTAAGTTTTATAACTTTAATCCAAATATAGATTTAATCCCTGATCTAGGTAGTAATTGCATGCTATGTATTTTAAACCATTGAAATTACAAGAAAAATTAATAAAAACTTAAAGAATTGAATAAAATCTTACAAAATCATTTAGTTCCCAAAAATGAATGATGTATAATTTTAATATTATTTGGCTCACCTTATAAATAGCGTTAGCATTTGCATCCTTAATTTTATGGAAGATATATTTTGAGAGATCTTGCTATTTTATCGGGGTTTACTCATAAGCCTTTAGTAAATGACATATGTTTTGATTTTTTTGTTTTTTTAAGTAATTTTGTGGCCATTTTGTTAGAAAATAAAAACACACAAAAATAGGGGTGCTTGAAAAGAGGGAGCTCCTTTTTCTAAGGTAAAAGTATTTATGCAATATCTTCCACATTTTATCTCAGATTTTGATGAAATAAACATTGTTGGAAAGCTCTTAAAAAATTCTTCACAATGATAACAATATTGACCCTTTTTAATGACTTTATTTTTTAACCTTTTTTTGAGCTCTCTAATTTGCCAATTTCACCAAACCTTTGACTAACCATAACTTCTGCATATGAGATCCTTTTGACCATGTTCAAGCTATGTTAGGTCTAATTTTTTGAGATATTCCAAATGATGTTGAATTTGAGAGATTCTGAGACTGTGAAAATTTTAGTCTTGCTAGATCCACCTAGATCAGGGAAACCCTAAGTTGATCAAAATTTTGACCAACTCGGGCATGAAAACAAAAAAAAAGCTATTGAAAAAGTCTCTTCATATGTTGGTCAAAAATTTAGGTCAAAATTTAACCTATAATGTACTAGTGTATAAGAAATAATAATGATATTGGAAACTGATTGTGAACATTGAGATACAAAGTTGATTGAAAATTTTAAATATTTTATTGAATTGTAGTGCCTTAAAATGCATCATGCACACCCTGCCGAATGTATGTAAAAAATAGGAGACAAAATTATCTTCATTTAGGGTTAATAAATTACATATTATAGAATGAATTCAATATGATAGATCAATAGGAAATGAAGGTAGTTTAGAAAAGGGGTAGAAACATGATTTGCAGTAGTCAAATCCTTCTTGAAATTTTGTTGTTACTATTTATCATAATTTTATTGACACGAATTTCTTGTCTAACTAATTCGACTTCAAAGTTGTTGGATCAATGTTCCTAGCATCCTTTAAGGTATCCAGAGTGGTTTCCAAGAAAATAATTTTTGTTTGTATAAGAGAAATCTTATACTTCAACATTAGAGGCCTTTTTAACATTCTCAAATTAAAAAGCTTTTTTTCAACCCCTTCAATCATTGAAGCAAGAATAAAGATCATAATGAACTCAATCTATATTTTGAAAACCAATCACTCATTATATTTTATTCATTCTAGATTTTGAAATTTTATCTTGAATTTGATTTATTTTTAAAAATATAGAAGATTAGATGTCTAGAGAAAAAGATTGCCTAATTTTTTCATTTTTGCATTAAATTAAACTAATGATAGTTCACAAAATAAAAAAAATTACAACATACAAATCATTTATGGTTAGGGTTTTCAATATACATGAGATTAATAAGTGTAAAACTCACAAAATTAGAAAATTCCAAAAGAAAAAGAAAAAAATTCTCTAAGACAAAATTCTAATGTTTAGAAAATCAAAACTTCAAATTAGAAAATCAAAGAGGACTATATAGAAAATCATGGGAAGAAATACTCAACACTGAACATAAATTGCATAAAAATATACATTGAGACTAACTTAGCAAGAAAAGATTGAAAATCTTTCATAAGTAGAAGGAAATAACACTTACTCAAAATGAAATTGTTATTAAAAATAGAATATCTAGAGATGACAGTTAGTGTGAACAAGTAAAAGTAATCAAATTTATGATATTATATTTTTAAAAATACATATAAAAGCACATCCAAAACTATAAAACTATGAATTTATCAATTATTAATTTGGTTTTATAACCATATTTCTTTCTACTAGAAAATTTCACCCCTGCAATGTGCAACTAATTTGTTGCATGAATTTATCCATAAGAGCACAATTGACAAAATGGTTATGATAGCTATAATTATTGGAAAGGTTGAAACCATTAATAATGTGTAAGAATATTTCTTATAATAAGAATCAATAAAAGGTCAATGATTATTCTTTCAAACTAGAATCCCTCGAAAGTACATGCCATAATACTCTCCTTGATTTTTAACTAGTGGAGAAATATTACTCATTAATCTAATTACATATATAATTTAAATATTATAAATTGTAAAAAAGGAGAAGAAAGAAGACAATGTGCATGGATTCACACCAAAAATGTCTAATGTGACAATATAAAAAATAACAAATATGGATGGAGGAACCAAAAACTAAGATATTTTAACTTAATATTTGAGGGAACATGAAACTCAAAATTAAATGCATGCATTCCATCATTGATTAATTCCACTTTGTAGTCAGTTGTAATTCTTGCATAATAGATAGGGATGAATCCAAGCATTATACATAAAGCCATAATTAAAAGAAAACATGATACTATTAAATTGGAAAGAAGATGATTGCATTTTTTTAAGAAAATCAAAAATTAAATTAAATTATTAGGAAATTCAAACATTCCCGAAAGACACATCACCAAGTACACAACTATGAGTGCCATGTTCTAGTGTTTCTTCTATCAAAGCCTCAAAAAATGACAAAGATGACTAAGCTCCCATGAAACAAAGAAATTTATGCAATCGTTGTAAGCAAGCCCTTCGATTATGAGGTCATCAAATTGATATAGCTATGCCACATTATATTCTCCATCATGCTTTTTAAAATAGTAACCTCTAGTAGTGCATAGATCAAACTATTAACCTCTGCTGATACAATGGTCTAATAATAAATCTTTAATAGAACATGGGACAAAGCATTGTTAGGATATCAAAAAAAGCTTGTCATCAATACTAGTAGTTCAAAAATAAGTTAAAGTAATCAATGAAAAATCTCCATCCAAGCTCATATTAATGGCTAGAATTGTTGTCCTTACACATTATAACAAGGGTTTTATAATCCCAATAAAGCAATTCAAAGTTATTTCTTTACTAATTTCTCTATTCTTAAGTTCAATAAATTATGTGTTATGTTTACCCTACTTTTGATTTAAAAACACTATCCATAATATACACTATCTTCATACAAAATCATTTTGTACAAGAACACATTCATATATATGAAAACAAACTTAAGAACATATAAAAAGCATTTGAGTATGATGATGGATAATGAAGTGTGATTTGAAATGTTGATATTAAAAATTTACACACAATCAAATCCTAAAAATTATTTGTCAAAATTTGAGTAAATAGTCGTACATATTCACCATGATTAATTGTTGTTAACCTAGCTTGGTTTCTACCCAAAATTTTATAGTTCCTAGAGTTGGCTCTCATGTTTCCATTGTTCTTATATCTATGTGCATATGGTGTTTGAAAAGAAAAGACATGTGAAGATAATTTAAGCTACGTGAATAGTTTGGAAAATGACACTTGTCTAATCATAAAATCACCCAACCTTTTTTCTACTGATTTATCTAAGATCACTCTCACCTTTTTAATTTAAGCCTTTTTGAAGAATGGTCGCCTATATAAAATTTAAACGGGCGTTTACTACACGCTGAGATTGCACATCTCAACAACTGCAAATAATATCTCTAAAGTTCAAATCAAGTCAAAATGAAGAAATTGCTTCATTATAATATGGTAAGGAAAGCAGATGAAACGTCGTTATGAGGAGAGTATTTAATACGCTCATTGAAAAGCACTTCCATTCATACAAATTCCATGAATGATACCTTCCAAACTGTATACCAGTACATTTACCATCATATATTTTAGGTGTCTTTCATAAGTAGCTGTTGATGAGATGTGTTTGAAAGAGATATATTGTATTGAATTCAACCACTAAGAAAACACCGTTGTAGTTAGATAAGAGAAAACGATGTGAGTTCTATCCATTATATTTAATATTGAGATTGAAATTTTCAAATATATATTATTATTATTGTGTAAACTCTTAGCGTGTTTGAAGATGATTATATGTTCATAGTTTTCTATTTAAGACTATATATATACAGATGAATAATTTAAACAAAATTCATAGGTCCTTATTTAAGGTCATATATTAAGATGAGTCAACTAAAAAAATCAAAATTCAGAATATGTTACTCAAACTAAACTTGATTTGATGTTGTGTATTCTCCCTTCTCAAGATAATTACAAGTTCATTCAAAATCATTTATTCTTCCTTTATTAAATGTGAACAAATTCATAGGTACATATTGGCTATGCAGCCGACAGATTGACTATTAAATTATTATTTAATATTCATTTAAAGTTATAAATTCACTATTTTTAATTAATTAATTAAAATATTCAACCATTCTATTGGCTGCATAGCCAATTCACATATTCTAGATGATGTATTCAATGAAAATCTTGACAATGTCTAAACATAAAATACATTATTTAAGTGAAACTTCATTCAAGTCATGCATTATCCACTATTTAGGTGATTAAAAATTCATAGATTCTCATTTAATGGTGAAACTCCAAGAGTTTCTTAAAATCAATTCAGTTACCATTATGAACTTCTCTAGTCACATGATTCCTCATGATATATTAGGTTCATATCAAAATGTTTCACCTAATTACTATATTATAAAGTTTTAGATAGTAAATTTTGATAAATAGATCTAAAGTTTCTAGTGTTTTAATATTTCATGTATAAGATATTACTAAACTCTAGATCTTTTCATGAACCAAATAGAGGTTATAAAATTGAATATGGTAATGTTTTATAAGATTGGTGGTTGTTTGTAGATGCATTGGTGATCTCGGTTGCAATAGATTGAGGGTTGTTTTATCAACTACCTTTGCTTTCCCAAGATGCATTGGTGATCTTTGGTGCAACAAATTGGGGTTTTTTATGCCCTACTAGCTTTGCTTTCCCAAGATCTAGTGGTGGTCTCTGGTGGTGCAAATGGGGGCTTGTTGGCCCTACTTTTTCTTCTTTCTCAAGAGTGTTTTATGTTGGATTTATCCCTACCAAAAACTCTATTGTGCCAGGGTTGTGGCCATTTATGGAGGCCTTTAGGGACCTTCCTTGTTTGGAGCAGTATTGTAGGATGGAGGGGTTTTCTACCTTCAATAGATGGGTCGAATCTCTCCTCCCCTAGAAAACCCTTAGTCTTTGGTGGAGGTGTCCTATGTTCTTCTCCTTCACTTTCCTGTGTCCTATTGAGGTAGAGAACCCTACTGAGGTGGGGGCAAAGATTATGGAGGTAGTTGGTTGTTGCTGAAGGGTGGTGGTGAATGGGTTCAGTGGGTACTCCCCTTCTGTTGTTGGCAAGTATCCCTTTTATTTTGCAAGAGATCAGGATGGATAGAGTGTATTTGAATAATATATTTCATTTGGTGAAGAAGATATGACTCCATAGATAAATGTTTTGGTGTGGAGATTGGTGTTACTTCTTTTGGGGGTGGCCTAGGTCTTCCTCTTTGCTTCCATATTCATAGATCCTATGGAGGTGGAGCAATCTCCCACTGAGGTGGAGATCTTATTTGGGTGATGGGAAGAAAATGAGACTCTTATTGAGATGTTGTGTACTTGCACTACTTTTAATAGCTTGGTTACCAGAACAAGGGGTAGCAACTCTTACCTATAGGGTTTGGTCTTCCTCCTCCCCGATCCTCTCATTGTTATTATGGTGATGTGGGAGTTTTTTTTTTTTTTTGGGAGGGGGGGGGGAGGGGTGGGTGGGCTCAAAGACATTTGACTTTATTTTCTAAAGTTGGAGGTTGAGCTTTGTCTAGACCTATGGTTGGAAGATATGTATTATGTTTGCCAAGGCTGGAGATATAGTCTTGTTTGGTCTTATATTTTTGTTTAGGGTTCTGACAAGTGTAAATGGTATGAGTTTATTGCCTTTTTGTTATGATCATGTTTAGTTTTTCTTTTTCCAGTGATCAAGTGATTGCTGATAGTTTTAAAGGGCACACTCTGGTTCTTTATTGTTATTTTTTATTTAAGTTTGTAGCTATTGTGAGGGCTTGTCCCAGGATTTTCAGTGACAACATTGACCATGGTTGGTGGGTTAGTCGCTTTTGAACCTTTGTCTTTGACAGAGGAAGATTTAATCTTATGACATCTTTCATTACTAGGCATTGGTAATGTTCTGTTACTAATGTCTAGAGGTCTGATTATACTTCAGGTCAGCACCCATTAATTATTGCTTTTCTTAATAAAAAACATGTTCCCCAAATGTAAATTCATTGTATCTCCTCTTTTCACCTTCTTTACCTTTTCATTTTCTATTTATTATCTCCAAGTGCTCCCAAGCTTGATTATGGCTTATCTTCATATGACTTAAGATTTTGTTTATTTTCATACTCTTTCTTTTCCTTTTACATTTTTAAGTTTTGCCACTCTTCTACTGTCTAATATAGATACTATTTAGAATGGATTATTTCTTTACTTCTATCCAATGAATTGTTATTTATTTAAACTATACTTACAATAGGATTGTCTTCATTTCCTACCTTATTTGTTAATATATATCAAATCATATTTTAAACTAATAAATTAAATCTTCGAACTGCTAATGGCTGGCTACTTATTAACCGTTAGTGTAATTCATCTTATTCCAATTTTGCTAGAGTTCCAAATACTTTTCCATATTTAGTTTCTTTTGAGGCATTGGTATAAAAACATTTACATGTGTTTTAATAGTGCTTGAATGCATAATTTTTATGACTCTTTTCTACCATAACACAAAGCTCAAGGTTACGATGTTTATGGCTAGTCTTTGTAATCTTCCCTTCCTTTCACTACTATTTCCAAATTTCAAATCTACTTTCCAACCCCCCACCAATGCCAACACCAACGCCAATGCCTAGGCTTGTTTTATCCATTCTTCAAAATAAGCCCAATTGGAATTGACCTGAAACTTTCTCTACAACTTTTTCCATTCAATGAGACTTGTTTGAATTGTTTGAATTGTTTACTCAAAACTTACTTTTTCTTTGATGGGTGGGTAGAGGCACACATAAATAAAATATGAAACAATGTGCTACGGTAGAATATTTGATTACTCCTTTTCTTATTGACAAAATGAATACACAACACTTCCTTTTATAGGCAAGTTTAAAATCTCTAAAAATTTTTTACATTTGCCGACAAGACACTTATCTATAGAATTCTGGAAACTATTACAGCCAACACAACCTAAACCTAAACCTAAACTTTTAGAAACATTTAATGACAGATTTGAGTAGAAATTAATATTTCTAACACTCCCCCCTAATTTCTACTATCAAATTTTACAAAGCTTCTTTAATATTTACAACTCTTATAGCCTCCTTCAAAATTTCAAACCGTACTTGTGGTAAGGCCTTGGTTAAGATATCTGCAAGTTGCTCCTCTAGTCTACAATGTTGTAGATTAATTTCTCTACTATTAACCAGCTCTCTAATGAAGTGATACCTTGTGTTAATGTGCTTTGTCCTCTTGTGAAAAACATGGTTCTTTGAAAGTGCAATAGTAGACTTGTTATCATAATAGATTATAGTAGATCCATCTTGAGCTTGCATTAAGTCTTTCGAAATCCTTCGCATCTGTACTGCTTGACATGCCACCATTGTTCCTACTACATACTTTACTTCAACTAATGAGAGAGTTACTATAGGTTTATTCTTTGATGCCCAGGCTACAACACCTATCCCAAGATGAAATGCATATCTAGATGTACTCCTTTTATCCTCAGTATTCCCTGCAAAATCACTATCTGTATATCCAGCTAACTAAAAATCATCTAAAGTAGAATATAAAATGTCATGATTCATAGTTCCTGCAATATATCTCAAAATCCTTTTTCTTGCTTGCCAATGTGAGTTCTTTGGTGAATCCATGAATCTAGAGATTAAACTCACTCCATACATAATATCTGGTCTAGCAGTAATGAGATACATCAAACTACCAACCAATTTTCTGAATATAGTTGAATCAAAACCTTTCTCAATATCTTCTCTGTTTAATTTGGTGCCTACTACCATAGGTGTAGAAATTGGACTGCAATTTATCAATCTAAATCTTTTCAAAATATCTTTTGCATATTTACTTTGGCAAATAAAAATTCCTTTATCATTTTGAGTAACTTCAATGCCAAGAAAATATTTCATCAATCCTATATCTTTCATTTCAAATTCCCTTTTCATTGCTAATTTAAATATGTCAATAGATAAATTGCCTGTGAAGATCAAATCATCAACATATAAACAAACAATCAAAATCTGACCTTGTTCATTGATCTTGGTATATAATATAGGTTCACTGGTGCTTCTCTTGAATCCATTCTTCATCATGTATGAATCTATTCTACTATACCAAGCTCTTGGAGCTTGCTTCAATCCATAGAGTGCCTTCTTCAACTTCTAAATTTTGTCTTCGTGTCCTCTTATTTCATATTCCAGTGGTTGCTATACATAGACTTCTTCATCCAAATATCTATTCAAAAATGCTGATTTGACATCTATTTAGTGAACTAGCCATTTTTTTTGAGCTGCAATAGCTAATACTATTCTAATAGTATCAAGTCTTGCTACAGGTGCAAATGTCTCATTATAGTCAACCCCGTGTTCTTGTGAAAATCCCTTAGCAACTAACTTTGCCTTATATTTTTCTACATCTCCATTAGCCCTAAACTTAGTCTTATAAACTCATTTTACAACAATGCAATCTTTGTTCTTAGACAAATCAACTAATTCCCATGTATCATTTCTCTCAATTGATTCTATTTCATCATTCATTGCATTAATCCAATGTTCTTCCTTAATTGCATCTTCAAAATATATAGGATCTTGAGTAAATAAATAAAAATTTGATTGCAAATCTAATTTACTTCCTTGATCATAAATCTCACTCAACCTTCTAGTTTTCTTGCTTGATCTCAATTGTGCAAGTATAGGGTTTGAATTATTACTTTTGAATTCGAAGATTCTCCATGCTCAACTTCATTTTCTAAGTGATCTCCTTGTGGAATTCATGGTGGAGTTCCTTCTTGGTCACTTCGTTGATCCTCTTGATCTTCGTGATCCTTTTTATCCTTCTCATCATATGATATTGTTCTAGCATCTATAACATTTGTATCTATATTTCCATTCCAAGATTCATCCTCATTAATTACAACATCCCTACTCACAATGACTTTTCTGGTGATAGGATTAAACAACCTATATGCCATAGATTGCTCATCATAGCCAACAAAAATACATTTCTCACTCTTATTATCTAACTTCTAGTTTCTTTAGGAACATGTGCATATGCAATACAACCAAATACTTTAAGATGAGAAACACTATGAATCTTACCACTCCATGCTTGCTGTGGAACCATGTCCCTCACGATCTTTGTTGGACTCCTATTCAAAATATAAATAGCACAAGAAACTGCCTCAACCCAATACTCATTAGGAAGATTCTTACCTTTCAACATGCTCCTTTCCATCTCCATTATTGTCCTGTTCTTTCTCTCTGCAACACCATTTTTTTGTTGTGTGTAATTGGTAGTAAATTGCTTTTTTGATTCCATGATCTTTGCAATAATCTAAAAACTCATTTGATTTATACTCTCCTCCTCTATCAGATCTCAATGCCTTGATAGGTAAACCACTTTGTTTCTCAACAAAAGCCCTAAATTGTTTAAATTTGCCAAAAGTTTTAGATTTGTATTTAAGAAAGTAAATCCACATCTTTCTAGTAAAGTCATCAATAAATGTTAAAAAATAAATGCTCCCCCCTAATGATGGCATTTTCATTGGACCACATATATCCGAATGCACAATTTCTAAAGGTACCCTTGCTCTATATGACATCCCTTTTGAAAAAATCTCTCTATGATGTTTGGCCAAAATACAACTTTCACATGGACTTAATGATGCTTCAATTGGGGGTAAGCCTCTTACCATTTCCTTTCTTTGCAATAAAGATAATCCTTTGAGATTTAGATGACCATACCTCAAGTGACATATCCATATTTGATCTTGACTTGTTGCCTTGAAACTTGTTGCAACTTCATCAATCATATTGCTCTTCATTTGAAGTGGAAACATTCTATTCTTTGTCATTTCTACCCTTGCAATCACCATGTTACTAGGAGGTCTATCAAATATAGTGCAAAAATAACTCTATAACATTTTTGACTAAGTTGCCCCACACTTATAAGATTATGTTTCAAACTAGGCACAAAGTATACAACATTAATTGTGCCCTTTCCACTCACTTCCACTATCTCATTATTTCCTAACTTCACTTTGGATTTAATTGATCTATCCAAACTTTCAAAAAAAATTTCATTGCATGTCATATTATTGCTGCAACCACTATCTAAAAACTAGAAATCATTTGAACTCTCTTGGGCTACATTGAAAGTAATGAACATCTTAGAACCACTCTTAAAAAAATTTGCATTTTGCTTACTCATATCAGCTTGTTTCTTTTTACACTAATTTGCAAAATGTCCAAACTTCTTACAATAATAACAATGACTATTTGATTTATCATACCTTTGTGATGTTTGGTTGTTATAGCTTCCCCTTGAATAGGAGTATTGATTTCTTCTTCCTCCTAAATCTAGACTCCTTTCTTCTTTTTGAAAATTATTTCTTCCTCTTCCTCTTCCTCTACCTTTGCCAAATGGTCATTTGTGTTTTGAATGCATTCTCCAATGAATTACCATTATGCTTGTTCAACCTATCTTCATGATTAGACAAGGATCCAAACACCTCATCTATAGACAATGCTATTAAATCTTTAGATTCTTCAATTGCAACCACAACATTATCAAATTTAGGACGCAAACTTCTTAAAAAAATTTCTACAAATTTTTGGTCAGAAAGCTCATCACCATTCATTCTTACTTAATTAACCACATTCATAACACGATTTGAAAATTGCTCTATAGAGTCATAATCCTTCATTTGTAAATTCTCAAATTCTCTTCTAAGTGCTTGCAACTTAACAATCTTTACCTTACTTGTACCTTAATATGTAGTCTCAAGAATGTCCCAATCTTGCTTGGCTATAATAGCTGGCTTAATTTTTCCAAGAATTAAGTCATCTAGAGCTTGTCCAATAATCTACAAAGCTTTTTCACTCTTCTACCTATTCTCATCAAGCTTTTTCTTTTGGATAGCATTTAAAGTAGACTCATCTACATGTTTAGCATAACCAAGTAAGATTATATCTAATAACTCATAAGAATCAAATATAAGCTTCATTCTAAAAGCCCAATCATCATAATTCTTTCCAGAGAACATTGGAATTGAAGCTTGAAAATTCCCTAAAGCCATGCCTGATAGAAACTTATAAACAAAATTCATAAATATAACAAACCCTAAATAGGGCAATAAAAAACTTACAGATCTCACAATACCTTTCTCTGCTATAGTCCTCCTTATGCACAATCCTTCAAACACCTCTTCTTAACCAAGCTTTGATATCATTGTGATGGGTGGGCAGAGGCACACAAATAAAATATGAAACAATGTGCTACAACACAATATTTGATTACTCCTTTTCTTATTGACAAAATGAATACACAACACTTCCTTTTATAGGCAAGTTTACAATCTTAAAAAATTTCTGACATTTGCCGACAAGACACTAATCTACAAAATTTTAAAAACTATTACAGCTGACACAACCTAAACCTAAACCTAAACTTCTAGCAACATTTAATGACGGAGTAGAAATTAATATTTCTAATATTCTTATTTAAATAAGGGGCAAGATTCTAGATTTTCAAGAATATTCAGTACGATTTGGCATAGGTGACTTATTAGATCTGCCCAAGTTGTCTCATAACATCATGAAATACTGGTCTCCATAACATGCAAAAGCTGAAAACCAATTTTCTTCTTTCTGTTTGATTATTTGGACAGAGGGACGTGTTTGACACAAATGATTTCAAACATGCAAGAGAAAAATCTTTATAGGGAAAACTCAAAACAGAATCTAAGGAATAGAAAGACATTATGGCGTCTCTAGAAACTCCATCGTTGAATTGAAATACGCATAGCGAAAGCAACGTGTTTGAGTGACTTTACAACAACGAATTAATTGAATTCATGGATTTTGTATTGTTATGATATAGACCACAATTTTTTCCATATTCTTAAGCTTGTCTCTATATAAACTCCCACTTTGGCAAAATGCATTTATTCCACATATCCCTCTCAATTCTCTATACAAAATTCAGTGTTTTTTGAATTTTTTTGAGTAGTGAGCTGAAGTCTTTTCCAAGATGAATGAAGTTAATAATGAAGAAAGTGTTTGTGGTCGAAAAAGAGGCAGAGATCGTATCCAAATGGATGAAAAGCAAGACCAGCAGAAAAAGAATCGAAGTACTTATAATTTTCAATTTGATTTATCAATATTTGAATCTCTTGAATGGGAAGAAGATAATGAGAATGTATGTGATATTGATGATGAGTGCATTTACAATTTGATGAGAGAGATCATGGAAGAAATTGGCAAAACTAATTGTGATCCTCCACTTCCTCCTCCTTTTCAAGACTCTTCTGAAATCAGCTATGCTTCATATGAATCTACATCTGCATCGACCAATTGTTTCTCCAAATCGAAGCAATTGAATTTGACAGGAATTGAAATGAAAAAGACTGACGAAAGATTGGAGTTTGTAGATTATGATAAATGAAAGAGTATTAGCAATTGTAAGAGGAAATGTTTTTTTTTCTTAGGTTTTAGATAAAGGTAGCTTTTAGATAAAAGAATTCTTGCAGCTGAATAATAATGTGAGCTCCAACATGAACTTTAATGGCGGTCTATGTGAGACTGGAAATTGGGTTTTATCAGCAATTTGAAAGAAATGGGAAGGAAATAGTCATATGAAGTAGATTGGATGCTCATGCTATGGGCACAAATTTAAGTTATTTTTAGGTTTTTCATTTAGATGTTTTTATTTCATAGAGTGCAACTGACGGCCACTCTCAAACATCACACACTAAGGAAGAAATTAAGCTTGTAAAAATAAGTCAACTTTGACTATTGAACACTTTTAGCATAGGAATCAAGTCTTAATGTGTGATGTTTAAGCCATCTGGCAATGAAAATAAAAGAAATCTTTTCTCTAAATTGTATAACCACTTATGCATATCCTATTTTTAATAGAATGGAGAGCTAAATTTTCCCATTTCCTAAGAGGGATTGATAGTCGTAGGCTGAGCTTTTCGAAAGTTCTATAACTGTAAATAAGATTTTCTTAGTAATGTTTAGAAAATAAGAGGTTTTTCTTCAGCATCATAGGCTTGATAGTGAGACATGTTAATTGGTAAATTACAAATAATTTTTAAATTATAAATGAGGTGTAAAATTTCTATTCAAATGAGCGAAAATTGAATATAGTTTTTCATAAAAGGAAAAACAATTTTTGAGGGGAGAGGAACTTCTTTCAAGAAGATTTTACTGAGGATCTATAACTGTTGGAAATAAACGTCAATGCCTGCATGTTTTCCTTGAGCCCCACACCCATCTACCCTGTCAGGTCACCGCAGGCATTCATGGACGGAAGGCATTCATTTTTGGTAGGTGAGATTTTTGAATCTGGGAATGAGAGGGAAAAATGTTTTAGGTCAAAAGACAAAAAGGAATGTTTTCTACATTCATTCAATGATCAAGTGCAGATCAAGAAAATCAGAGTGAAGTTGCAGAGCTGAGTAGAGAAGGAAGAAGGAAGGAAGTTTGTGCCTATAGTTGCACGTGTTTCCCTTGCTCACTCTATAAGTTTGTCATTGTTAGATTCGTCCTATTGAAGCAATGATTGCTCTAGACACCTTTGTATGCAGCCATTAGAGTTGCAAGTTTAAAGTTGTTTGAAGTTTGAAGTTTTTAACAATTTAGGGTTTTCTGGTTGAAGCCGAATGCTCCCAGATTTTGTAATAGTTTAGTGAAAGATTGAATAGAAAGCAAGTAGCATACTTAATCTATTATTCTTCATCTTCTATTCATTGCATTTGACAAGTTTGGTTGAAAGGTTAAAGCTTTGGCTTTCTGGTTTTAATGGTGAAAGCATTCACATTGAAATATTTCCTAAGTTATATTTCTTAAGTTTGAAACAGAACACTCGGCATCTTCTTTCTCAGTTGGAGCGGAGCTCACTCGGCATCCATTGGTGCCGAGCAATTATTGTGTGTCAAGCTCTTCTTGTGCCGAGCTCACTCGGCACCTCTTCCCTGTCACTCGGCATTGAGCAAGTGCTGAGCTATCTGGCACTCGGCACCTTCTTGTGCCGAGTAAAACTGGCACTCGACACCTTCATGTGCCGAGTAGTTTTTCAAGTGTCGAGTATAATTTGTTTTAGGTTTAGGGTTGTGAGATTGAGTTGAAATTTAAATTTTTAATCTATATTTTTGACATGGTATCAGAGCTTTGAGGCCCCACATCCATAGTGAGTTAGGGCATTTGTTTTTCTTGGGATATTTATCATGGCAAGAGATGCAGGAAAGATATGGCAGTAGCCAGCATCCTTTAATGGGTAAAACTATGATACATGGGCAAAGAAGATGAAGACCATTATGGTAGCAAATGATTTATGGGAGTTTGTGGTCAATGGATTTAATGATGTGACTGATCCAACTCAGTATGATGCTCTCACAAATGCACAGAAGACTCATTTGAAAGAGTCAAGAAGAAAAGATGCAAAAACACTAAGTTTGATTGAAGCAGCAATGACAGAGACTATATTCCCAAATATTGCAGCAGAAAATTATGCAAAGGAAGCATGGGATATCCTTGAGATGAATTTCAAGGGGACTGATAAAGTCCACACAGTATTTAGTTATAGAACATTAGGAGGGAGTTTGAGAACCTTCAGATGAAGGAGAATGAATCAGTTGCAGACTTCAGTTCAAGGACCTCCAATGTGATTAATCAACTGAAGTCAAATGGAGAAGACTATCAAGAGAAGAGGATAGTGGAAAAGATATTGAGGAGTTTACCTCATAAATATGACCATTTGGTCATGACAATAGAAGAGGCAAAAGACCTCACTACTTTGACAATGGATGAGTTGATGGGTTCTCTTCAAACCCATGAGTATAGGATCAATAGATCCACATCTTCTTCTACCCAAGAGTAAGCATTCAAAGCTTAGTCAAATCCAAGAGGAATGGGGAGAGGAAGAAATTGCTCAGGAAAAAACTCCAGAGGTAGAGGCCGAGGTAATGGAGGACAAAGAAATGTTGCAACAGAAAGCTCAGGAAGAGCAGATGGAGCAAGTACCTCACACAATACTTCAAGAGGAGGTAAGAAAAACTACAACTCAAATAAGAGTAATGTAGAATGCTACTACTATCATAAATATGGGCATTATGCAAATGAATGCTGGAAAAAGCAGAATGATCAGTCAGGACAAGAAAATGTGGCTGTTGTGAATATGGGAAGTGAAAACATTGCCTTCATCATGTGTAATGTTGGTGAAGAAGGAAGCCCTGAGGTTTAATACCTCGATAGTGGATGTAGCAACCACATGAGTGGTAATGAAACCTTGTTTTCATTAATTAACAAGAGTTTCAAATCAGAAATTAAGATGGGTAACAATGGAACCCTATCAATTGTGGGCAAAGGATCTATTATGGTCCACACCAAGAAAGGTGAGAAAAGAAAAATACAAAATGTGTATTTTGCCCCTGGTATGAAGCACAATTTGATGAGCATTGGTCAGCTCATTCAAAATGGATACAAATTGCTGATGGAGAATGACATGTGTGTCATTCAAGAAAAAGATGGAAGCAAGAATTTACTTGCAGCAGTTCAAATGACCAAGAACAAAATGTTTCCCTTGAGGATTGAGACATGTTTCTCATCTCAAGTTTGTGCTGCACGTCCCACACAATTAGCTCTAAGGAGTGTGATTGAAGACCCCTCATAGCTATGACACCTCAGGTATGGTCATCTTGGCTATGCTAGTTTAAATTTATTGTCAAATAAAAGAATGGTAGAAGGTTTGCCACGAATAGGAAATTCATGTGACAAGTGTGAGGCTTGTATTTTGGGTAAGCAACATAGGCTTCCCTTTAATGCTAGAAATTCTAGGAGGGCTAGATATCCATTAGAGTTAGTGCATACTGACCTAGTCAGTCCTATGCAAGTTACTTCCATTGGGGGGAGTACTTATTTCATGACATTCATTGATGATTTCAGTCATAGGACATGGGTGTATTTCTTAAAGAATAAATCTAAAGCATTTGAAAAATTTGTAGAATTTAAAGCCCAGGCTGAAAGAGAATGTGGACATTATATCAAGGTCCTTAGATCAGATAGAGAAGGGGAGTATATCTCCAATTCTTTTGTAAATTTTTGCAGGAAACATGGTATAAAGAAAGAGCTCACAGCTAGCTATACACCACAGTAGAATGGAGTGGCTGAAAGAAAGAACAGGACCATTGTTGAAATGGCAAGGAGCATGATGAAAGAGAAAGGTCTCCCAACTGAATTTTGGGGAGAGGCTATGGCAACAACAGTTTACCTAATTAATAGGTGTCCTACAAAGGTAGTTCGTGATAGAATTCCAATGGAAGCATGGTCATGAAGAAGATGGACAGTTGAACACCTAAGGGTGTTTGGATGTGTTGCATATGCACATGTGCCTAAAGAGCAAAGGCAGAAATTTGATGACAAAGGTGTGAAATGCATTTTCACAGGGTACAACCCAGAATCAAATTCACACAGATTGTATGACCCATTGAACAACAAGATGATGCTTTCAAGAGATGTGGAATATCTTGAAAATTAGTCTTGGTATGGTTGAATTGATGAGTCACTGAGCACTTCAAGTAAAGTGCCAATTATGAATGAAGAAGATGCTGATGAACAACAAGAAGAAGGAGCAAATAGAGGAAAAGGTAAGTAGGTTCAGACATTGCCAAGCTCCCCTAGGCATGACCGAGTGTCAGTGCCGAGTACCAGTGAAGACCAAGCTAGTCGGCAATGCAGCAGCAATGAAGATTCTAATCCCACACTCTCCTCCCTATTACTAAGAAAGACCAAGAGTCTTAGGGAGATATACCAAGATGAAAGGTATGAAGATTATGATGAGAGTGTTAATTTTGCATTATTTTCTCATAGTGATCCAATATATTTTGAGGAAGCTATTAAGGAGAAGAAATGGTGTAAGGCCATGGATGAGGAAATAGATGCCATAGAAAGGAATGAGACATGGGAGCTAATTGATTTGCCTCCTAAGAAGCAAGTGATTGGAGTGAAATGGGTCTATAAGACCAAATGCAATGTTGAAGGCAAGATTGATAGGCATAAGGCAAGGCTGGTAGTCAAGAGCTACAAACAACAGTATGGCAGAGATTATGATGAGACCTATGCCTCGGTTGCAAAAATGGAAACCGTGTGTGTTGTCATAGCAATTGCAACCTAGCACAAGTGGAAGGTATTTCAAATGGATGTGAAGTCTACCTTCCTTAATGGTATATTGAAAGAAGAAGTGTATGTGGAGCAGCCACCTGGTTATGAAGTTGCAGGTGAAGAGAACAAAGTATATAGATTGAAGAGAGCTCTTTATGGGCTCAAGCAAGCTCCAAGGGCATGGTACAGTAGGATTGACTCATATTTGATGAGCAATGGCTTTAGCAAAAGCAATGGTGAGCCCACTCTTTACATCAAGGTAGCAAATGGTAATGTGTTGATTGTTTTCTTGTATGTAGATGACTTAATTTTTACTGGTAATGACAAGGCTCTAATTGGTGAATTCAAAGAGGCCATGAAAAGTGAATTTGAAATGACAGATCTAGGTCTCTTGAAATACTTTCTAGGCATAGAAGTAAAACAAATGCATGATGGCATTTTTATCTCTCAAGAAAAATATGCAGGGTAGATCTTGGAGAGATTTAAAAGGCAACTCCCACACCAATAGTAGTAGGTCTGAAGTTGAGCAAGGAAGACTCTAGCAAGAGAGTGGATCCAACACTATACAAGAGTATGGTTGGAATTCTAATGTATTTGATAGCAACTCGGCTAGACCTAATGCATGCAGTAAGTTTGATTTCTAGATTTATGGGAACACCAAGGGATTCCCATTGGCAAACGGGAAAAAGGATCCTAAGGTATGTGAAATGTACCAAGGGATTTGGGATTTTGTATACTGCATCAAATGATGATTTCAAGTTGGTGGAATACACAGATAGTGATTGGGCTAGAAGGTTAGATGATAGGAAGAGCACTTTCAGATACATTTTTCATATGGGATCAGGTGCACTTTCATGGGCATCCAAGAAGCAACCTATTGTTTCTCAATCTACAACAGAGGTTGAATACATTACAGCAAATGCAATAGCATGTCAAGCAATTTGGCTAAGGAGGATCTTGACAGATTTGAATGAAAGGCAAGAGGATGGAACCACAATTTATTGTGACAACATCTCATCAATTGCATTGTCTAAGAATCCAGTCTTCCATGGGAGAAGCAAGAATATAGAGATTAGATATCACTTCATCAGAGAGTTGGTGGAGAATGGGGATATCAAGATGGAATTTTGCAAGTTTGAGCAGCAGCTAGCAAACATCTTTACCAAGCCATTAGGCATTGCAACTTTTGTGCACCTAAGACAGAGTCTTAGTGTAGTTTTTTTGGATCAACAGTGATCCTTGTTTGTGGGTCTCAAGACAAAGGGGGAGTGTTGGAAATAAACGTCAATGCCTACAGGTTGTCCTCGGGCCCCACGCCCATCTACCCTGTCAGGTCACCGTAGGCATTCATGGATGGAAGGCATTCATTTTTGGTAGGTGAGATTTTTGAATCTAGAAATGAGAGGGAAAAACATTTTAGGTCATAAGACAAAAAGGAATGTTTTCTAAATTCATTCAATGATCAAGTGTAGATCAAGCAGATCAGAGTGAAGTTGCAGAGCTGAGTAGAGAAGGAAGAAGGAAGGAAGTTTGTGCCTGCAGTTGCACGTGTTTCCCTTGCTCACTCTATAAGTTTGTCATTGTTAGATTCATCCTATTGAAGCAGTGATTGCTCCAGGAACCTTTGTATGTAGCCATTAGAGTTGTAGGTTTAAAGTTGTTTGAAGTTTGAAATTTTTAACAATTTAAGATTTTCTGGTTGAAGCTGAATGGTCCTAGATTTTGTAATAGTTTAGTGAAAGATTGAATAGAAAGCAAGTAGCATACTTAATCTATTGTTCTTCATCTTCTATTCATTGCATTTGACAAGTTTGGTTGAAAGGTTAAAGCTTTGGCTTTCTGGTTTTAATGGTGAAAGCATTCACGTTGAAATATTTCCTAAGTTATATTTCTTAAGTTTGAAATAGAGCACTCGGCATCTTCTTTCTCAGTTGGAGCCGAGCTCACTCGGCATCCATTGGTGTTGAGCAATTATTGTGTGCCGAGCTCACTTGGCACCTCTTCCCTATCACTCAACATCGAGCAAGTGCTAAGCAAGTGCCGAGCTATCTGGCACTCAACACCTTCTTGTGTTAAGTAAAACTGGTACTCGACACCTTCATGTGCCAAGCAATTTTTCTAGAGCCGAGTATAATTTGTTTTAAGTTTAGGGTTGTGAGACTAAGTTGAAATTTAAATTTTTAATCTATATTTCTGACAATAACCTCATCAAAATAAATCACTTATAAAATCTAGCAGCTCAAGGGAGACAAACAAAGTGAAGCCATAAGACAAATTGGTAAAATAGGAACTAAACACCCAAGGAAAGCCAGCACATAGGACTGGCCCAATAGATAAACAAGCTCTACATAATAGGAATCAATGGGTTTTTGAGGCTCTTCAAAGCATAAGATAGAAAACACATGGCTTCCTAAGCCATCGGACCAAACAAATGAAATCCCTCAAAGCATATGTCACAAGAAGACCAAAAATCCATCCAGCGATTGGAATAACCCAAAGCCTATCAGCCACAATAATCGAAAGCATTCAACCACAAGAAAGGTCCCTTGTAAGTTAGCAACATATCTTTGAACCAAAAACTGAATAGTGAACTCAAATCCATTTGAAGGGAAACTTCAAAAAATCGGGACTTGACAATGCTCCCAAATCCAACCAAGATGGTTTAGGTGCAGAGCCCCCAACCCAACAAATCTGAATCCACATCAAAAGCCGGTAAACCTATAGAAAAATAAATCTGAATTCCATTGCTATCCCACTAGGATACGAAGGGTTCAGCCCTGGGATCAAAGGTTGGTCCATAAAAAACCACCAGCAAATCCCCAAAACAACAAAGGAATTCCTCCCCAACTCTGAAATAGGGAGATCCACCTCAATAGGGAAAGTAGACAGAAGGACCAAAGATGCACAAGATCCAGACAAGATCGAACATGTCACTAAGAGGCCCAAGGAAAGGACAGATCATTGGAACCTACTCCCTACCTCAATAGATCAACACCAAGCTACCAAAATAAGATGAGCCTCCACCTCAATAGGAGCTTCCACCGCAATAGGAAGCAGCCACAAAGAGACAAGGAGTAGCAAGACCATCAAATGCCATAGGGCCAAAAAGTGAGACCCCCCCCAACAGGGATCAAAGCCACCAAAAGAGGAGTGACTCTAGAAAGAATCCAACCAATATCTAAGGCACTACAATGAAAAATGCAAGAAATTTGAATATTATTGGAAATTTAAAAGAAAATTTTATTTAAATATTTACTAGAAAGAGTTCTTAATTTAAATATCTCATGTTTTCTAAATATGGCAAGATATGATAGTATCTTAATGTAATGATATTTACCAAAAACTCATGTACTTTAGTATTTCATTTGGCATGGGTCATGAGACCTATATACTTTCATTTTTCTCTTGTTTTTACCATAGATCAATACATTTTTGAGTTATTTCATACTTATTGCCAACCATTTTCTGCCGAGGGGTTCTTATCCTTTTAATTCAAGTAATGTGATATCAATTTATGGTTTAATCTTATGAAGCACTAAATCAACCTCAAATCTGAAATTTTCAAAATCAAACTCCATCATTTGTACCTCTTTCTAATATAGGCATTACATTTTGGCTTTACCCATGTTTGTGCAATGTGTTGTTATGTCAAATTCAAAATACAATAAATTTATCATCTAGAAAACCCAAGATCAAGTAAAAGTTGGTAGAGAACACCTCAATTTCCAAAGGATAAAATAATCTCATATGTATTGTGAATCTGTGTCATGGATGTGTTATCCCTCTTTCCTACTAAATTTGATCTTTGCATTATCCCACTTTGTCACAATTCCATGAATCTTTATTTTGGAGATTCTATAAGAGGAATATTTTAGTATAAATTTTTATATATGGAGAATAAAAATATAAATCCAATTGAAGAACAAGAACTTATGGGAATATTAAGTGGAGAAAAATGGTTTACAAATATAACTAAGTTGTTGGATTGAACCAATAGAGTAAAGCCAAGGCTATTATTTTAATATGCACTTTTTGTCTTTGAACTCCATCATATAGATTTAAACAAACATATAATTGAATATTTAGAACAATTTCCACAAACTTCCCATAGAAAAATTAATTAATGCAAATTTTCAACATTGTTGTCTAGAGATAGAACTAAAGGGCTTGAGCATAATGTTTCATAGACACGAGATTAGTATCAATGATTTGATATTAAGAACAATAAAATTTTGAACCATCCTTCTTAACTCTTTAATTAAGGGAATTGCCTCAATATTAGAATGTTTGTGAACCCAACAAATGTTCAAGCTACGCAAAATCATCAACAAGATTTTTAAGTTGGCTATGAGACACTCTTCTAATAGAGTCATACTCATCATTTCAAGTATGACAATAATAATTTTCAACAATTTGAGTTATGTTAGCAATGGGCATAGAGGTGTTACCTATATTCCCATGGATAACTTTAGTAGAATCAAGATTTGCACCTTTGAGGGAGACCAAAGTCTATAGCTTCTTCTCACAATGATGAAATATGTAGGACTCAAGATTATAAAACTTAGACACAAAGAAAGGAAATAAGATAAAATGTCAAAATAATACAAATAACTAATAATTTGAATGTTGAAACACTAAATGAGAATGAGATCTAAGATGATTCAAGTTGATAAAAAATGAATTACACATATAACCTAATGAGGTCTATATAAATAAAATATATAATCATACAAATCATTAAAAAAACATGCATACAAAATAGATCTAGACACAAAATCAAAATATGGATGTAAGGAAGTTGACTTCACCAAAATGTATTGAAAGTAAATAATAATAGGTACAATCATACACCTATGTTTTGGGATTCACTAGAATGAATGGATGAATTTGGAAGCTCAAATCTTCTTTTTTACATAATTTGGAATGAGTATGATCCTTTAGGCTCAAGGAGATATAAGTGAAAAATGAATCCAAGGATTCCTTCACTTGAGTGGAAGACAACTACACATAATAGAAATAGATATGCATAATAAGGGGAAGAAGTGCAAGGAGCTAGGAAATGATATGAATGCTGGTAGATAATATACGACAAACCTAATTTTGATATTGAACCTATAAATCAAAAACAAAAATTGACTTGTAGTCCAAGAGTTTGGTCTTAAAAGGTCATCCACTGATGATTAAGAGGGTCAGTGCTAAGTAGGAGGTTTAAGGTGAGCCTAGTGACATCAGACCTTACAAAATTTGATGACAGTATTTATAAATTGTAGGACTTAGTCAAACCTCCTTGTGGCTTCTTATATAGATATACCACCTACCACTTACACATATAAATGGGAAAAATATTGGAGGAAATATCTTTTCCTAATCCAAACCCCTATTGGAGAAGTACATTCTTATGTACCACATGCTTGATAATATGCTTATACTACTATGAATCATCACAATGTTGAATGTCTCTAATGCATGGCACTCCCCTTAATACCATAAACTCATAATAGTAACATAGAAACAATAGAAAATGTGAGAAAAAAATATGGACTTCTTATTTGCACCACAAGTGCAAAATTATATAATTCATAAGTAAAATAATTTGCAAGACATGTTGCGAACTATCACCTAGAGCTATCCTAGACAATGTTCAAGTCTTTCTGAAATAGGTAGTTTTATGTCACCCAGGAAGATTCTAGATGTTCAAACTTAATATCTAGGGCCGACATACCCTAACAATACACATAGAGTCGTCCAAATACATCTTTGACAAATTATTATAGAAATTTTGGTAGCCCAACTTACGTAGGCCATAACTCACGAACCATTACTTCGATTGGCTATTATAATCACTTTTTGAAAATGCCAACTCCTAATCTACAAGCTCAAAACTATGCTAGCACCCTTCTATTGAGTTTTTAGACCTCATCTAGGCACTCTAAGGCCTCCAACAATGAGCCTAAAGATTTTTCTACAAAATTTTCCATCAAAAATTTGCAATAATTTCTCTAATGCTAATGCTTGAGCAATGAGATTTTTATGGCAAGCTTACAACTCTAAAATAAACCTTCTTGTAGAAAATGAGAACGTTCTAAGCTCATATGGAAAACTTACTAAAAATAGTAAGTTCCCATAAATAGTAACCACCCTATCTACTAGTCCTTATTAAAATAGAAAAGTCTGAAAATAAAATAGTTTTCGATGATGCAAGATTGCCCTTGCACTAAGGATGCTCCCACATCAGACACTTGGGGTAATTTGAGAAGAGATGCCATTATGTCTCAAGTGCTTAGAGTAAAACCAGGATGGTTAACCTCCTCCTTTGCTAGCCATGATGAATCCTCAACTGGTCTCCCTTTCCTTTTTACCAGATATTCCTCATAAGTTTTATTTCTAGTACTTTTTCCAACATGACTGTCTAGTATCTCCTCAATCTCCTTTGTAGTTGAACTAGCTACTGGAGTACTCCACTGTGCTTCTGCAACTTCATCTTGATCACCTCCTTCATAATACTCTATCAAATCTAAAATATTAAATATTGGTGAAATATTCAATTTAGCAGGAAACTCCACTTCATATGCATTTCCAGAATCATGCCTTTGCAGTATCTTGCATAGTCCAAACTTCTTCATCTTCAACTTATTATATGTACCCACTAGAAAATGCTCATTTCTCAAATGAACCATGACTTCATCTCCAATATGAAATTCCTTATATCTCCTTTTCACATCTGCCTTAGCCTTATACTATGTATTCATCTTTATGATGTGCTTCCTAACCTCCTCATGGATGTTCTTCAAATGTTCAGCAAAATCTTCTGCTTTAGCACTACTTATCTCTCCTTTATCCAATTGCCTTAGTTTAGAAGCATTTCTACGACTACTCCCATATACAATATGGAATGATGATTTACCAATACTCTGATTGACATGATTATTATATGAAATTTTTGCCTATGGTAAAATCATATCCCATCCTTTTGGTTTATCTCCAACCAAGCATCTCAACAAGTTTCCCAAACTGCGATTCACAGCTTCTATCTATCCATAAATCTATGGATGATGTGATGAACTGAACTTCAAATCTATCTTCAACTTCTTCCATAATGTACACTAGAAATACCCAACAAATTTGGTATCTCGATCTGAAACTATACTATTTGGAAGACCATGTAATCTCACCACTTCTCTAAAAAACAACTCTGCTATATGAACAACATCATTAGTCTTCTTGCAAGGAATAAAATGTGCCATCTTTGAAAACCTATCAACCACCACAAAAATAGAATCATGCCTATTTTCTGTCTTTAGTAATCCAAGAACAAAATCCATGTTGATATCCTCCCATGGCTTCTCTAGTATAGGTAATGGTTGATACAACCCTGTATTCTTCTTCATTGCTTTTTCCATCTGACATACTCTGCAACTTTGTACAAAATTCATCACATATTTCTATAACTATGGCTAGTAATAATTTTTAGCAACCAAGGCTATAGTTTTATCTCTACTAAAATGTCTAGCCAATCCTCCATTATGCTTCTCCTTTATGAGGTTCTCTCTCATTGATCTTCTAGTAATGCACAACTGGCTTCCTTTGAAAAACATATTATCTTAGATCATGAAATCTATCCACTTTGTCCTATCAAGTGTAATAGGTTTTGTACAAGCCTTCCACGCTTCATTAAAATCAAATCATCTGGATACAATGTACTGAGTTCCTTGTACCCAACTACCTTTATTTGCATTTTTTTCAGTAAAAGTTTTCTTCTACTAAGAGCATCTACAACTTTGTTAGACTTCCCACTCCTGTGTTTCAAAAAAAATGTATAACTCTACAAAAACTCAACCCACTTGAAATGCCTTTGGTTCAATTTTCCTTAACTATTCAAATATTACAAAGCTTGATGATCAGTATACAAAACAATCTCCTTATGAAGAAGATAGTGTCTCCACTTCTTCAATGCTTGAACTATAGCATACAATTCCTAATCATAGACACAATATTTTCTTTTTACATCATTCAACTTCTCACTAAAATAAGCAACAACTCTACCTTCTTGGCTCAAAACAGCTCCTATTGCAGTACCACTAGCATCACAGTCTACTTGAAACACCTTGTTAAAATCAAGAAGTGCTAAAACATGTTGCTTAATAACTTTTTGTTTTAATAGATTAAAACTCTTATTCACTCCTATAGTCCACTTAAACCTTTTCCTATCCCCTCTCATTGTTTTAGTCAAGGGCACAAAAATACTGCTAAAACTTCTTATGAACTTTTTGTAAAATGTAGCCAGTCCATGAAAAGATCTTACCTTTTTCACACTCCTTGGAGTAGGCCATTCAAGGATAGCCTTCACTTTCTCTAGGTCCATTTTTAGACCTTGTCCTGAGACTACAAATCCTAGGTACACCAGTTATTTCTTTACAAAATTACACTTCTTTAGGTTTATCATCAACTTTTCTTCCCTAAACTTATCAAACACCTTGCAAATATGAATCAAATGATCCTCTAATGTCTTACTAAAGATCAATATATCATCTAGGTAAACAATGATAAACTTACCCAAAAACTCCTTCAATACTTCATTCATGAGCCTCATGAAAGTGTTTGGTACATTGTTTAGCCCAAAAGGCATGACTAACCACTCATATAGTCCTTCCCTTGTCTTGAAAGCAGTCTTCCACTCATCACCTTCTCTGATATGAATATGATGGTACCCACTCTTCAGATCTATCTTTGTGAAATATTTAGTTCCTCTCAAACAATCCATAATATCATCCATCCTTGTCAATGAAAATCTATACTTTATTGTGATCTTGGTGATAGCACAACAATCTGTGCACATCCTCTATTCTCCATTCTTCTTTGGTGCTAATATTGCTGGTACAACACATGGACTCAGACTCTCTCAAATCAACCCCTTTTGCAACAACTCATGAACTTTCCTATTCAACTCTTCATTTTCTGTTGGTGTCATTCTATGTGCTACCTTGTTTGGCAAACTGGATCTTGGAATTGGTGACTAATCTTCCTCAATGGGGGTAATCCATTAAGTACATTATTTGATACAATATCAAAAAACTCTTCCAACACATCTACAACTTCTGTAGGTGCCTCCTCTACTTCTTCTTTACTATCTTTAGAAATTATACTAAAATACATATGCTCATGTTTCATACCTTTAAGAAACTCTTTTCCATGAACAAAACATATTCTGGTAGGACTACATACATTTTCTTCTTTATCCTTCAATCGCTTCAACTTATTTTTCACTCCATCTTTAGTTAGAGTGTAGGTATTTGCTTGCTCACCATTTAAAGCATGCTTGTCAAACTACCATGGCCTACCCAACAACATATGACATATGTCCATAGGTATGATATCACATAGTACCTCATCTTGGTAGCTTCCAATCTTGAACTTCACTGAGCACTGCTCATTGACCATTACCTTGTGGTCATCTTGCACTCAAGCAATACGATATGGACATAGGTGTTTCTATCTCTTCATCTTCAACTTAGCGACCATCATTTCTAACATCTAATTTTTAGTACTTCCACCATCAACGATCACATCACAACACTTATATTCACATGTACACCTTGTGTAAAACAAACTCCTTTGATCAGGTTTATTCTCACCACTTAGCAAGACTCTTCTATTAACTAGGATTTCTCCTCTTTTAGTATCTTCAAAATGTGATGATTTGACATCTTCATCAATATGTGCAACTCTAGCTAAGCCTTTAGTTCTTCAATCTATCCTTCCTTGGCATTGGGTACATTCAAATGTTGTATGCCCTTCTTCTCTATAGTGAAAACATTTCCCCTGGAAGCCTCCCTTTCCAGATCCTTGTCCTCTGCCTCTTCCTCTCTAATTTCTATTTTTCTAATCATGATTGGAATTTTTTCCCCTTTGGTTTTGATTACTACTTCCAGCCTCATCCATGTTCTTTTGATCATCATTATGGCCTCCATAAGATCGTCCGCTAGATCTTCCACCATGACCTCTTCCACTATTCCTATTGTCAAACCTCTTGCTTAGTTTCTCCTCAACTCTTAGGGAAAATTGGTATACCTCCTCAATACTCATTATTCAAACTATACTTAGCTCATCCTAAATGTTGGGCCTTAACCCATTAAGATAATGGGCAACTTTCTCCTTATCAACCTCTGCACGGCTAGTTCTAATGAGAACTCGATATAACTCTTTGATATACTCTTGAACAGATTTTCCCACTTGCTTTATTCCTTGCATCTTCTTCAACAGATCAAGCTCATAATCCATAGGAATGAATTGTTGCTTCATTTTAGCTATCATCTAATCCCATCTAGTGATTTTTTCCTTTCCCTTTCTATTTTGCTCCAACTGAACCTCTTGCCACCAGATATTTGCATGTCCCTTTAGTTTTTCCTTCATAAACTTGACTTTATCAAGATCATCAATATCTTCATACTCAAAGTACTCCTCTAGTTCATTGATCCAATCAATTAGTCCTCTGGGTTAAGATTTCTCAAAAATGTGGGAACATCAAACTTAGGTCTTTTTCCAATCTTTGAGATGGCCCTAAAAAGCCTTTCTTCCTCTAGATTTAGAACTACCTCTACTTTGACATTTTCTTCTACTTCAACCTCATCCTTGTTTTCATCTCTTATGGGAATATTCATTCCTCTACACATTTATTCTTCCAATGCTTGCATTTGTCTTTGGAGGGCTCAAAAACCCTTAGGTGTAACACCTATAGCTCTTCTACCACACTCTATTCATGGAGGCATTTTTGCACTTCCATTGAAACCCTAGTGTAAACTACCTCACAATCAGTTATCCATCTAAATGCTCAACCCAAACCATGGTCCTGGTATGAATTGCCTCACAGTTGGCAATCTATCCACACACTCAAGAACTCTAGCTCTGATACCACTTGATGTAGGGGACCCCTTGATACCATAAACTCATAACAAAAATATAGAAACAACAAAAAATGTGAGAACAAAATATGGACTTCTTATTTGCACCAAAAATGTATAATTATAGAATTCATAAGTATAATAATTTGCAAGACAAGCTGCAAAGTATCACCCAAAGCTATCCTAGACAATATTCGGGCCTTTCTTAAATAGGTAGTTTTATGCTTCCCGGGAAGGTTCTAAATACTCAAACTTAATACCTAGGGCCAACAGAACCTAAGAATACACTTAGAGTTAGCCAAATACATCTTTGACGAATTATTTTAGAAATTTTGGTAGCCCAACTTCTGAAGGCCATAACTAATGAACCATTGCTCCGATTGGCTATTATAACCACTTTTCAAAAATGCCAGCTCTTGATCTATAGGCTCATAATGTGCTAGCACTCTTCTATCGAGTTTTTAGACCTCATCTAGACACTCTAAAGCCTCCAATGGTGAGACTAAAGATTTTCTACAAATTTTTCCACCAAAAATCTGCAATAACTTATCTGATACTAATGCATAAGCAATGAGATTTTTATGGTAGACCTAAAACTCTAAAATGAACCTTCCTATAGAAAATGAGAACATTTTGAGCTTGTATGAAAAACTTACTTAAATAGTAAGTTCCCATAAATAGTAACCACCCTATTTTCTAGTCCTTATTAAAATAGAAAAGACTAAAAATAAAATATTTTTGGGTGATGCAAGATTTCCCTTGCACCCAGGATGTTCCTGCATCAGTCTCATAAAGATGCTTGAAAGCATTCTTGATTTAGTCTTAACCTTTGATATAACAAAAGCCTATTATGAAAACATTTGAATATACTTGATTTACAAATCAATCCTTGTCTTCCATGCTTGGCACCTGATGAATTTTAAATTTATGGTTGAATTTCCTTAATATTTCCTAGTTTTTAATGAGAGCCCTCATTTCAAAATTAGAATTGTCAATATCAAGAGATGTTGAAGTTATATTCATCATCCTATGCCTAAATTTGAAAACCACTTTCCAAGCTGACCCAAATACCACAACTCAGGTTTATCTTTTTCCAATTTTCAAGAGATTTGGCCCAAAATTTTCTCTACATCTTTTCTCTTTAGTAAGATGAGAGGAAGTGTGAAAATGATGTCATAGCATGGAGGGCTTAAACATAACAAACTAAGCTTGATTTCTAGACTGAAAGTGGTAAATGGTCAAAGTTGACTTATTTTTCCAATCTTAATTTATGACTTATTGTGTGATGTTTAAAGGTGATCATCATTGCCTACATGTTTGAATTATTTTGCAAAAAAAAAAGTGATACGAGATATTAGAAGATTACCGCCCAAGCTATCTAACTTAAAATACTAGTCTTTCTTACATGCAAAGACTAAAAATAATTTTCTTCTTTTTGCATAGGAATGTGTTTGACACAAATGAAAAAATGAAGAGTGAAACTCACATTGGTAACCTGCAATGTTCTAGAAATTGGTTGAATTACAATAGGAAAGGTAAACTCTAAGAGCAAAGGGGGGGTTTTCGGGGGGTTGAATTAGTGCTTTAAACTTTAACCCATAAAAATATTTTCCACACATCCATCTCACATATTCAATAAGTAAACTGAAATACCATGTAGAGCATATACATCTAAAGCATGTAAACAAGTAAGCATTCACACATATATGACACAAGATATGATTACCTAGAAACCCTCCAATGTGAAGGTATAACTAGGATGGGGATGACACCCACAAATATACACCATTTTAGTAATAAAGTGTATCCAATGAGTGTTACAATGTTTGATCATGAAACACGATCTACCCTATGAAAGGTTTGCCCTATTTAAAGCTTACAAAGACTATTAGGTCTTACCCTATTAAAGGATTTCAAAACCTTATCAAAACCTTATTAAAAATTTGCTTGGTTAAAAGACTTCAACTCACAATTAAGTAAGAACCTTGTTAGAGGATCTCAATGCAACATGTTAGGACTACTTGGTTAAGAGATTTAACTGATTCACCTATTAGAATGTCTTAGTAATGATCCTGCGATTAGCACTCTATTTCTTGGTGATAGATCACATCTATACTAATGTGTACTTGATCCTTCTTGATCATATGTCTCTTTGTTGTTCACTGTTTCCTTCCTCTATTCTCCTTTAACTAATTCTACAATGCAATTTAGATCATAATACCTTGGTCACCATGAATGTCATAGTTTGCGCATGCAAAAATCTCCTTGATCAAAATCCCTCTCTATTTCATAAGAAATTTAGGGTTTTTCATCCTTAAGAAGACCTAGGTGACATGGGGTTAGGTATGAATCAATGGTTGTGATTCATCCATATTGTCTCTTAAACCTTCCCTTTACCTGATTGGATGCATGTAATACATAGGGATTTCCACTTAAGGTTCATCCTTATCAACAAAATATTGTAATTCAATCCTTAAGTCAACCAAAAAATGGTTTACATAGTAGTTTGTGCCAATACAAACAACTATGTCAAAACTATGTTACTTTTTATTTGAAGTCGCTAGTGCTTAGCACTAACTATGACTTCAATGTTGTCACTCGGCATCTAAATGACTTAGCATACACTGGTTGCTCAACTCCTGAATCACTCAGTACATATTGTCTACTCAGAACTTGAGTGACTCGGCATATGAGTGACTCAACACTCATTGTTTACTCAACATGCTTTAATTTACATGTTGTGCTCAACATATGTTACTTGTTTGGCATGAACTAAGTAAATGAATTAAGTGTATAGACACTCACTTGTCAAAAACCAATCTAAGATTAACAATCTCCCCCTTGGACATGAGTATCAAAAAAAAAATTGGTCATACATTAATACTCTTATTCTTATGAGCATAACATAAATGATTATTTGGCTTCTATACAAAATTTTAAAATATCAATTTTTTGCAACATGACTGATACCTTAAAATAATATAACTCCCCCGAAGTTTATTGATCTATTCTATACTATACTTGTTATCAAAACCTTTCTCCTATTGAGTAGATTTGCCTCAACTGGTACTCTTTCTCTATTTCTACTTGCTATATTTTACACTTTCTCTTACTCCCCTTTTTTCGGCATTGATGTCAATGGGTTATACACTAATAGTGTTTTTCTCCAGTAAGGATTTGTGAACCTCAAGTATAATTTTATGAGTGGCATCCCAATTATCACAAGCTACCTCCAAAGCCTTAATTTGGATGGCTAGCTTGGCAACAAGGTGTACTAAGCCATCTAATGTATAAAGATTGTGGTCTTTCTTCATAAGTGTTTCTATATAGCCTAGCTCCTTGTGTAAAATATCCATGTGAGGAGTCAATGTAGATTGGATTTTTATTAGTTTAGCCCTAATGTTGGCTTCATCTGCTTTTAATGATGCTAATTAACTTTGGGTTTGCAAGAGGGTCCTTAAGTGTTTTTCAATTTGACATGGAGTCATGGGTAATTTTGGACTAGATGATTGCATTTGACTTTCTAAGATTGATATGTGATTCCTTATCTCCTATGTGAAGAGTGTAGGATTACATAGTTTAGTGTATAGAGAGAAAATGTTCTCTAGTACCTTCTTCATACTATCTATCTTAGTTGCCTATGCAACCTATGCTAGTGCAATTTCATTAGATATCTTCTCATTCACTCTATTTTGAAACTTCTTCTTAGACCATTCTAACAGTTTGGCATTAGTATCCAGGTCTATGTCACTTACTCTTTCCACTATATTTGTCAACTATTCAATGATTGGCTTTATTTCATCTAGAGTAAGCAAACTGTTCATGCATCTAAGAAAATGTCTTTGATCTCAATCAAAGCTTGCTTGTACATATGTTCCCTTCTAAGTAGTTCTTGATGTTTCTTTCTTGCTAGGGCCTCTTGTATATACCCATCTGCTCAATTGTTATTGCTTCATAATCAAACTTGGGCAATGCAATTTCTTTATCTAGGCTAACATCTCCATAAGTGATTGCTTCTTCTTCCTTAGATGAGCTAGGACTCAAAACTAAGAATTGTAATGGTGTAGCATCTATGCTCAACATCTAAAGAGTTTGATTTGAAGGAGTTCGAAATTCTAGTAATGTCACCAGTGCTTGAGTTGCTACCAGGTCCTTCAGCTTGGTTGTCAAACTTGTCTCTTCAAGCTTGAAATTTTCTACCTCTTTGATTTTAGTTTCACCTTGATCTTGTGCTGGAGGTACTGGTGTATCAACTTGACCTATTTGGCTTTGTGTCCCACATTTACTGGTGTTTCCACCTTGTCTTCTCCAACTATCTCAACCTTTTCTTTCTTAGATTCTTTTATCTTTTTGGAGATTGGAGTTCCTTCCATGAGTGTATTGATAGTGCAACCTATTGTCTCCTTCCTTTAATGTAAAACTAAGGGTTGTGAAGGTTGTATACTTGTGACTTGAGGAGTGATTGTAGGTGTTTCTTATGTTTTCACTTCCTCCCCTACATGCATAGTCTTTGACTTCTAAAGTTCATCTTCACTTACCAATATAGGGTTGTCACATAATTTGGCCTATAGTGTAGATTGGATAAGTATCCTTTTCAAATATTTCTCTATTAGGGGATTGATGTTTTAACTAGTAGGATCAAAGAAATCCTTTACTTAGATAGTTTTAGTACTTGCACTTATCACCTATGGAGGAGTGGCATTCGGCATTTATGTATCTTATACACTATAATCTAGTTGTTGCTCTTCTTCAGCTGTTTCCTGATCATCAATATTCATATCAATGCCCCCTTCAACTATGCCTTGTTCATTGTCATTTTATTCATCATCTTCTATCTCAATAGGTTCTTTTTAATCATCTTTGGTTGTGGCCAATCCATATGTAATCTTCCATATTTGTTTGGACTTTAGTACAACATAGTCTATGTTGTTCTATAATATGCTAAATTCCCTATACTTAGATACAAATGTCATAGCATATTTCTTTATGGCTTTATACATTTGTGCCTTGCTAAGTTTTGGCATAACTTGATCGAAGGCTATCTCCCTAATTTGCTTCTTTGTGTCTAAAAATTAATTCCATTTCTGCTCAACTTTATCATATAAACTCTTAGGTATGTAGTTGGCAATTTCTAGAGGAGTTTCCTTAAAAGTAGCCATCATGGAATATATATCCTCCTCTACTTGATTCTTCTCAATCTTTCCAAGGTTATCAAATTCAATGTGAAAGAAACCTAACAAATCAACATTGTTTCTAATGTTTTCACACAAATTATCTAGGTTTGAGGAGGGACTATGACTCACCACTTGGAATTGGTTGTTGTCATCAGATTCAATTTTATCCATACCAAATTCAACCTAAGAAATACACTTTCTTCTTGGTCTTTTTTGTTCTCCACCTTCCTATTCTTTAGGCTTGGCTACCTCTTTAGCCTTTTGTGTAGTGACTCTTGCACTAGCACTTGTGGTAGGTGTTGTTTTTTTAAGCTAGCTTGGTTTTGAAACCTTCTTTAGTTTTGTCACTGCTTGTGTCTTTGTTTTTCTTTTCCTTTTGTCAATAGGAATAGGTGCTTCCTCGAATTCTTCTCCCTTGGAACCTTCTACAATTTCTATTTCTTCTTCTTGCTAGTCTTCTCCTTGAGCTTGTGTCTGTGCCAATGGTGCTTAAGCCTGTGTCTTCTTCTTCTTCATCTTCCTTATCTCCCTCTTCCTTGGCTCCCTCACAAAATTTTTCTTTCAACTGCTTTACCAATTTGTTCTTCTTCCTAATAACAGAGTTAGTCTTTAATTCCATGGTGATTTTTGATTTGGCCAATTCATAATTTTCAAAAGCTTGGGCTTCTTTTTCCACTTCTTCTACAAGTAATGATGTGATTGTTGTAGCTCGGCTTCATCAACATCAATCTCATAACCTAATGGCCTTAGCCATCTAACCCTAGGAATTACTACCTGTACATATGTGTGATCAATATCAACTAGAAAGAAAACATCATCATAATGTTTCTCTACTAGTGAAACTGGTATCCTTAAACTCTTCTTCATAGATTGTTTAAAATCTTCAAAATAACTAGTCATTACTAACTCAAAGTTATTACCTAATTGTTCAATGAATTCTCCTATATATATTTTAATTGATCTATTTGTCTTCCATGCAACCTTACTAAATGTAGGAAATGTATTATGTACATATAAGAAAATACATACCACAATAGATCCAAATTTATACTGAGCACTCTTTGCTTTCCTTATAGCTCCTAGATTTTCAATCAATTGTTGCAACTGCAACTCAGAAAGATTATAAGTATGATATTTCTTCACAATTTTATAGCCCATATCCACTGCAATGCAAGATACACTATTTAATTTGCTTGACTAATAAAAATTGTTTGCTATTACCCTTATTGCAAAAGCTATTAGGGGATATGTGATTGTGTCAATTGTCATTCTCCTTTTTTTCCATATGGCCTTTGTGTTCTTTTCAATGACTTCTCATAATCTTTGGCTGATCTAGGGTTTGATACCCTATCACCCTATGAACAATTTTCTTTGTGATTCTAACTAGCCCATTTTCTAACCATACTAAGCTATCATGAATTTTGCTAAGAGAATTCTAATCCACTCAGTTTTGAGGACATTCTAAAAATCTAGGGCACGATTTAACCATTTCTGCTCAACAATATTGTATGCTTCCTTCAACGCTCCATTTTCACATAGTATTCTATATCCTTCTTTGATTTCCATGCCATCTATGCTTATACACTATATCTAGAATGGCATTGAAAATAGGTTGTTTGATCTCATTTCTAATTAACTAAACATTTAAAACCTCTTTTCCCTCTACACCTTTGGCTCTAGAAGAGCTAGATGTCATTACATATATCTAGGGTTTGCAAAATTTAAAACTATGTAGCTTTTCACATGGTAAATACCTTAGAAATCCTAATGAAATGGTGTTGAATCAATCATATGTCTCTTATGGTCTCTGTAGACGTCTATTGTATGCATTCTTGCAGACACACTAAGATAAAGTGACCTATTGCATTTATATTTTTGTTTCAGTTGTTTTTTTCCTTATTTTTCCTTTTGATTTGAGTAGTGTCATTTGAGAACACTCATGTAAATTACTATATTATTTAGATTCAACATATCTTGTGCCTTATTATACATGCACTACTTTTATTAAAGTGTAATTGAGAGTTGATGTATTTCCTTTATTTTTCATCTTATTTAGTCCAATGGGTGTCCCTTTTGTGACATTAGCCTCATGACATGTGTAAGATTGATCACCTTAGTACACACATATGTATTCTTTTATGCATCTTGATTGTGGTTCTTTGACATGCTTCCTTGGTTTGATGGAGTAAGCTATGTATTCAGTATGTGGTCCTATGTACTAGGAGGATGCAATGGTTGGGCACCTATGTATTTTAGTGAGATAGATCATTTATCATATAGACACTCTTCTTCATGTTCCTACTTTGGATGTAGCCTTCCATGTTTTATTGGTCATCTCTTAAAGCTTTGGTGTTTTATGTCATTTGTATCTTTGATTTTAGTTGTTTGTCTTTGTGTACCTCTTGATTCAAGTAGTGTCTTCTGAGAGTACTTATGCAAATTACAGTCTTCTCTATCTGGTTCAATTCTATTTTAGTGGAGATTCTTTAGATCAAAAATTACTTTCAATAGAGCTTTGGAGCTTCTACATGCTTCAATGGTATTCTACAAGATCATCTTTTGTTCATATCTTCTAGGGAATTCCCTAGTTTGGAGGCTTCTTCAATCCTTCGCTAGTTCTTTCAATATTCTTTCCATCTTTTTTTCTGGTATGGTTTTCCCGTGTGGTTTTTTCTATTTCTCCTCTTTATAGAGATTTGGTTTTTCTTGGGTACCTCATCAGGTTTTTTTGTCAGGACTCAAATTTACTTTTAGTAGTAGTCTCTAGGTTTTTAGCTACTCCCTAAGTTTATCTTAAGGGGGGTGTTAGAGTAATAAAGTATTTTCTTATTAATTAAATTAGATTGATTTAATTATTAAGTTAGTTATTATCTATAGTTTACTTAAGCTAACCTTTAGGCATATAATAATTAATCCTTTTATTAGTTATTATCATGCAACCTAGGTTAGTTCCCTTTTAGGGTTTTGATATACTTTATAAGGATTGATCTCTTTGTAATAATTCATTCATTCAATATAATTTGCAATTCATTTTTTCACATCAAGAATGTCTAATCTATTTTCTTCTCTATTTCTATAATAAATGTTTGCATGTAGGGATTCTTGGGAGTTGTGGGGTTGAGATTTCATAAACTTCTACAATTTTCATAATTTGTAATTGTTTAAAAAAATTAATATCAGATGCATCCATGAATCCATGAAAATAAGGTAGAGCAAAAAGACCATGTCCAACACAAAAATCAAAATCAAACCCTTCACCCATAGCGAGACAACCACAAAACACTTCACCCATTCAGATACAAAAACAAAACCCTCCATCCATTGCAACACAAGAACAAAACTCTCCACTCAATGTTCCTATTCAACAACCACCGCCACCTATAAAACTTTTTGTAAATACCATTACATTATGTAAATACTATGCAAGAGGACCTCATCAACTACCTTACAAAAAATAAGGATCACATTACAAAATGGTCAATAGGTTGTAGTCATCTACACTTCCTCACCAAACCCTATCGAATACACTTGAACAAATGTCCCAAAATGTGAATGAGGTGTAGGGAGGGATAAGTTTCATGCATTTTATGTTGATGGAATATCATATCAACAAGTGAAAGATAAGGACATAAAAATAGATAGGATATGTGCTCTTTTCACTGATCCTATTTCTACAAACTTCGTATTATGTACATCCAATTTTTTTCTATTCATTGGACTCATGCTAGGATGAGATAATGTTTTTGGAATAGGTGGTCTTTGGTATTTTACCTAACACCTATAATTATTATGTGGTGCCTCTATATTTTTTGACAAATCTATAGTGTGAGTTCATCCTTGGCAAGAAGCCAAATTTCTTTGATATCCATGAGTTCTAAGGTAGAGGGAAAGGCTCCACACCGGATAGACCTGGAGCTTTTAAGGTGTCACCACAACAAGAAAGGAGGTATATAGCATGGAAAACCATGCCTCATTTTGTGCTCCCAATAATTTTAAAGGAGTTTACTAATTTATAGATTCTTCATGCAATTGCATCATTGAGCATGGCTCACAGTTAGGTGGTATTACTTCACCTACGACACCTTGACCATAATTAGCTATTTCTTTAGGGTCATCACTTCCTATGAAATATCCATCATCATCACCTATGATACCTCAACCATCATCATATTCTCCTTTAAGGTCATCACAACTTGCAATAGCTCCATCATTATCACCTGCACCACTAGTGTCATCCCCTCTTGTGCCACCTACAATGTCATCACATGAATTGTTACATTATTTGTATTGATAATATGGACAAGTGGGATGTGTTAGGGTTTTAATTTATGGAAACATATATCTCAGGATGTAAAGGCATAATGTACTTATAAAGGTTTCACAGTTAGATGCAGAAAATTGTCTAAGTATCAGATAGGTTCACTGATAGCACATGAATAGTTTTGTTGACTGTAGATGAAAAAGTAATACTTGGCATGTGAACTATTAAGGATAGGTACTATGAATTTTTTAATGATGTGGCTAAGTTTACAAGTCTATACATATTGTACAGAAGGAGTTATGTAGTAAACATCATAAAGGTAGCAAACAGAGCATAACAACAAAAGATGAATTATAGGTTAAGGAATTATTCTAGTTACAAAATAATTACTTAACTAATTAGGGATGACATCCTAGATGTTAACTCTATGTTAGAAATAATTAATTTTTTATTATGTCAAGCACATGAATTCTTGAAGGCCAATAGGAAAAGTTTCATAAAAAGGATAAGTATATGTAAAAGATCGAGATATGAAAAGTTGTGTGGTGATATGTGCAATATGAAAATGTGTTGAATGTGATATGTGAACTTATGGGAAGGCTATGTAAGTTATATATGATGTGAATTATGATGTCTAATCAGAGATACATGAGGTACATTAGACAATAGTAAAGAGATTTTTGTATTTATCTCTTTTGTATATAAGCACTGCATTGTATAATTGCATGTTTGGGTAGTGGGCTCATCTTGCATACATTTTTTAGTATCAACTCCTAATAGGTTTGAGGCTTTTAGTAGGTCCTAATACTCTAACAATGACTAGGACACTATATGCACTTCATACACTCCTAAAAAGGTCAATATCCTTAACCAAATTCTTTTGTTTAGTGGATCATCTTGTGGGTACCATCCCCATTGAGGTTTTCAATTGGCTAGGTTTTTCCTAGTTAACAAAATATGTTGTTATGAATTCTCTTTGTGTATGGTAGTTGTTACTTTTTAGTAGTGTTAGTTTACTTTCATATGCATGTTATAAAGTAATTAACAATATTTAGTTGTGGGAAAAAGTTTGTAAGATATTGATTCACATCCCCCTCTTAGTATTACCTATTTCTAGAAATTGGTATCAAACCCTAGTTACTCAAAAGGGGCTTAACAACATGAGTAAGATCCCTATTAATATAGAATAGTTAAAGATGAATATTGAAGAAGCCCTTGAGTAGATTGATCTTCTTACTAAAGCAAGAGACAACCTGAAAGAAAGGTATGCAAATGCAAAAGATTACATTGAGAAACTAAAAGATAAGATTAATCATCTCAAGTCTAGAAAGAAACTAGAGAGAAAACCAATGATAGTAATGAGGTAATATCCTTAAAGAAAGAAAATGAAATTTTGAAACATGAGTTAAAAATTGTTGAACTAAAACTAAGTTTGAAGAAGGATGATAGCAAAACTGAATCAGATCTGAAATATGAGAATACAGATCTAAGATCCCATCTCACACAAGTGACATTTAAACTCGATTCTATCAAAATAGGGCATTTTGAACTCAAGAAGTACAATATTATTGTGAAAGGTTAACTAACCCATGCTAAGAAATAGTTAGAGAACCTATATTCCAATAGTGACAAAATTTAAGAGGAACTATTCTATTAGAGATCTTCTTATGACAAGATAGGTCTTGGATACTTCTTTTGAGAAAAATCAATAAAGAATTATGAAGCTAGAAAAAAATTAGATCTAGTTTTCAAAACCCCTAAACCTAAGGAAAATGATTAGAATTAAATTGAACCAAGTAAATCTAATGAAGTACATAAAGAAGTTGAGAAATAAAGTCAACCCGAGAAATGTGATGAACCCAAAAAAACATAGCAAGTTAAACAACCCAAAGAGATAAGATATGAATTCAAAGGTGGATGATTTATATGTAATGAGGTTGGTCACATGAAGAGAGATTGTATAGGTAATTCTTTAAAATCTATTTACTCATTTCTATTTTTATAATCATCATGGTTTTGGAAATAAAGTAGTTGGTCATAGGAAACCTATGTTTGATAGTAATAATAGAAATGGTAGAATGTTTATAGCTAATAAACCTATAGGTAACAAAAGAAGGAAATCCTCAAGAAGATCTAATGAAGGAGACATAACTAATGAAACAAGGAGAAATATTGTGTGTTACAAGTGTAATGACCTTGGACACATTGCTAGGAATTGCAGAGTACTAATTAATCAAAATGGACCTAATCAAAGAAGGAGTACACCTATATGTTAGTTATCTAATAACTTTGGGGAAATTGAAATATTTTTGAAAATGGATACGAGGACCATCAATAGAAACCCAAAATTTAGAAGGAACAATAGAAATGATAGTAGCAATAGTAGTCAAAAGGATGCACTCAAAGATCATGTTGAAGAATTCAAGGAAGTATTTGTGAAGGAAAAAGATCCATCAAGTTCACATGTGGTATTGGAAGAACAATATTTTGATGCACTAGATGAGAGATTGAAGTCAACCATTCTATGTGATTCATCTTATTTGACTTAAGCGCTTTCCCATGGAAGAAAGACCACCAGAAAGATAGAACAAAGGTTAGAGATCAAGTTAGAAGTTGTGAAGTTGGAAAAAGAAAAAATATATTGTAAGGAAGTTTTGGTTAATAGTGCAAGTCAATTGGACATCACATGAAGATATATGAATGAGAACAAGTTTACTAGTTAATAGAGACAACTTTTTGTAGATTGAGTAGTTGTGCAATTAATGTAGACATCATTTTGAAAAGATATAATTCATGTGAGAATGATCATGTGTATCATTCAACAATGTGAAGAGTTAATAAGAAATCAAGAGTTCTTTGAAATCAAAATTGAAGGAGATTTGAAGAGTTTTCAAGTACGAAGAACATGAAGACCTAGTTACACATTTAATCAAGGTATTTTACTCTTAAGCAAAGAATTTGTTTAAGAATTGTATCAAGAATTTAGTCATAGATATGAATAAATCTTTAATTCATAATGTGGAAGATGATGCAAGGCCTCAATTGAAGGTTAACCCTATTAAGTATCTGACTAATGACCCTAGTTTTGCATTATCAAGAATGCCAAAAAATATCATTCACTTAGAAGATGTGGATAATTATTTGATAAGTAAAATTGAGAATGTAGGTGAAGAATATATTTCAAAGGAATTTGATAACATTTATAATCTAGACATGAGCTATAAACAAGGTTTTGAGTATTTAAAAGATAATGACCTAGTTAAGTTTCTTTTCTATGTCTATGAGTTTGATGATGAAGAATGGATCAGGATAATTTTAAGTAGAATACACGGTGGCAAGTTCTTGTTAGAAGATAATTTAGTTGAGATCTCTACTAACCTAATTTATGAGGTCACTAGACCATGCAATGAATGCAACATACCAAATAATGAATAGAATGTCAAGAAATAAGTGCTTGATAATACCAAGTCAATTTACAATGATAGAGGAATTGTCATAAGTAAGATCAAGCAACATAATGTAAGATTCTTGAGTAGAATTAGAGTAGCAAGAATGTGGTACAGCTCTAGAGATGATGATATGGTAGCTGGCTTTATATGAGTAGCCTATACGATATATGCAGACAAGGAAAAGGTCAATTTATGCAAGATTCTAATAGAATAATTGACAAAGAACCTAGAAAAGATAAAAAAGGTTAAGAATAGTAAATTTAGATTCCAATCTTTGATCACACATATGTTCTTTCATCTAATCAAAATATTTCCTTTCATGCAAGATCAATAATTGTGAGCAGTTATAGAAGCATTATGGAGAAGATCTAAAGTGTATACCATATACCTTTATAGAGAAGGTTAATGATAGTATAGATTTGATCATGAAGACCTACGAAAAAGAGATGAGGGATAGATTTAGACTTCCACCCTCTATGAAAGATAAGTACAAAGAGGATATTTTATGTATGGTAGATACAAATTTCACATAGATTGAGGTAGTTGAACCAAGGATGTTGTATTTTGAGCCCTTGGGACATGAAATCATTGAAGAAGAAATAGAAGGATATGCCCAAGCTATCCTTGAAGCAGATAAAGATGAAGAGTTTGACAAGTTGGGAACTTATGAGGAGCTGATGCAATTAGAAAGTTAAGCACAAATAGAGAATTTTGTAAAGAACAAAGTGGAAGCATTGATGAAGAAATCTATGCAGCAAGCTAGAATGTCAGTTGAGAAAGCTAATGCAGTGAAATAAGATATCAATAGCATAAAGAAAATTGGTAAAAAATGGATGGTATACATTCCACCCTTGACATATGCAAGACCAAAAAATGGAGTGATAGTAGAAACACCTTTTACTATAGCACCTATTAGCCCCTATACAACAGTATCTCAACAATAGGTGCCCATCACACCTATAATACCACTGACCAAGGAACTAGAAGAGAAGGAAGTTGAAGTGGTTGAGGTAAAGAGAAAATCAATCATACTTGTAAAAGTGAAGCAAGAGTCACTTGGTTCTCCAAGGAAAAAGAGAATGAAGGCATTGACAACAAGACCTAGAAAGAGACAGAAGGAAATAATGCCAAGCTTACCAAGAAAGAGGATGCGAGGTCAAGTAGAGCCTCAAAAGGCTACATAGAAGCAACCTGAGATTGCATAAACAAGAAGGAAGGCATGAATGTGCAAAATTGAAAAGGTAAACAACTTCATTATTAATGAGGGAAACTTTATACAATTGAATAATTTGTATCACTTGTATACTTGAATTGATAGATTAGAGTTAGAGAAACTTTTTATTAGACACATCATCCTATCTAAAATGAAATTTGAGGATGTAAAGAATGATATTCCAAAAGACCTTTGTGAGAGGCTAACAAACAAAAGGAAAATAGTTTTAGAAGAATATAGAAATATTAGACAAATGTATAGTAGAAAAAATTTCTAAGTGAACAATGATGAACATATGGAAAACTTAATGTGAAATTTAGAACCTTATATTAGAAATAAGAAAATGTACATACTAATAATGGGAGGTAATTATTAGGAAGTCAATGGAGAAACTAAAAAAGAAATTGTACAGATGATGGGAGATCTGAGTAAATTAGCAACAACACCCAAGATCATAATTAGAACTAGCACCATACAAATTGATGGTACTAAGGTTATAGTTAACACCATTGAAGATCCTTTTAAGGATCATGGGCCAAATTTTTTTGGAAATATCTCTAGTGATTCCAACAATGAATAAGAAGAAGGGAAAGAAGAAGAGAAAAGAAAGGAGGAAGAGGAGAACAAGAAGAAGGAAGGTAGAACACAAAAATAAGAAATTGGTAGAAGAGAAGAAAAAGTAAGAGGAAGAAGAAAAGTAAAGGAAGATGAGAAGAAGAAGAAAGAAGAAGATGAGAAGAAGAAGAAGGAAGAGGATGAGAAGAAGAAGAAGAAAGAAGATGTAAAGAAGAAGAAGGAAGAAGATGAGAAGAAGAAGAAGGATGAAGATGAAAAGAAAAGGAAGTAGAAGAACAAAAGAGGAAAGAAGATGAAGAAAAGAAGAGAAAAGAAAAGGAAGAGAGGAAGAAGAAAGGAGAAGAGGATAAGAAGACTAGTGCATCCAACACATCTCTTACTCTTGTAGTTCTAACTAACTTAGATGATGATGATCAGATAGAGCTGATATCATATTTAAATGAGATAATTAACAAGAATAAATAGGTGAAGAGTTTACAAAAAATTTGTATGGATGTAACTATAAAGTTACAAGGTACAATAATAGTAAGATTATTAGATCAAGATCAAGGGGATAGAGAAGAGACAATGATTCAAGAATTTGATGTAAATTCACCAACTTAATAGATGTGGAAATAGTTCAAGTACAAGCAAAGCATGATGCTTAGATGTTTGATAAAATGTGTTAGAACATCAGGATAATGACCAAGGAGCTCTTGATGCCTGCATCAAAGAGTTAAGGAGATGCAAGCTTGAATGAAAGGAATTATATACCAAAGGAACCATGTCCTTAAATTTCACTAAGGAAATTGATGAGAAGCTAAGAAGAAAGTATGATGAGGTTAAGGCATTGGAAAATTAGTTCAGCCAACCAAGCACCAAAGTTGAAGACATTAAAAGGAGTATCAACAAGGCTTATGATGAGATAAGTTTGATAGAACTTAGTAGAGAAAGAATTACAAAGAGGTTCTCACTTATGAGAGAACACCTATTAGTAAAGGTTAGGACACTTAAACAAAAAGTGGAGGAATTTTTAAAAGTGAAGACATCCTGTGACAAGTTTATTTTCTCAGACTTCAATGTTGTAGAAATTACATCTTATGGGTTATGCACTCTCCTCAGCATATCAGAGGGAGTGAAGGACATATGGGAGAAGAACTTGAAGAGTTTGACAGTAAGTTTTCCAAATTGTATCTCTCGATTAATAGCCTATAAAAGAGATAATGAACCAAAATTTTGACATGTATATAGGTTTTGACACCCTTATGATTGATGTCAAAGGGGGAGATAAGTATAGGAAAATTTTATAGAATATAATGTAAGGGAGACTAATAGTGATATACTAAGTGGGAGTATTATTATATGAGATTAGGAGTTATAAGGAAAGATGGTTATAAATGTAAGGATACACAAGTTTTGAATTTTGAAGTTTTTGTAAACTTTTGAAGGCCAATTTTGAAGAAAGTTTTTGTACAACATTTTGAGACTTTGCCAATTTTCTCATATGTTGCAATCAATTCAAAAGTAGGAGATTTTTGTAAATGTGGATAAGTAGGACATGTTAGGATTTTCATTAATGGAAATATATATCTCAGGATGAGAAGACACAATGTACAAATAAATGTTTCATGGTTAGATGTAGAAAATTGTCTAAGTATTAGACAGGTTCACTGGTAGCACAGGAACAATTTTTTTGAGTATAGATGATAGATTATTACTTGGATTGTTCATTGTTAAACATACATAGTATGAAGTTTCATGATGGCATGGCTAAGTGTGCAAGTCTATACAAACTACATGAAATAAGTTATGTAGTAAAGACCGATAATGCCAATAAATGGGGAAGAACACAATATAAAAGAAAAAGATGAATTGTATGTTAAGAAATTGTTTTGGTTATGAATTAATTATTCAACTAATTAGGGATGAAATCCTATATGTTAACCCTATATTAGTAAGAATTAATGTTGTATTATACCAAGCATGTGAATTCTTGAAGGCCGATAGGGAAAGTATTGTAAAAAGGAAAAGTATAAATAAAAGATCAAGATATGCAAAGTTGTGTGGTGATATGTGCAATATGTGAATATGTTAAATGTGAAATGAGGTAAATATGATACCAATTCTTATGTATGATTAGAGATATGTGAATTACAAGAGATAACAGTAAAGAGGTTTTTGTATCTATCTCTTTTGCATATGAGAACTACAATGTATAATTGCACATTTAGGTATTGGGCTCATCTTCCATACATTTTGTGATATCAACTCCTAACAAGGTTGAGGATTTTAATAGGTCCTAGTCCTCTAACAAGATTGAGACACTATATGTACTTCATAGACTCCTAACAGGGTCAATATCCTTAACTAGATTCTTTTGTTTAGTGGATCATCTCATGGCTACGATCCCTATTGAGGTTTCCCTAATTTTAAAAAAAATGGTGTTTTGAGTTCACTTTGTGTGTGGTTATTATTATTTTTCAACATTATTAGTTTAATTTCATATGCATATTATAAAGTAATTAATAATATTCAGTTGTGTGCAAAATTTTGTAGAATAATGATTCACCCCCCCTCTTAGTTTACATATTTCTAAAACTTTAGGACTTGATGAACATTTTTTTAAAGTTATCACTACAAATGTGATGGGGTGGATAGTGAGGAAAATCAAGATGAAGTGTCATTTCATTTATTTGTACATTGTGCAAAGACCAATTATGCATACAAAAGTGGAGATTTCACACTCATTGATGATTTGATGATGATGGTCTTTATTTGAGAGGAGGCACAACTTGTTTGTTTTAGTTTTGAAACGTTATTATTTAATCACCTAAATATCATAAAAGTAAATTTTTAATTTATTTTATAGAACACAAGCTACATTGATATGTGAAAAATATGAAATGTAGGATGCAACAAGCGATACGAGAACAACACAAAGTACACATTCTGATAGAGGTATGAGGCCAAGAACAAGAACACCAAAGGTAAAGTTTTTAAAATATTCTTAAAAGAGAAATAGTACATTGGCTTCAAAATAATGTTTCTTAATTGCTATGACACTAACAATACAAAGTTCCCTAAATATTGTTTCTTAATTATTTTATAGGGAACACCCACTCTCTAAGGAGTTTTACACAGAAGCCAATAAAATATCTATGCCAAAGTTATGTTGATGAGTCATTTCATCTAATTACAGCATTTGAAGTTTCTAGCATGCTGAAATCTTTCCATCTCCCACACCCATAACTATCATCCCTCTTTCATCCAGTCCACTTATAAATCCTTCTCCATATGCTACCATTATTCAAACCCCTCTTATAAATCCCCTTCCATCTAATACCATCATTGAAACCCCTCCATTCATCAAATCCATCTAATTCCCATCCACATCTCCTACTCCTAGCATTACCCAAACCCCATCTAATGAATCTCATGAATCCATCCTCTATATACCCATCCCGATCAAGAACCTATCAACCTTTGTATAACCTATGGTATTTTGAAAGAGTGTGGAGGTCATGAATCTACATTTTTATTTCTTAAAAAGGTTCCAAAAGTCCATTCACATCTCTTTTTTCCTTATCTCTTTGTTGTCAAATTAGGCCTTGAAGCCTTTTTGAGCCCCAAACTTTCCTATCTATCAAATATCCTTCCAATCTTGTCCTTCATGACCCTATTGTGTCTTCTTTCCCTCCTATGATATTCTTGTTGTTCTTGTGCCTTTTTTCCATTTACAATATTATCTCATAATTATAACAATACTCTTTACTATTTTATAAGGCTTGTTGGGGGCTAAAATTTCTCAATTTGATGATGCCATGCTTTTTTCCGTTAACTTTGGCCCTAATAGCTATGTGGTATCATATCTTGCACACTAATCAAATTTACAATTGGAGTTTAACCCATGATGTATCTTATTTATTCCTCTTATGTTATATTTTTTTTCTGCTTTAGGGTACCCCATGTAGCTTGAGGTCAAGAGAAGTCGGAAATAAATCAACAAGAACACCCAAATGCAAAAAGGTATCAAATACAAGTCAAGTTTATATTTTGAAATTTATTATGAATGACTGCATGTGTGTGTGTGTGTGTGTGTGTGTGTGTGTGTGTGTGTGTGCATTTTTTTAGAGTAAAGGATTAATTTTATTAAATTACCTTTACCCCCTTCTTAAGATTTACCTTTATGTGCATGCATTCCCATTTAATAATTAAATATTAATTATTAACTATCTTTCACCACTTAGGGTTTTATGATCTCCTTTATTAGGATTGATCTATTTTATTTTCATTTGTTCTTTATTTTTGATAAATATAATCTTTCATATTTTCAGAGCCAAACCCTTTCCTTCTCTATCTTTGCTACCTTGTGACAAGTTCTTGCATGTAGGTGTTCTATGGGTTTTGTAGATTTTTATAGTTGAAATCCTTCATGCTAAAAGAGTGGAATCTATTAAAACTTGTTTGGATTTATTGAAAAATATGAGAACAAGGTTTTTCCTGATCAATTCTAGTATTTTTTGGTATTATTTTATGAAAATAGGGGGTCTCTAAAATTTGGAGAACTTTGAGCAAAAATGGACCTCACTATTGTGCTCACAGTGTCTGAAAACCCCCATATCCATATTAGGCACATCAGAGTTGAACACTATAGCCTAGAGAGAGATTTGTTTTTCCAAACAGGGTTATACTATCTTTTGTACACATCTAATGCAGGAGCATCCTAGGCTTTCTTGCAATCCTACATGTTTGGAGGGATTTTGGTTAAATGTTAAGGACCATCAAGCTTAGATTTTGGTGGAGTTATGTTTTCATGGTTAGGGATGTGTTGTAGGCACATTTTGGAACCTTTCCTCATGATTTCATAGAGATGGGATGGATTGATTTGAAGTTTGAGTTGTTTGAACCTTGCTGCTAAAGCTATGTTTTTCTAGTTTGTGGGTGCCTATTACAGGGCCTGTAACTAGTTTTTCATAATGAATGAAATTCTATGCACTTCAATAACTAAAGAGGGCCTAGATTAATTCTTTGTGTCAAGAACACAATTCCTAATTCGTTATAGGTTGGGAGATATGGTAATTCTCCCAGAGTACAAATTTCTGGCAGTTTTGCATGATAGTCTGTTGTGTGTGACTTTTAGGATAGATGCACACTTTTCCTTGGGGAATCAGCCTTTTTGAATTTAAGGGGTTGTATAGGACCTAGATTTATACCTATGGTTCAAAGCTTGAGTTTTGATTCAGTTAAAGCTAGGAGATATCACAATTTTACTTGGATATTTATTTTTGGACATTTAATTGTTGTTGTAGGATGACTTGTGGCATTTAATTTATGTATTTGTATCTATATAAGTACTACTCTTGTGGATTCTTTTAATTTTTGAGTTTGGGGATGGAATGAAGGATAGATGTGAATTTGAGGAGCTAGTGTTGTGGCTTAGGAAATAGAGGATCTCTTGGTGGACTTGAGGGTACAAGTGTGGATTCTTCTTGGTGTTCTTATCTAGTTGTGTATCTGGACTAGTTGAGATTGGTTGTAAGTTTAATCTTGTTGGATCTCATAGAACTAGTTTTGTAATTTCTACTTGTATTTGGCCCTAACCTAGAAGGCCTTACAACTGGGCATATTACATGTAATTAATTATATATCTATGAATCAATAATTGTAATTTGGTATCAGATCTTGCATTGTTGTTTCTTGCTATTGTGTTTCAACTATGTGGTTGTATAGCTGGGGGCTAGGACATCTCCTTTGGGGATAATACTACCTTTCACTATGTTATATGGTATCAGAGTGAAGGTTTTGGTTATTAGAACATCTTTTCAAACTTGGGGTGTTTGATGTAGGAGCATCCTAGGCTTTCCTACAATCCTGCATGTTTGGAGGGATTTTGGTTAAGTGTTGTGGAGAATTGAGCTTAGATTTTGGTAAAGTTTTTTTTTCATGGTTAGGGATGTGTTAGAAACACATTGGGGAACCTTTCCTCATGATTTCATAGAGATTGGATTGATTGAGTGTAAGTTTGAGTTGTTTGAACCTTGTTGCTAAAATTGCTTTTTTCTGGTTTTTGGGTTCCTATTGTAGGGCATGAAACTAATTTTGCATAATGAATGGAAGGATACAAACTTCAAGGATTGAAGAGGGCCTAGATTACTTACTTTTTTAATAGAATAATTTTTAATTCATTACAAGTTGGAAGATATGGCAATTCTCCCAGAGTATCAATTTCTAGTTGTTTCACACAATAATCTATTGTGTGTGACTTTTAGGATGGATGTGCACTTTTCCTTGGGTAATCAGCCTTTGTGCATTTAAAAAGGTGTAGAGGACCTATATTTCAACCTATGGTTAAATTCTTGAGGTCTAATTCAATCAGAGCTAGGAGATATTGTGATTTTACTTGAATACCATTTTTGGACATTTAATTATTGTCGGAGGCTAACTTGTAGCATTTAATTTATGTATTTATATTTAATATTTGTTTTGAGCCAACTTGTGGCTTATATTGGTATAATTAGTGGTCTTGTGGAGTCTTTTAATTTTTTATTTTGGGGATGGAATGAAGGATAGATGTGAATTTGAGGACCTAGAGCTGTGGCTTAGGAACTAGAAGATCTCTTGGTGGACCTAAGGGTACAAGTGTGGATTCTTCTTGGTGTTCTTATCTAATTGTGTATCTACACTAGCTGAGATTGGTTGTAAGTTAGATCTTGCTAGATCTTATAGAACTAGTTTTGTAATTTTTGTTTATATTTGGCCCTAACCTAAAAGGCTTTGAAGTTGGGAATATTACATGTAATCAATTATATATCTATGAATCAAGAATTGTAATTTGGTATAAGATCTTGCATTATTGCTTCTTGCTATTTTGTTTTCACTATATGGTTTTATAGCTGGGGGCTAGGACATCTCCTTTGGGGTTACTCCTGCCTTGCACTATGTTAGATGGTATTAGAGTGAAGGTTATTCTTGAGAGTGTAGATGGATTTTTGAAGCTGAGGCAATTTGCACCAAGACTTGAGTTAAAGAAGGTTGATCTTGTGGCTAATTGATCTTCTTGATTGGTGGATTTGTTGCTTAGATTTTGCTGAAATTTTGGAAGATACCTCCAATAAGATTGGACCATAGGGAAATTAAAGATCTTAGTGATGTTGTAGAAGAATGAATCTTAATGAAGATGAGAGAAAAATTCAAATATGAGATTGCATTGATGAAGAGTGACACGATTGGTGAAATTGTAAGTGCTTTAGGTGGTGTACCTAGACATGTGGTTACCAAAGGAAGTTATGAGGAAGTTGCTAAAGAATTTGGAGCTACTAGATCTAGTAGTGAGGATAGAACTAATTGTGTAGAGGGACCTATTGGAACTAGGGCTAGTCAGTTCGCTAGGCCTAGATCTCAATTGAAGCTAAAGTATAAGATGGAGGTTTCTTGTTTTTTAGGTACTTTGAATCTTGAAGACCTAATTGGTTGGATTGGTGAATTGGAAGACTACTTCGAGCTTGAAAATATTGAGGATCTACTTAGAGTAAGGTTGGCACAAACTAAGTTGAAGGGACATGCCACTCTTTGGTGGAAAGAACTACAAAGAGATAGAGAAGAGGAAGGTGAAATGAAGATCACTAGATGAAAATTGATGGTGACAAAGTTGAAGGCTAAGTTCATTCCTACTAATAATGAACTTGAGTTTTTTAAGAAGTTATATATAATCTCAATAAAAATGATATGACTCTAAAATATTATAAAGAGGAGTTCTACAAGTTGACTGTTCAGTCTGAGCATAGTGAATTGTTAAAAGAGAAGGTAGCTCGATATATTAATGTTTTAAGATTCAATATTCAAGATGACTTTGGTATGCTGAATATTTCTTTAGTTGATGGTACTTATTAGTATGATTTGAGCATAGAGGAGAAGCTAAAGGGGAAGAATCAAGGTAATTCCTTAGGATAGGAGAAGCAGGATAGTTTAGCACAAGCTAAACCAAAAGTAGAAAGTGAACCAAAACTCGTTGAATAGAAAATAAGGATAGGTGGAGGTGTGTTTAGAGGTAATTGTTTCAAGTGTGGTAAATAAGGGCATAGATCTTTGAATATCTACTTGGGAGGACAACTACTATTACGAATGAGGTTGTAGTCTAAGATAGTCAGCCTAAGCAAGGAGAGAGTTTGTTGGCTCAGTGAGTATTGATTGGTGAGAGGACATTGGATTCTTGTCAGAGGACTAGTTTGTTTAGGACTTTTTGTAAGTTTGGAGGAAAAATCTACAAGGTGATTGTGGATGGTGGTGTAGATGCTCAAAAATGGATTGCATCTAAAGTTTTGTCACTTCTTCATATTAATTTGTCCCATTTCTCATTCTCCTAACTTTGATCTTTTGGCCAAATTGATCATACTTTATCATTTGTATCTTCTTTCACATAAATTTCATGTCATTTCAAAATCATATCAAATCAACTCGAAACCATTTGATATCAACTCAAAATCACCCCAAATCAACTCGAAATAATTCAGAATCAATCCTAATCAACTTTGAACATATCACACATCCCAAATAAATCATCATTTATCTGATCCTAGGTATTTTTGTGGCTTTCAATGCCTTGGAAACCTATCAACCTATCAATCTTATCAATCTGACCTTAGTACTGTCGTGGCTCTTAGTGCTAGGTCAAACTATCATTCATGTCATTCAATCTTTGACATTATTGAGGCTTTCAATGTCAAATCATGGCATCATCAACCATTTTAATAATATTGATAGTGTCTGCCAATGTTATTATGATCAACCTTATCAATCAATCTTGATCCTATAGCATTTACAATGTCAGTTAAAGGTTTCATACCAAGCAATTCATGTCATGTGTCCTTGGCATATTATCAATTTCAATTAATTGATCAATTTGACCATTGCTTTGGTCCACCTATCACCATCCTAGTCAATTTCCATTATCATCATCACATTTTCATCAAAGGATACTGTCGCATTTATTTAATCAATTTTTGGCTAATCATTTACTAATTTTTCCTATAGGATTAAATAAACCATAATTTAATCTTATTATTCTTCCTAATTATCATTGTCAATTAATTAATTTTATTAATTAATTGATTCATTATCTACAAACCATGGAAATTCTTAATTTCCTAAGTTCCATTTTCCATCATTAATTCTATTTTCTACTAATTCTTGTTTTGTGGAATAAAAGGATTCTTAACTCAAATGTTCCATAGAATATTGCATCATAGTGACACTTGGATATGACACCTCATGGATTCTCCTTTGACACTTGGCCAAGATTTTTCATAATCAAATATTCTTATTCCTTATGCATGTCCCTATTTGGCTTATTTGTCATAGATTCTTGGCTTTAAGTGGGTTGAGGTGTCTTATGATGTGTCATAGATTCTCTTCCACATTTAGTAAAGTTTGACTTCCATGCGTCATAGAATCCTACATTTGGCATCTTTTGTCATATGCATCATGGATTCTCAAAGGAATTTCTTGCCACATTGCATATCTAAGGGTGACAACTCCAATGGTCTCATCCCCCATGCCCATTATAAAATGAGCTTTCTTTCTCTCATTTCGGGTCTTTTAAGTCCTAACTCATGAGTCCTTTAGGTCCTAACTCTTGAGTTCTTAGCTCCCAATTCTTGAGTTCTTGAGTCTTTAGCCTCTTTGTATTCTCACACCATTTTCTCTCAAGCTTAAATCACAAATTCAATTATTCTTATGGTATTGTCCATATCATAGACTTTTGCTTCAATTTTGTGTGCATTATAGGCAAGTTGGAGCTACAATCATTTGGAGAAGAAAGAAGGACATGGGAGCTACAAATGAAAGAGGGGGTTTCTAACCTTGTGTTTGCTTCTTTTGATTAGTTTGGTTTTCATTGTCGACTAGTGGGTGCTAATGTATGTTGATTGGGTTTTTTGTGCTCATAGTATGTTATGCATTTAACCCATTTTCTAGTTACTACATTTTGGTGAACCCGACATGAACATGCATATCTAACTTGGATTTTCTTGTTTTGTGCTTCCAAGTGCAAGGAAGGAGCTCACTTGGAAGGGTATAATGACTATCTTCTCTTCCTTTTCACACCTAGATTAATTAGGGGGTCTAGTAATATGGTTTTTTCCTTTCATTCTATTCATTTTGTTAGCTTTCTGTCCTAGGGTGCACTCTGCTTTGTCAGGGCGCACTTGGGACCCCTAGGAGTAGTTTTAGGAGTCTATAAGCCACCAAAATATCTTTCTACTATTACTAACTTACCAACTCTATCCAAAATTTACCAAATACATCATTGATGTAGTCTACACTATTTAGGCACACTTGGGAGTGTATCTTTGAAAATGTGCAATTTTTAGGTCTTAATCAGACACCATTTCCCCATAGTTTGCACCTTACCTCCCAATTACATCCTAAAACTACCAACTACAGCCAATTGGGCCCCAATGACATCATTGACATAGTCTACACTTTTTGGGTGCACTTGGGGGCATTCTAAGCCATTTTGGGCTTCTAGGGTGCAACCTGCTCTGTAAGAGTAAACCTAGTTCATAGGGAACACACACATAACACAAAATCTGTATCTAAGGTTTCTATCACTTTCTAGAACATAGATTAGATTATTTTGTGTTATTTATGATATATTTTCAGCATGTGGCAATCATTAGATGAAGAAATGATCATGAAAAACTACTAATGCTTGCTTTGCAAGATGTTGTCAAAGACATTGTGTGTTTGTCAAAACCATGTGTGTGGATTTCTTAGATTAAATAACACTTTTTTTGGTGCTTAAAATGAACTTTTTCTTTTCTACTTGGTGTGTCTATAGTGTTTAAATCCCTAGGGGTTACATTGGACATATCCTTTCACCCCACCATTCATGGATCTTGCATGTAAGAGAAATTTGTGTAACTTCTATAGGAGTCCTACCTTGGACCAAGATACTCGATATTGGGTATGCCAGGGGATGACCTTAGAGCGATAATTGGCCAAAAGTTAGGTCAACATTCCAGCCACTATATAAAATTTGATTACAACAAAAGTTGTGTTGGCGGTATTGCTATGTGATAGCTCTCTTCTAGTACCCTTGTGGTGCATCAAACCCCAGTTCTTGGGGCTGGGAGACCTTCTAGGAAATTTTATCATTCACTTGCTGAATGGAATTCCCTTACTAAAAACTATGTTTTAGTGGCCAAAATCCTTTCTATCCACTGACTCAAGGGGTCACCCATGCCCATGATGACATCCTACATTCTTGCAGTCCTTAGTAGAGGCAAAAGTCCCTTGGGAAGTCATGCCCCTTTGGAAGCAGATCTTGGTAGCCCCAAGAAGTGAGTGCACTGTAAGGGGGAGCTTGTTGTGCCAAGGTCCTAGGTTGTCCACTCTGGATAAGCATGACTAAACTTTGGTTCAAGTAGGAATTCAGTGGATACATTCCTAAAAGCCTAGGTTGTGGTGTGCTTGTTCACTTTTAACAACAGTTATTCTTTTCTTAATATGTCTTACATGTGTTTAAAACATAATAAAGATAAAAGCCAACATTCAAATTTACACCTTGGAAACTTGCAAACACTTGTCAAAACATTACACATTGTCAAAACATTTCAACCTTTTTCCAAACTTTGCAAAATTTGGTTCAACACATTCAAACCTTAAAAAACATGGCAACTTGTGATCCTAAATGTACTTGGTAAAACATAGATTTCATTCTTGTATAAACTCTACTTGCATTCACCCTAGTCTAGGCCTCATTCTTGCATCATATAGACTTCATATTCCACCTTTTAGTCCTCATTTAGTACCTATTACCTTTCATATTGCATCCATTTGGGTTTAGTTTACCTCCATTAGGTCTTGCATTCCAATCTCAAAATTTGCACTTTGCATCCACCACCTTGCATCTTTGCATACCTAACCATCATCTTGCACACTTTAACCCTCATTCTGGGTATCCTAAGAATCATTTTGAGCATGCGTACTGGTCCTAACATTGTCCCCTACTATTTACCTCTCTATAGCATCAATCTAGAAAATATAGCTCCCAAAATTGCCTTAGTTTCAGCCCAGTTTACCAACTACATCTTGAAATTACCAACTATTTCATTGATATAGTCTACACTATCTGGGTGCACTTGGAGGTCCTTAGACCTAGTTTTGGATTCTAGATAACATTTTGGGGCTTCAACTATGTCTCTAGGTACCTAGTTAGCTCCACTTGCATTAGCTTGCCCAGATCTACATTCTACATGACCTAGTCTTCATCACCTTCACTTAGGACATCATTCCTTAGGTCATAACCTCTATTCTACATCTCCCAACCCATCATAACATCAACCCCAACATCTTGGCTTCTTGGCATATTAGTTTGGCAAGCATACCTTTCAGAATCAACAAACATTCTTCCTAGCTTACCAACTACACCCAAACTAGCTTCAAGTGTGTCAATGATGTAGTTGGTACTATTTGAGCACACTTCACACTATTAGGGCACACTAGGAACCTGCATGACCATTTTGGGCCCCCAAACTGCACTTTAGGACCCCAAAACTGCATCTAGGAGCCTTTGTACCTCCCCATTCTACACTTGACCCAAAACTACTTCTTTCACCCAAAATCCCATTTTTCATCATAATAATTGTCTATATTGCATATCCACTCAGCATCACCACCATTTTGAGTCCCTGAAACATCATTTTGAACCCCCAAAACCTTTGAATTTAGCCAAAAATCTAAACAAAATTATGAACTCTAGAGTATTACATTGTGTCAATAGATGATGGATCTTGACCATGGTCACTTTATAATTTTATTTGTTCAAATTCTACCTATGTCAAGGTAGATTTTGATTTTTCATTTTGATCTTATCATTTTTTGTCCTTTTCTTGGTCAAGATCCAAAGTCTATTGTCATAATAGTAAACTCTTAGGTTAATACCTTGTAAAGATTTTGCCTATGTTCAAAACCTTGCACATACCTCTATCATCAGCATAATCATATTCCTAAATGTCATTTTGTCTTATCCTAGTGGTATATCCCCTTCATCTTGCATGGTTCAAATCCTAGCATCATTTTCACTATCAAACCCTATCAAAGTCTCCATACACCAAATTGCCTTCTTGATCATTTACCCTCATTTTGCATATCCAAAATGTCATTATCAACCCTTGAACACCATCCCTTTCATAGTCTACCTTGCATACATCAACCTTTTGCATCCTTACCAAGTCCAAAACATAACCCTAATTGTCATTTTGCATACTTTAGAGTCATTTTCATCCCCTCTAGTCAGACTTCAAAATGGCACGTTGCATTTGCATTTGCGTAATATCCCTAGCACATTTGCACTTTTCATGTCAAAAACCTAATTAATTTAGCATTTCCTCACATTTCATAAACTCCCTAAACACTTAAAAATTGCAAAAACACTCATATCTTGCATACCCACATCTTAGTTATCAAGTTTTGACCTCTTTTACCAACGGCAACCCTATTTTACCAATCACAACCTTGTTTTACCAACTGCACACTTCAAGTGCCCAATTGTTTTTTTCAGGATGCACTTGGTAATTAGGTGTTTCATTCTAGGTTCTAGAACCCTAATCTACACTTCCACACCTTGCATTTCATCCCAAGACCTTAGGAAACACTCTAAATCACTCAAAACACTCTAAATTTTCATTTTAGGCACCCTAGCACCTCTATTTACCCATTGCATGCCTCTAACTTACCAACTACTTACCTTCAGACCCCCAGCTATTTCATGGTCATACTTGGTACTATTTGAGCATAGTTGGTAGTTTAGGTGCACACTTGGGAGGTAGAAAGTCCATTCAGGTTTCCCTCCATTGCATCTGCATTCTTAGGTATCATGCCAACACTTACTAGGACACAATCAACCCAGAGACTTGAGGAACTTTATCAACATTTATTTTTTGAGGGACAAAAAAAACCAAAACCTCATCCAAGATAGAAGAAGAGAAAGAAAACCTAATAGACATTTGACAAAGACCAAATTGAGGCATCACAACCATTAGTAGCAGACCCATTAAACATGTATCTGCAAGATCATCATAATCAAGCTATGACACAAAAAACCTTAAAAAATGCACCTACTATGAGGTTTCCTTCAAAAACTTCCCCTACACATGGGATGGTTCAATGGAGTATAAACTTTGAACCTATATTTATGGTGATACCGCCAGGAGGAGGACGTGTACCAACCACACCCAAAGATGAACAATCACATTCCTTCAAATTCAGTCAACCTAACACGAGTACCTTCCACCCTAACACATCAAACATACAACAAGGTACTATACACCTTAGTGATGACTCTGACCTTGATTATGGCATCACTAATGAAGAAATGGCTAGGGCATGTCAAAACAAAAACTTTTGTAAAAACTTCAAACTTTTGGTAGCCCAAGAAATTGTCAAATTCAACCCAAATGTGGAAGGACCTAAGTCCAAACATCAAACCAACACAACCATTGAAAACATACAACCCATGATCAATTTGGACTTAGATAAGGGAAAACAACCTTTAGAGTTTTCAAACATGATAATGGCACCTATAAGGTCCCGTCAAGAATCAACCATTGAAATCCTCCAAAGAACATTTGAACACGTCAATTTTAACCCCTTGTTTGATGAAATACCACCAATTCCTAAACACCCCAAAAGGACATTAAGACTTGATTTTAGTCATATGATGCAACAATAAGATGCACTTAAAGGGACATGTGCTCTAGGGATTCTAGACATACCTTCTTTGGAGGAAAATCAACAAAGTGCACCTTTGCTCCTAACCCTACCAAGTCATATGACATCAAATTTTACGGAGCCTCCCACGAGTACACTGTGCAACATCAACTACAACAATCCCTATTGATGCACAAATGAAAAGCCTTATTGACATTACACTTATTCCCAAAAGGAATGCACCTCATTTTCAAGTAAATATGATGTCCCAAGTAGAAACCTCTAACACACAAAGGTGTCAAAGCAACAATACCAACATGATGTTCAATTCGGGAGGATTTAGTCAACTCCCACAACAACATAAACCTATGGTGGCACAAGGGCTTAACACTTCCAACCCTCAACCAAGTCTACATCCACTTAACACACATTCCAAATATCAATAGCAATACCAACCACAAAAACAACAACTTCAAGTGGTGCAAACATCCAACATCCCTAATATGCAGTCCAACATAAACCCACTTGACTTCCATGCAATGTATCAACAACAAGCGATGTTTGCTAAAAAATAAGAGCAACTCAAGCAATAGTTGGAATATCAAAGACACCTTGAGAAAAAAATTTCATATCAAAAACATTTATTGCAACAACAACCTCAATAGATACCTCTACCACAACAATCACATACATGGTCTCATATCCAACCAATGGAGGTATCCCAACAACAATCGCCACACATGACACAAAAACAACACATGGTACAACAATCATAGCCAATCCCACAACAAGTGCCACTTTGAATGCCACAACAAGTTCCCCAATAGGTATCACAATAGCAACCCTTTTGTCTTTGAGGTACCAACATATCTCCACCACCAAGTGACACATCACTAGACTCATCAGACATAGAAATGTCAGAACTGAGTAGACATAGCTCCTGCCACAGAAAATGATCTACTCATAGACACAAAAGACTTGAAGGAAATAGCATCATGAAAAACCCCAATGAAGAACTATAACAACAATTCAAACAACTTTCCAAACAAGTCGAGGCATTGGGAGTCCAAAAGAAATAGGCTCTATATATAGAAAGGGAACTATGTCCTAATCCATTTGATAAAAGTCTATATATGCCTCCATTCCCAAAACACTTTGAGGCTCTAAGGTTTGAAAAATATTGAGGAAAAGGAAACCTTGTTGATCATATTAGAGAATTTTTTACTTCATGTACCAAACTTAGTGATGAGCCCACTTACCTCATGAGATTGTTCCCTCATTCTCTAGGTGGGCCCGCACTTGAATGGTACTCCAAACTTCTTGGTTGGAACTTGCAAATAAGTTCATCTCCCACTTTGCCTTTAACATTACAAATGAGGTGACATTTTCTAACTTGTGCTCAACTAAACAAAAGTCAAGAGAGTCATTCATCACATTCTTACTTTGTTGGAGAAGCTTAGTCAGTCAATGCTCACTAGACATTCTTGAGGAACAACAAGTTAACTTGTGCATTGAAAACTTAGTCCCAGACTTGATTTATGAACTCAAAATCAAGAGTCCAAGCACCATTTCTAAACTGATGAAAAAATGGGCTAGTATTGAAGATGCTCTTATCCATAAGGGAATCCTCAAGTTAAACAAAGAAAACACAAGAACCAACTCGGCTAATTAAAAACCAAAAATTTTCTCCAAAAATAAGAATGTGACTAATGATGGCATTGTTGATGCTCGCACAATTAGAATAGCACAACCTCAACTAACTTTGAAAGGTGTAAACCCTACAAATTCAAAAACTCCCAATCAAGCATCAACTCCATAATAGAAGACTGAGACTTCCACGCAAGAGAAACCTCAAAGACATCCTAGAACCAAGGATAGAAAATTCACACCATTGGGGATACCTCTTAAGATTGCATTACAATAGTTACTGAGTAGTAACTTCCTGCAGTTATCCCCAATAAAAGATGAACCATTGACTAAAGCTGATTGGTGGGATGACAAAAAGTACTATGATTACCATCACACCAAAGGACATAAGACTTCATCATGCTTCCAATTGAAATATGTAATACAATACCTTGTTGATGATGGTGTAATCATGGTTGATCCATCATTATTAGCATCCAACTTTGACCGCACTCTATTCAAAGATCCTTTGTGTAATCATGACAAAGAGAAACCTTCAAGTTCAAACTCAAACTCACAAGGTAATGTGAATTACACACACACCAGATATGACTACACCATCAATTGTTTCAATGAATCTGATTCTCACATATCCACATTCACATTGAAGGATGAAGACCCTCATTGTGCTATCACTACATGTTACACCAAGATCACCCTACCTAGAGCTCCATCTAGACCCACTGCTTCTACTAGACTTGTACCCCCTAGTAAACCTACTACTCCTACTTCATCTGATTATAGCCTTGTTGAACAGCTCGACAAGACCCCTGCATAAATATCCATTTTGGACCTACTGCATGCATCTCCCCAACATCAGAAGATCTTGGATCAAGCCCTTAGAGAGTTAGTAGTCCCAGATAACATTGATGCTGCCCAGTTCCAAGCCATGGTTGGGAACCTATCCACCTCACAAAATATTACCTTTTCTCCTCGAGATATTCCTAAGGACAAACCTAATCATAATGATCCCCTTCATCTTGAAGTCTTCATCCATAATTCCAAAGTTAGGTGTGTCTTAATAGATGGAGGAGCAAGATTAAACATCTATACTCTTAAGGTTGTCAAAAGTTTGGGTTATTCTAAAACTGATGTGGATCCCTCTTGAAGAATCACAATAAAAGCCTATGAAAAAATATCAATTTTCTTTTTTGTAAAAAGTCATGAAAAAAGAAAAGAAAAAAAAGTGAAAAAAGTCATGAAAAAAGGATGCCTTGATGAAAAATTGGCAAATAGGAATCTTGACACAAAAATTTGAGTCAAGAGAAAAATTTAGTCCAAAAGTGAAAACCTAGCAAACAGGCACTTTGGGAAGGTACCATGGTGAAAACCTGGCAAATAGGTACCATGTGTAACCAGTTGTTGCTCCTCCATCTATTGAGATTCCATCTGGTTTGTTCCCATTTTATCATTCCTTGATCATATCCATCATCCTACAAGACATCCTTGGCTCCTTGACCATGGCTCATGAACTATTTAATGTCCTTTGTTATCTTGCCTAAGCATCACCATTCTGCACACACTCTATCATCGGCCTTTGTGCATAGTTTTGTCTTGTCTGGGGGCATATCCCTAAGAACTGGGGGCATGAGTTTGAACTAGAACTGGGGGCATATCCATAAGAACTTTTTATCCATTGAACCTATCACATAATAGATTGGAGCTAACACTTGTACATGCTTTTACGATCCTAAAAAAATCCTAAACATTAAAATACGATCTTAAAAAAAACACTAAAAATCATAAAATGTCCTTAAAAAATCAATAAAAATCATAAAATCCCCTAAAAAAAATCACTAAAATTCAGACAATGTCCTAAAAAAAGCACTAAAAATCATAAAATGATCCTGAAAAAATCACTACAAATCAGAAAATGTCCTAAAGTAAAACCTATAAATTGTAAAATGCCCTAAAGAAACCATCACACAAAAACATCAAATGTACCCAAAAAACCCTAAAAATCACAAAATCCATCAAAATCTGCAATCAACCTTGTACATATTCCCTATGGATAACCACCCCTTTTGTGTACACACTTGTACTTTGCAGACTAAAACTCAAAGCACTACACTTTCAAGACAATCACACTATCTGAGCAACATGCACCAACAATCAATCCAACATATCAACTGGATCCACAACTAGAACTATCACACCATCAACCTATCAAATGCTATTTGAACACCTCAAAAACTAAAAAGAATGTGATAATGGACAATAATAGCTATTGGCTCATGCTATTTAGTGAGCGATTTATTTTTGGCTTTGTTTTTCTTTAATCATGTTCCTATGCCACTCGATGATATAAATTGATCTATGAGAGTGGCTGGGATGGTTCATGGTCATCTTTTTCTATTCCTATCTATTACAATGTACCTTTGAGAGTCTGGGGCATGTACATATGCCTCAAGAAGGACAAGTTCATTCTCTATCTACATCATGCTTGTTTGTTCAAAAGGTTTGCATTTGCGCTCTAGCCCTTTATGCCATGATGCATTGCATTCCATTTGCCATATCAAAATAAAGCTCCATTTGACATATAGTGCACTTTAAAAAACCAAAATTATTTCCATCATACTAACATCCCCTCATCTCATCTTTCTTCTTCCTCTCATTCTCCATCACCATGATCATGTCTTCTGATTCACCAAATCATCTTTATCTTGCATTCATGCATTCCTACATCACCCTACACTATCAATCAACTTTTTGTGGCTTCCCACCTAGTCCAACCTTAGTCTAACATTTTTATAACCATATTTTACCAAATATGACCATTTTTTATGATTTCACTCATGTTAGGACATCTTTCAATCATTTTGGGCATGCATGCACAGTTTCGGGTCATTCCAAGTCCAATCAGGCTATTTTTGGCTCCTAGAGCCTTTTAGGGCGTAGTCTGCACACTTAGAGCACAATTGGGCTTCCCAAGTGCATCCAAGAAACACTTTCTACTATCATGGCACACTTGGACTTACCAAGTATGTCCAGGATGCACTTGGTTGAGGTTTGGGTGCACTTGGAGACCTAGGGTAGCTCGATATGCTCTCGGAGCCCCTATGTTGCACTCTAGAGGCCATAACTTTTGTGTTTCAACTCCAATTTATGAACCGTTAGTTGCATTGGAATCATCTCCTTTTTTTGAGAAAAATGAGCTATAATTTTCATTATTTGGTCACTATATGGAGTGGTAATTCTTGAAACTACTCTTGGGCTCCTGCCTAACCCCTGTCATGTTGATTTTGGCCCGCGGAGCCTTCTTGGGCACATTTTACACTTTTTGAGTCCACTTGGGCTTCCCAAGAGCATCCAAGATGCACTTGGTATTGTCATGATGCACTTGTTCTTACCAAGTGCATCTAGGATGCACTTGTTTGGGTCTTGGGTGCACTTGGGGACCTAGGATGCCTAGAATTGCTCCTTGAGCCCCTATGTTGCACTCTGGAGCCCATAACTTTTGCATTTTAACTTTGATGTGCAATCCATCAGTTGTGTTGTTTTTTTATCTTCATTTTGGACAAAATGAACTATCATTTTCATCATTTTGTTCTTTCTTGAGTGGTAACCCATGCAATTACTCTCGGGCTCCTAGTTGACCCCATTCTGCACTCTAGACCTCATAACTTTCACATTTTAGCTCTGATTTGTGATCCATCAATTTCTATGGTTTTGTCTTATTGTTGTCAAAAAATTGACTTATCATATGCTTGTCTTAGTCAACTTCTTGTTGGGGCACCCATATACATATTCCCTATTGGGGCATGTTGTGGCTTTCTCATTTGTTATTCTTTGACACAATGCTCTAAATCACATTATATCAAAGAGGGGCAAAATGTAGATGCTCTAAAATGGTTCAAATATATAGTTTCATCACTTCTTCATATAATTTGTCCCATTTTCTCATTCTACTAACTTTGATCTTTTGGCCAAATTGATCATACTTTATCATTTGTATCTTCTTTCACATCAATTTCATGTCATTTCAAAATCATATGAAATCATCTCGAAACCATTTCATATCAACTCAAAATACCCCAAATCGACTTGTAATCGCTAAAAATCAATCCTAATCAACTAAAAACATATCAAACATCCCAAACCAATCATCATTTATCTAATCCTAGGTATTGTTGTGGTTTTCAATGCCTTGGAAACCTATCAACCTATCAATCTTATCAATCTGACCTTAGTACTGTCGTGGCTCTCAGTGCTAGGTAAAACTATCATTCATGTCATTTAATCTTTGACATTGTTGAGGCTTTCAATGTTAGATCATGGCATCATCAACCATTTTAATAATATTGATAGTGTCCATCGCTATTATTATGATCAACCTTATCAATCAATCTTGATCCTGTAGCATTTACAATGTCAGTTAAAGGTTACATACCAATCAATTCATGTCATGTGTCCTTGGCATGTTATCAATTTCAATCAATCGATCAATTTGACCATGGATTTGGTCCACTTATCAACATCCTAGTCAATTTCCATTATCATCATCACATTTTCATTAAAGAATACTGTTACATTTATTTAATCAATTTTGGTCAATCATATACTAATTTTCCTTATAGGATTAATTAACCCATAATTTAATCCTATTATTCTTTCTAATTATTCTTCCTAATTATCATCATCAATTAATTATTAATTAATTGATTCATTATCCACAAACCATGGAAATTCTTAATTTCCTAAGTTCCATTTTCCATCATTAATTCCATTTTCTACTAATTCTTATTTTGTGGAATAAAAGGATTTTTAATTCAAATGTTCCATAAAATATTGCATCATAGTGACACTTGGTTATGACACCTCATGGATTCTCCTTTGACACTTTGATAAGATTTTTCATAATCAAATATTCTTATTCCTTAATCATGTCCCTATTTGGCTTATTTGTCATAGATTCTTGGCTTTAAGTTGGTTGAGGTGTCTTATGACATATCATAGATTCTCTTCCACATTTAGTGAAATTTGACTTCCATGCGTCATAGAATCCTACATTTGGCATCTTTTGTCATATGCATCATGGATTCTCAAAGGAATATCTTGCCACATTGGATATCTAAGGGTGAAAAATACAATGCTTTCATCCTCCATGCCCATTATAAAATGAGCATTCTTTCTCTCATTTCAGGTCTTTTAAGTCCTAACTCTTGAGTCCCTCAGGTCCTAACTCTTGAGTCCTTAGCTCCTAATTCTTGAGTTCTTGAGTCTTTAGCCTCTTTGTATTCTCAAACCATTTTCTCTCAAGCTTAAATCACAACTTCAATTATTCTCATGGCATTGTCCATATCATAGAATTTTGCTTCAATTTTGTGTGCATTATAGGCAAGTTGAAGCTACAATCATTTAGAGAAGAAAGAAGGACATGGGAGCTACAAACAAAAGATGGGGTTTCTAACCTTGTGTTTGCTTCTTTTGATTAGTTTTTCTTTCATGGTATACTAGTGGGTACTAATGTATGTTGATTCGGTTTTATGATTTCTCATAGTATGTTATGCATTTAACCCATTTTCTAGTTGCTATAGATGGTAGCACTGATAACCTTTTTGCTGAAGAGATGGTTTAGAAACTTGGTTTGAAGAGAATGAGACATCCTTATCCTTATAGGATTGGTTGGTTTTAAGGTTAGCATGCTTTGAAAGCAAGGAAGTGGTGCCTTGTTAATTTTTAGATTGGGTAGTATAAGGATCAAGTGTTGTGTGATATTATGGATATGAATAGTTGTTATGTGTTACTTGGTATACCTTGGCAGTATGATTGTAGAGTTGTGCATGATTGTGTTAGGAATGTGTTTACTATTGAGAAAGGTGGTAGGAATTTTTCCCTAATTCCTTTTCAAAATTAAGAGCTTGGTGGGAGGAACCTAAGTATTGGCAGCTAAGTTGAGTTGGCAGATTCTGAGAAGATTATAGATTAGCATGGAAAGTAGACTTTGGGAATACATGCGGTGGATGTGAAGAAGAAGGAGAAAAACAAGGGAAATAGTGTGCAAGTTGAAGACTTGGAGGAAATGTATGTGAAGAACCAATTTTGGATTTATGTGCTGAATCCTAGAAGATTTTCTTCTAGTTACTAGAACATCTTTGCAAACCTAGGGTGTTTGATGTAGGACCATCTTAGGCTTTCCTACAATCCTGCATGTTTGGAGGGATTTTGGTTAAGTTTTGAGGAGCATCGAGCTTGGATTTTGGTGGAGTTGTATTTTCATGGTTAGGGGTGTGTTGGAGACACATTGGGGAACCTTTCCTCATCATTGCATAGAGATGGGATGGATTGAGTTGAAGTTTGAGCTGTTTGAACCTTGTTGTTGAAACTGTGTTTTTCTTATTTTTGGGTACCTGTTGTAGGGTGTTTAACTAATTTTTCATAATTAATTATAGGATATGAAATATATGGATTCAAGAGGTCCTAGAGTTATTCCCTTTTTCAAGAGTGTAATTACTAATTCAATATAGGTTGGGAGATATGGCAATTCTCCCAGTGTATCAATTTCTGGCAATTTCACATGATAGTCTGCTCTATGTGACTTTCAAGATGGATGCACACTTTTCCTTAGGGAATAATATTTTTCACATTTAAGGGGTTTTATAGGACCTAGATTTCAACCTATGGTTTGAAGCTCGATTTCTAATTCAATTGGAGCTAGGAGATATCACAATTTTACTCGAATATCAATTTTTGGACATTTAATTATTGTTGCAGGCCAACTTGTGGCATTTAATTTATGTATTACTTATGGCTTAGATTGGTATAATTAGGGGTGTATTTTGAAGTCTTATAATTTTTTATTTTGGGGATGGAATGAAGGATAGATGCAAATTTGAGGAGCTAGAGTTGTGGTTTAGGAACTAGAGGATCTCTTGCTAGACCTGAGGGTACAAGTGTGGATTCTTCTCAGTGTTCTTATCTAGTTGTGTATTTGGACTAGCTAAGATTGGTTATAAGTCAGATCTTATCAGATCTTGTAGAACTAGTTTTGTAATTACTATTTGTATTTGGCCCTAATGTAGAAGGCCTTACAACTGAGCATATTATATGTAATCAGTTATATATCTATGAATCAAGAATTATAATTTGGTATCAGATCTTGCATTGTTGTTTCTTGGTGTTGTGTTTCCATTGTGTGATTGTATAGTTGGGGGCAAGGACATCTCCTACCTTGCACTGTGTTAGGTGGTATCAGAGTGAAGGTTGTTCTTGAGTGTGTAGATAGATTGTCAAAGTTGAGGTAGTTTGCACCAGGACTTGTGTTGAAGAAGGTTGATCTTGTGACTGATTGATCTTCTTGATAGGTGGATTTGTTGCTTAGGGTTTGCTAAAGTTTTGGAAGATTCCTTTAAGAAGATTGGACCCTAAGGCAATTAATCATCTTAGTGATGTTGCAAAAGAATGGATCAAAAAGAAGATGAGAGCAAAATTCAAATTTGAGATTGCATTCATGAAGAGTGACATGATTGCTGAAATTGTAAGTGCTTTAGGTGGTGTACATAGACATGTGGGTGCTAAAGGAAGTTATGAGGAAGTTTCTAAAGACTTTGAAGCTACTAGATCTAGTAGTGAGGATAGAACTAATGGTGTGGAGAGACCTATTGGAACTAGGGATGGTCAGTTTGCTAGGCATGAATCTTAGGTGAAGCTAAAGCATAAGATGGAGGTTTCTAATTTTTTAGGTACTTTAAATCCTCAAGAGCTAATTGATTGGATTGGTGAATTGGACATCTACTTTGAGCTTGAGGATATTGAGGATCCACTTACAGTAAGGTTAGCACAAACTAAGTTGAGGGGATATGTCAATCTTTGGTGTAAAGAACTACAAAGAGATAGAGAAGAGGAAGGTGAAATGAAGATCACTAGATGGAAATTGATGGTGACTAATTTGAAAACTAAGTTCATTCTTTCTGATTATGAACTTGAGTTTTTTAAGAAGTTGTAGAATCTGAAGCAAAAGGATATGACTCTAAAAGATTATACAAAGGAGTTCTACAAGTTGACTATTCAGTCTAGGCATAGAGAAAATACAAAAGAGAAGGTAGCTTGATATATTAATGGTTTGAGATTCAATATTCAAGATGAGGTTGGTATGCTAGATATTTATTCAGTTGAGGATACTTATCAATATGCTTTGAGAGTAGAGGAGAAGCTAAAGAGGAAAAATAAAGGTGCTTCTTGAGGGAAGGAGAAGAAAGATAGTTCAACACAAGCTAAACCAAAAGTAGAAGGTGAACTAAAAACCGTTGAATAGAAAAGAAGGATAGGTGGAGGTGTGTTTGAAAGTAATTGTTTCAAGTGTGGTAAAGAAGGGCATAGATCTTTTGAATATCTGATTGGGAGGACAATTGCTGTTGTGAATGAGGTTGCAGTCTAGAATAGTTAGTTTGAACAAGGAGAGAGCTTACTAGCTCAAGAAGTATTGATTGGTGAGAGGACATTGGATTCTTGTTAGAGGACTAGTTTGTTCAGGACTTGTTGTAAGTCTAGAGGCAAAAATCTACGAGGTGATTATGGATGGTGGTAGCACTAATAACCTTGTTACTGAAGAGATGGTTCAAAAACTTGGTTTGAAGAGAATGAGACATCCTTATCCTTATAGGATTGGCTGGTTGCAAGGTGAGCATGCTTTGAAAGTAAGGCGGTAGTGCCTTGCTAATTTCCAGATTGTGTAGTATAATGATCAAGTGTTGTGTGATATTGTGGATATGAACAACTTTCATGTGTTACTTGATAGACCTTGGCAGTATGATTGCAAGGCTATGCATGAATATGTTAGGAATGTGTTTACTATTGAGAAAGGTGGTAGGAAGTTTTCCCTAATTCCTTTTCAAAATAAAGAGCTTGGTAGGAGGAACTTGAGTATTGGTAGGTGAGTTGAGTTGGTAGATTTTGAGAAGGTTGGAGATAAACATGGAAAGTAGACTTATGGAACACCTATGGTGGATGTGAAAAAGAATAAGAAAAATGCAAGAAAGAGTGTGTAATTTGAAGACTTGAAGGACATGTATGTGAAGAAATAGTTTTGGATTTATGTGTTGAATCCTAGAAGATGTTCTTCTAGTTACTACAACATCTTTTCAAACCTAAGGCATCTTATGTAGGAGCATCCTAGACTTTCTTGCAATCCTATATATTTGGAGGGATTTTGGTTAAGTGTTGAGAAGTATCGAGATTGGATTTTGGTGGAGTTGTACTTTCATGGTTAGGGATGTGTGGAGACACATTGGTGAAAATTTCCACATGATTGCATAAATATTGGATGGATTGAGTTGAAGTTTGAGCTGTTTGAACCTTGCTTCTAAAATTGTGTTTTTTTGGTTTCTAGGTGTCTGTTGTAGGGCATGTAACTTATTTTTCATAATGAATGAAAGGCTACACAATCAAAGATTGAAGAGGGCCTAGATTACTTCCTTTTTTCAATATCATAAGTCCTAATTCATTATAAGTTTGGAGATATGGCAATTCTCTCAGAGCATCAATTTCTAGTAGTTTCACACAACAATCTATTGTGTGTGACTTTTAGGATGTATGCACACTTTTTCTTGCAAAATCAGCCTTTGTGAATTTAAGGGGTTGTAGAGGACCTAAATTTCTACCTATGGTTCGAATTTTAAGTTCTAATTCAATCAAATCTAGGAGATATCATGATTTTACTTTAATATCAATTTTTGGATATGTAATTGTTGTTGTAGGCTGACTTTTGGCATTTAATTTATGTATTTGTATTTAATTTGTGTTCTGGACTGACTTGTGGCTTATATTGGTATAATTATGGGTCTTGTGGAGTATTTTAATTTTTGAGTTTGGGGATGGAATTAAGGATAGATGCAAATTGAGGAGCTAGAGCTGTGGCTTAGGAACTAGAGGATCTCTTGGTGGACCTGAGGGTACAAGTGTGGATTCTTCTTGGTGTTCTTATCTAGTTGTGTATCTAGACTAGCTGAGATTGGTTGTAAGTTGGATCTTTTTTTATCTTGAAAAACTATTTTTGTAATTGGTATTTGTACTTGGCCCTAACTGGGAAGGCCTTATAGCTAGACATATTACATGTATTTAGTTATATATATCTATGAATCAAGAATTGTAATTTGGTATCAGATCTTGCACTGTTGTTTCTTTCTATGGTGTTTCTATTGTGTGTTTGTATAGGTAGGAGCTAGGACATATATTTTGGGGATACTCCTACCTTACACTATGTTAACTTCTTGAGACAATTTTTTGCAAAAAAAATCAGAAAAAAAGTTGTTTGAAAAAACTTTTTCAAAACTTTATAAAGTGTTTCCAATGCAAAAACCTTTTTTTCAAAATCATGCCTATCATGCATAGGTACACCTATGTAGATGATGCCATTAGCATGTCAACAAGGTATTTATGGAGGCCTACACATGCATGGATGAGATAATTGAATTCCAAGTTGAAATTTAATGTTCATGCACACGTCACAAAGTTTCTTCTTTGGTTAAAATTGCATCAATTTTTTTTTGGATGTATCTTGAGCATACTATGTCATTTTTTGGAAAACATAATATTGTTAGAAAGAAAATTTCAAAATTCATGTATTAGGATATTTTGGTTTTTGGTTCTATTTGGTTAGCTATTTTTGCCAGTGAAGTTAGATGATTCTTCTTGTATTTCAGGGGGCAAAAGTTGTTCAATTTTGCTCTATTTTTCAATCTGGAAGAAGCATTGAAAAGGTCTCTTTGAGAACATTCCAAATCTATGCACCTTTTTATCATAATTTTTCAAAGGTATACATGGTACTCATTCGAATATTTTTTTGTACTCTCTTTCTTGTATTTGCCATCTAATTTTATAAGCTTTTTTTCTAGCTATTGGTGTTCCATTTTTTGAATTATTAGGGGTGCATTATATTCTTGTTTCTTTAATTTACATAAGTAAACTAGAACTATATCAAACAAAATCCTTCTAAAAACATGGCTGAAATCTCTCCTTGTCTAGAACTTTTGACCCCTCATAACTATCACACATGGAAATCCATGATGACACAACTTCTCTAGTCAAAAAGGTTGTGGTCTTGTTTAGATGTAGTGCAAAAAACTTTACAAAGGCCTTTTGAGGTCATGAAACATAGGAAAAATATGGATGAGACAATGAGGTTTATTTCTTTACAAGTATTAGATAGTTTATAGTTTCATCTTGATGGGTGCAACACCCCTCTGGCTATGTGGACCAAGCTTAACATCTTGTTTGGTATAGTGAAAGAGTTTAGGGAACTTTAGATTGAGGAAAAGCTTACCTCTCTTGTAATAGATTATTTTCCTTCCTTTGAGGACTTCTTGATGAAGTTCAAAAAATAGAGATATTTATTGTAGGGTTGTGGGAAGATCAAGACTGAGATTGAGTGTATTTACCTAATTCTTTCTAAACTTCGTGGAAACTTTCATATTTTTGCTTATGCCTTCAATTCCACCATGGATGCTTTGGGTACAATATTACCATGCCATCCTTTGAGTTTTTTTACAATCTTTTGACTCGAGAGAAAGATAATCTCTCTTGATTAGATTCTCTCACAGGCTCATGGACTCATTTATTGCTAGCTCAAACATCCTCTGGAAAGAAGGAGAAGAAACTAAAGTCTTAGATTAATTCTATCCCTCACCTCTCATAAGTCCCACCTCCTCCTAAGGATGATAAATCAAATCTAGATAGACTCAAGTATCCTTATTATAATAATCCCAATCATGATGAGTCACATTATTATGAGAAGAAGTTAGATGGATATGCCAAATAGGTTTTAGATTTGATAACTCCACTTGAAAAGAGAAACATTGATATTTCTTCTCTTTCTTAGAGATCTTATTCTTCATCATATTTTAATTTAAATAGTAAAGACATAGGAAAGGGCCATGCATTATGTTCAAATTTTTCTCCACATTCTTCTAGATGGTTACTAGATTTAGGTGCTTCACACCATATGTCATCTTCTCAAGATTTGGTCTTTTCTTTTGAGGCTTCTTCTACTCCACACATTTTGATGGGGAGCAACATTGTTATGAATGTATGTGGGAAAGGTTATATTGACATTGATGATGATAAATTTCATGATGTACTATGTGTTCCATCTTTGTCTTCTAACCTTCTCTCTATCATATTACACATAGTGGGATAGGGAAGACAATTCAGTTTGCACAAGATTCAATGCACATCAGAGATAAGGAGAGAAACAATGTTGTTGCTATAGGGACTATTTATCATTCTCCCCTCTTATAATCTTTCTCTCATTTTAGTCCACAATCTCCACTATTTGAAACTCATTCTTCTTCTTCATGAGAGACTACTAAGGTGAAGTCGGGTTACTTGAACTTATGTGTTGTTCCTAAGAGTAGTGTTGTGAATTCTATGCCTTCACCTAAGATTCCATCAATTGAATAGGATTACTATTCATCATTTCCTAACATTGTAGCTCAATTCATTGAGCCACCTAGTGCAATTTTTGAGGATATATTAGAGGACATACATCCCCTCTCAATGATAGATTCAACACACTTGTTATTCCACCTCCATCAAAGATTTCATTTTAGGATTCTCATGCATTCTCCTTTGAGAATTAGCTAGGACTTCTAGCTTCACATTATATTTAGGGGTTTCATCCTCCTTATCTAGTGCCTTTGTTTCTTTCATATTGGAGCCACATTTATTTGGTCATTGACACATGAGTTCTACCATTCTAGGGGGGCTATGGAGTCTCAAGCCTCTATCATAGGGGGTTTCATTGTACTTATCATTTTGAGAGAGTCTCTTGAGACATATTATTTTTTTGGTCAACAATTTTTCTTCCTTAATTCTTTGGTTTGTAGCTTGACTCTTAGAGTGCCCAATGGAAAATGGAAAGCAAAGAAGCTAACAACACAATCTGTCAGTGTAGTAACCTATCAAAGAATCTTGAATTGAAAGATACAGCTTCCTTTTAAATGCAATATTTGTAATGAATTTTTTATTAAATTTTTTTGGGGTATTCTCTTAACTAGAGAGTAGAAGAAGTGAACTACCAGATTATTTAACACTTCAAATAATCTAGGCAATTTTAAAAATAGAGACTATCACCTAATATGTAATCTACTCTAACTTAAATGAAAGAATGGAATCATGCAAGACTCACTACAACAACATGAGGGGAAAAGGGACGACTAAATGGGAAATTCATGGATTGCTGAATTAACTAAGATTTGAGAATACCCAAATTGTCCTCTTTTCAACTACTTCATTAATCAAATTCCAAACTTCTCACACAATCAACTAAGCACACATGAACTAAACTACACAAGACAAGGGAAAAGAATAATACTTATGTTGAGGAAAGTAAATCTTATGATCCCTTGAGATGAAAGAAATAAAATCAAGTTTACTTGCAATCATTTAGTTTTCAATTACAACACATTCATCCCAAATATCATATAGTAACTAAATGAACAACAAAATTAAAATGTAGACTCAGAGTTATGCATAGTAGCTCTCGCTATAGGGGTTTTCTAACAAAATAATTTGCCAATATTATTAATTTCTCAAAAAGTTACATATATAGGCCTCTTCAAAATGGCTAATTACATTTGATGACTACATTGCATAGAAAATCTGAATGAAAGGAGCTAAAAATAGGACTTGAAAAAGTCATTGTCTATTACAAAGTCAAGGCCTATATAGGAAATTCCAAAAATGGCTGCAAAAGAGAAATGAGAGAGAAGAGACAGAATGAAAAATGTTTGAGAGAATATCAGAGCATCATTGTTTCTTCAAAGTCATTGCCTTAGCTCTATATGACTTCATTGCATCCATTACTTTATCCAATTCATTAACACATGGGATTATGATGTTATCAACTCAAATCATCTAGTAGTCATGCATCTCTGTCAACTCATCCACTCTGGAAACCCTTGATTGGAACTTTTTTGATGCTTGCCTTAGGATGGAATCCACTAATGAAAGCTCTTATATCTTTGATATTTGGAAGTTGACTAGATCAACAACCTCATCAACAAATGTTAGGAATTTGGCTTTCATTTTCTCAATGTCTACCAATCGACCATTGCTAGATACATATGATTTTGTGTGTAGCACTTTTAAGTATTAAAAAAGATTCTCTATGACCTTCTACACTAGGTCATGTACATCTTTATGCTCATTTCCATATTTTACAAAGCTTTCCACTATGAAATCCAAAGATTTTTTCCAATGAAATAATGGCTTTTGGATTTTTTTGATGATCCATGGGAGATGGAAACTTTGGTTTTCATATCAATCACCTCTTGCAATAGTGCCAATTGCTTCATCAATCTATCTACTATGTTGTGCATGGTAATTTTTATGACTAGAAGCTACCTCCATCAACTTGTCAACTTCTAATATTAGATTTCACAAATTTTGGATGAGCATGGATCTTGTGCCTTCATCTGATCAATCCATGATCTACCAATTTGACCAAATTGTCTTTCCAGCTACAGATTTAAAAACACGGTCTTATTATCTTCTACATTTGGATCAAATGTATTAGATGAAGTGCTTCTGAGTGTAGTTCTGATGTAGTCCATTAGTTCTTTGTTCGAGGCCTTGAGTACCTCTTTCTCCACCCTTAATTCTTCTATTTTTTCTTCTATATTTTCATTGGTAGGCTTCCATATATTAGCCATGGAATTATGGACATGAATACCAATGTCTAGCATTTTGACTTGAAATTCATCAGCAATGAGCTCATGGAACTTGCCCGCCTTCTAGGGCTATACTATTTCAATCAACATGTGATTGATAGAAGGATCAGTGGCCGATGCTAGTATGGACTTATGCTTCTTCATATTCTTTGATGGTGACTAAGAAGAAGTTTCCTATGTGATGAGGTCCTTGGATGGGATGACTTCCTCATATCTCTACCTCATCTCTCTAGCAAATTTGGACCCAATTTTTGACCAATGTTGGTCAAAATTTTGACCTAGGTTTGTCACTATTTTTCTCATCAAAATTTAAACCAAATTGTAGGTTGGTCAAATTTCAATGAATACATTCATTGGAATGTTTCTGTTTCAGTCAAAACAAAAACATTTTGACAAATGTATTCCTTGAAATTTTGACCAACCTGCAATTTGGTCAAAATTTTGATGAGAAAAATAGTGACAAACTTAGGTAAAAATTTCAACCAACATTGGTAAAAAATTGAGTCTAAATTTACTAATGTTTGATCTATGGTGTCCTCCAATGATGACTTAGTTGAAAGGAAATTAATCACTGATCGCAAGGCAGTGGGATCAAAGAGCTTCCTTGCTACTATGGGAATCTTCTTGATTTGAGAAGTAGTGGGGAAAGTAGTGACTTTGGTTATTATGAGGGACAAAGTATCCCCTTGCTATGATGCATCTTGTTCTTTTCCATTAATGGGGTTAGTGTCACCATCAAAATTGATGACTTGGATAGGGGAAGCATGCTTAGCTATTGACTTCTCTTGCTCCTACTTATTTTCCTTCTCTTTGTCCTTCTTCTTCTCCTTGACTTTTCCTATATCTCCTAAAGAGATCCTCATCTACAAGTAGGGGTAATTGGAACATTCTTCTTTGGAGGTTGGTCTCTACCTTGGCTGATAGACTAGGTTGGGCCTACAGATGTTGAAGTGGTAGCAGTGGTGGAGGTCACTACAGTTGATTGAGTAGTTCCAAAAGCCACTCCACTAGTGGAGCCTACACTTCCTTGCTTGGGTCTACTCAACCCACTTTTCCATCCTCTTAATGATCCCATGTATTAGGACCTTCATTTTATCAATGTGAGGACCTATAGGCAAGGTAGACACAATGGGAGTTATACTCATAAGATGAAGGAAACATATAGGAGTCATCATTTGCAAGAGCAGAAATATCAAAAGATTCATTATATAATTTAATTTCATCAATTGTTAACTAGGACCAATACTTCTCCTAGGTCTGATATTCATTTAGACATCCATCCCAAAAATATTCAATGTCTGGAACATGTCTGTGGGTGTATCCCAGCTTCAAATGATCTCTCACAAAGTTGTCAGGGTCATACTAGGGCCTAATTACCTCATGATCAATCAACTTGACCTTACTCTCAAAAATTTTAATTAGATTCCTAGCATCATATCTAGAGGCACATGAATAGGGTCCAACCACTATTGGGAAGGGAATTCTAGCTATCTTCTTTACATTTTAACACAATGTGTTCACTTCTTTTATTTGTCAACATAATTTGATAGGAAAATCCTTGTCCTTAGGATACCTAGGAAGTCTTTTGAGAAAAATATCAAAAGAATTGATCCATAGGTAGGAAAAACTTGGGAATTTGATGAAAGAGCATCCAAACTAGCTAATAGATGAAATTTCTTCAAGTGAAAATCCTTAGTTGGGGTAGACTTGCAATTCTTGACACAATCTCATTGTGAAGGTGCCATTCACTTTCACATACTCTTTGAAGCTCCTCTGTAGCTAAAGGTGTAGGTAGAATTCATATACACTTCTATTTTCATTGTAGTCTTTAGTGCTAGGAAGACTTGGCCATAGGTGATGCATAGCCAAATCTTAGATTAAATGAAGACATGAAAGATTTCTTGAATCCTTTAGCTGAATTCAACCATGAGGCAAGCTCATCGCATATGATTTGGGCCGAATTGATCTATAGTACTTTGACACATATAACTTCTACAAAGAACAAGTGATGCTCAATGAATTCCAAAAAATTTCTTTTCCTTTCAATCTTAGTAGTAATGCTAGGATGTCAAAGATTTCTTTCTTCAAATTGGTCCCAAAGAGAGTTTTTGGTATCTTTCTCTTCACTTAATGAGGTGTTCGGAACCATGTTCTCTACATATCTTCCCTTCTCAAGGTTTTCTTCTCATTTAACATATATGCAAAGGATCCAAAATCAATATCATAGTATTCTTCCTTTACTGGCACACCAAATGAAGACTACATTAAGGCTTTATTTATTGAGAGAAGGATAGATTTATTGGGAATCAATATTTGCATCATCTCCATATTATAACTTTTGATGTATCCTTTAACTAGCTCTAGAGCCTACACAACCATAGGAAATATGGTAGCTTCCACCAATCCACACTCTTTCAACTTCTAGCTAATCAGGTGGATGGGCTAAGAATTGAGCCTTCTATGAAGATCACCGAAGTTGTAAGAACTTGAATGAAGTATCAATAAGATCCTTTAATTCACTTTCCAAGCCTATAAGTTTATCATAAATTTCTGCTCTAATTGTCATTTTATATGCAAAGCTTTCAAAGAGGATGTAGTGCTTGATAAATAATTATTTGAAACAACAAGGAAATAATTTTGAGGCAATTCTGATGAAATAGATGCAAAAATCCAAATGTTGATGCCACACAAATGAAATTAAGTACAACCAATGATCATAATGGTAATATTTGCAATAAATTTGATAATCAACAACTATTTAAAACATTCCATTTCCATGTACATAAAGATTCATAAATCTAAAAGCCATAATACTTCACTTAAATTGAAGTCGTACTGTGAAAATTCATTTACCGAAAAAAGGGTTTTTAGTTTACTAGAAAGTGCCTTACTTTAGGATCTAGAATATGGATTCATATGATAACTCAATATGTGCAAAGTAGAGAGCAAAGATCCTTTTTTTTGTAAGATTATCTTTCCTTTGATTCGAGATCATAGTGAGAGGAATGATCCTTTGATACCCTAGGATATTTATTTCCTATTTCTTTGCATGAAGAATTTAACACTTGATTTTCTTGATGTTGAGGTTACACCTCTATAGATAAGTTTACCAGAATCATCTTTTGGGCATCTCCATAGAATATTCTCATATTATAGTTACATAACTCTTTATGTTTTTTATCTTCAAAGAAGTGGCCTTTTATATTTCCTTAGGATAGAAAACTCATCTAAGAGCAACACTTTGTAGGGGAAGAAACATTCTAAAGCATTTTCCCTTATTGTGATCAGATATCTTGAGATGAGTTTTTAAAAATAGATTCACCATTAATGGATCAGATTAATTCCTTTTAGTATCATGCATGGGTCTCATTTATGCATAAAATATTTGAATAGAGCACAAACCATATTGCTAGCTTTAGAAACATAATAGAACTCTTACATTTTCATCAAAGAGCAGCTAAAAACCCAATTACCCATTCCTCTCCATAGAAATGGATTTTTACCTTAGAATTTTTACTTGAGACCTTCTTGGCTCTAACTTACAATTTTCTATCTCTTTACCTCCTAGGCCAAGCAAGTGTACATCTCTTAATGCTATTGAGACTTTGTTTGTTGGGTACATGCTTGATGATCTTTACCAAGTTAGATAGTTAGTCGGATTACTCAAAATCTAAAGGAAATGAGAATGTTGGAGTAAGAAAGAAGTTATGAAAACAAGGAAAACTCACTTCTTAAGGGGAAGATGCTTAAAACATAATCCCACCAAACCTAAATCACCTAAACCCCAAATGCATTAAAATGACAAGAAACCCACATGGAGGGACGTGGAATGGTAAATCAAGGGAGGTTTAGAAAAGATGCAAAGTGGGAGTCTTCGGAACTTGATGAGAATCAAGTCACGTAAAGCCTCCCTCGATGAACAATCTTTAACAAAATCTTAATGAATACCAAAAACTAAAGACTTACAATGGAAAAATTAAAAGTTGGCTACACATTTATACTTTCCTTTCTATCTCTTTTTGGAGTAGGGTTTTTTTCCCACTGGGTTTTCTCTATTTCTTTGGTTCATAGAGATTTGGTTGTGATTGGGCACCTCATAAGGCCTTGTTTCTGGTACCCAAGTTTTCTTTTAGCATTATAGTTTCCTTTCTTTGTCTTGCATTTTTCATAGTTGCATTGTTACTCATCTTAAGGAGAGGTGTTAGAATAAAGGATTTATTTAATTTAATTTTATTAAATTACCTTTACCCCCTTCTTAATATTTCCCTTTATGTACATGCATTCACATTTAATAATTAAATATTAATTATTAAATTTCCTTTACCTCATAGGGTTTCCCTTTTAGGATTTTATGATTTACTTTATTAGGATTGATCTATTGTGTTTTCATTCATTCTTTATATATGATAATTATAATCTTTCATATTTTTAGAGCCAAACCCTTTCCTTCTCTTTATCTTTGCTTCTCTATGACAAGATCTTGCATAAAGGTGTTCTACATGTTTTGTTGATTTGTACTATTCAAATCCTTCATACTCAATAGTGATGAGTATTATCTAACTTGTTTTTTAGAATATATATATATATATATAGAAACAATTGAGTTTTGTAGAGTTGATGAATGCACTTGACATTGTTGATGTTTAGGAAAGGGAAGAGGTACAATTTCATATTTTCCTTCTATTAAATTTTATCACCTTGTCATAACATGTTATGTTCTTTAATCCAAGAAATTGTCAAAGCTTACTCATCAATGGTGTTTCCTTCTATGAGTACAAGACATGCATCTAAGGTTATGGTATGCAATTTTTTTATATCCATATTAAATAATTTCATTTTAAAATGAGTACAAGTTTTTTTTCCTTAGTTTTATAGTAATTATCAACAATTTTGAGTTATTAACATGTGATATTTATCTTTTACCTATTACAGGACCATTCAAGACTTTGTACAAATCATTTCTCAATTTATTTTGTTATGAGTCCCAAGCATCAAAGATGGGATCAAATATGACAAAGGACATAGGTATACATGTAGATTCTTAGTTGAAGCTTGTGTTTATGATAGAAATTCCTAATGTCTACTTTATAATTCTAAAATTTTACTGCTTACCATATAGGTTGTGCCTCATACCAACACTAGTTCATCAGTGGTTGTGCCTCCTACTAGCATGAGAGATCCACCTTAGGCTATAGTACATGTTTGTTATTTTTACTCTATTTAGAATCCCTAACATCTACTCTACAATTCTAACATTCTATTGATTATTATAGAGAATATGCCTTATACCAGCATTGATTCATCACATGTTGTGCCTCCCAATAGTACATGAGATCCATCTTAAGTTGCAATGCATATTTTTTTTTACTCTATTTGGAATTCCTAATGCCACTCTACATTTCTAACACTTTATTTCTTACCATATAGATTGTGCCTCATATCAACATTGTTTTATTAGTGGTTGTGCCTCCCATTTCTATGAGAGATTTAACTCAAGCTTTGGTACGTATTTCTTTTTAGTCTATTTATAAATCCCTAACACCTATGTCTACAAATCTAACATTTTATCACATAGTATATAGGTTGTGCCCCATACTAGCATCACTACTTCACTAGTAGTGCCTCCGATGAGCACTGATTCATCAATAGTTGTATCTCATATTATCACTATACCTCATCATTTTGCTAGGAGTCCTTCCCATCCATGGAGGAGCTCATTACCATTATCATTTAGTTGAAGTGTGGGACAAAGTGATGAGGTAACCAACATATCAACTATCAAAATTTAGAAACCAAATTTTAGTTATTTTTATATTATTTATAGATAAGATATTTGATATAATATTTTAATTTTTCTTGCATAGACACCTAGCAAGTCAAAGACTACATCAAAGAGGCTCAATTTTGATGTCCAACCTAGTCATAGATATTGATATATATACATATCTAGTTGTGGTAATTACATGACATTGGCATATATTCGACATTTGTATTGTAGATATTCAAGATTTGTATTGTGTACATTTGACATTTCTATTGTACACATTTGAAATTTGCATACATTTAACTTTTGTATTCATTTTGATATATGATAAATTTGAATTTATATCCAACTTGTTTAATGTTTGCATACTAATTTGTATTATCATACTTTCTTGCAATTAGTCAAACACATGAACATTCATTATTTTATACAAAAAATGTAACATGTTTATCAAATCTATTGCAACATGTAATCAAACTCATATGTGATTTATTTTGATGTAATAAGACATGAACAATAAAAATATGTTGGAAAATGCAATTGAAATAATTGTTATGTTGTCATTGATGTCAAATCTACTGATGGGACATGTTTCTATATGATCTAAATGTCATATCTATTTGATTGATAGAGAGGATTGGAGATGTTGCTCATAACAAAAGAACCTAGAGGAAAGGTTGAGTTATGAAAAGGAAGTTACAATGGATGTTTGATTAGTTAGACTTTAAAAATATAATTTGATTGTTTACATTATGAAGGCATGAGAAAAGATTGATAGATTGCATAAGCTTGATTGAATAATATAGTAGAAGATTAAGAAACTTGAAGTTCATGCCAAGCGATGCTAGTGTAAACTGAGCCACAATAACTACCAAGAAAATTTAGTATTGACTAAGCATCACTAACAACCAAGAAAAAAATGTTGATTCCAAGCTAGAACCTCTATAGTAGCTGAGAAAATTAGTGATGATCGAGTTTCAAAACCTAGTGATTACTGAGTGACAATATTTTGAATGCATTTGATAAATCATGATTTCCAGTCGACTCAGTCAATTTCTTGGGATATAGAAAGTGTTTTGAAGATAATAATTGATGCTTTGGATCATTTAATTCAAGGAGAGGATTAGATAAACAATATAAGAGATAATTTAAGGAGAAGTTTCTAGAAAAGAAGGGAGATTAACATATACAATGAATATGTTTGATCTAATTGTAAACCCTAATATCTATGGTGATTATGAAAATAGAAAAGGACTAGAATTACCTATATAAGGAGGCCAAAAGATGAAATTTTGAGAGAACATGAGGGAGAGCACGAATGAGATATGTGAAGAAGAGAATAGAGTAGAGAAGTTGTGCCTATTTCTAGTAAGATGGAACAAAGCTACTAAGGTTGATAAGAAAATCTAAAAAGAAGGCTTAAGATTATTGTGAAGAGAAGGGTGAATGCTTGAAGGGTTGCCAAGAAAATTGAGTATAGAGGTGACAATGAAGGCTTATTAGGGAATCAACACATGAACTAAATAGAGATATAAAACTACAACATGAGTTGTAATCATACAAATCCAACCCGACTATTTTCTTTCTAATCATTGTAAATAGTTTGTATTGAAATATTTTTACTCAAATGTTGACCTAACAGTCATTAAGGACATGGTAGTTTGTGTAAATACTTTGATAGAGTGGCATTCTAATGGAATGTTTGAAAGCCCTCTTACAAGACCACTCCTAACATGGTGATTAAATCCTCTAACCAGGTCACATTTAATAGTATGTATTGTAATCTTTAACAAAGTTGGCTCCTAATAGGGCTCACTTCAAAAGAGTGAAAAAGTGGTAACAAGTTGTTGTTGGTTTTTCCCAAATTGGGTTTCCACATTGAATCCTAGTGTCAAACTTGTATTGAAGGATCCAATTTATAGGCAAGAGGCTTGAGGGATTGAGGGCTAAGATGCAAGGATGGGTAAAAGCTTATGTAGGGCTCAGATTGCATGAGAGGAGAGCACATGGATTGTGCTTCCTTATAGCCAATCAAGGAGTGACACATGTCACATGGTGAGAGGATGGAGGAAAGGGGAAGGATGAGTCAACAAAGGAGGCTCAAGGGATAAAATCTTCATAAAGACCCTCATAATGGCTTGTAAGAGCAATAAAAGGGCTTGGAAGAGTCATTTATGGCCTAGTGGGCTTCATAAAGTTTTATGGTTGAGATATTTTGAGGGAGATACCATGAAATTCAAATTTGAGGGTTTAGGGGGGTTTTAAGCTTCCTTAGGGTTAAAAAAATGATTAGAGGAAGGGTTAGAGATGGCTTAGGACTAGGCAAGTGGATGGCAAGTGGATTGCAATTAATGAGGGTGGGTGAAGGAAGAGATATTTGTTAACTTTGGCTTGGGTTAGTAAGTTTTAACCCATGTTTAGGGAATGTGACAAGGTTAGGAGGGGATTAGGATTAGGGTTAAAGACATCTTCTAGAAGAGTCTACGCTTTGGATGAGGATGAAGACTTTCTAGAAGAGTCTAGAACTTCCTAGGATAAGATTTTATGAAATAAATAAAGTTTTATTTATTTCAAGGGTTTGGGTTGAGGAGATATTTATTAAAATATTTTTAATAAACATGAGGATTAATATTTAATCTTGATTAAATATTTTGAGTTGGGATTAGGGGTAGGAAATGATGGGATTAGCCTTTAATCAAAATTAAAGAAGGATTAGAAGATTTTGGAAGAGGTTAGTGGTCTTAAGGAAATTGGCCAAGTTTTGGGCAAAAAATAATTTTTTAATTTATTTTGGGTTTTTTGGTCAATTTATTAATTAAATAATTAATAAATAAGGAAATAATGTTTAAATAAGATTTAAACATTTTTGGGAGGGATTCCTTAATTAAATATTTTTAATTAAGATAAAGGGATTTAATGGCATAGAAATTAATCAATTAATTAAATAATTAATTAATTAATAAATGATGATGTCATCAGGACTTTTTCAGAAAATAAAAATACTTTATTTTCTAAAGGTTTTTAGGTGTCTACAACAACAAGATAGGCTAAAAATATATGTTTAATTGTTCAATTGGTACATATGGACCTTCAGCAATTAATTCACTTCCCCTCCTCTCGGTTATTCTAAAGATTCTAAAAATTGGTATCATAGCTCAATTGCTTATAAAGAGAAGTTTGAAGGTAATTAAATCTAAATATCATGAACCACAAGAGGGATGCACCAAAGATGAACACAGAGAACTTTCTTGCATGGAAAATGTTGATGAGGCTACACATATCTAGTATTGATGATGCTGCAATAATATTTGTGAACAATGAATATGTGAATATAGAAAATGTTCCTCTGACTTCTCAATAGCTGAAAGAAAAGAAAGAACACAATTAGGTAATTTTGGAGATTGATTTGGCCCTAAGTTATACCAATTTTGATGACATAGAAGATTGTGACAATGCAAAATAGACGTGGGACAAACTGAAGATCATATATGGAGTATATCAAAATGTTTTGAGAGAAAAATAAGAATGCCTAAGAGGAAAATTTGATGAAATGAGAATGATGGAAGATGAGAACATAGTAAAATATTTTACAAGAAAGAAGGAAGTTGTCAATGCTATTCAACATGCAAATGGAAAGATTGAAGATGAAACAGTGATAACCAACATATTGAGAACTTTACTTCCTATGTATGCCATTAGAATTTCTACAATACAAGAGTTGAGATACACTTTAGATAATTATTTGACCTTGGAAGGTGTAATTGGTAGACTTACTACTTTTGAGATGTTTAATTTTAATAACTACACAACCGCTACTATTGAATATACTTTTAAGTCACAACTGGTTCTTAGCAAAAGAAAAGCAAAACATGTGAAGAGTGAAAGTGTCACTTTTGATGATGAGCTTGATATACTTGAAGCACTTCTTGCAATAAAAATTGGAAGAGGCAAAGGTAAATAAAAAGTTAAATTACCTATAATTTGTTTTTCATGCAACAAGGTTGGTCATATTGTTGCAAGATGCCCTGACAAAGAAGACACAGATTAAAGAAAGGAAAGTGAGTACAAAGGAAGGAGAGATGATCGAGACTACAAGAAGGAAAAGGATGAAAAAGGTAAGAAATCTTGTTATATTTCTAAGGAAAAAGCTAACATTGAATCTAAAAAGTAATGATGATGATGTTATCTATGTTGCTATGAAAGAAGATTATGATGAAGATTAGAAAACTACTTTAATTTCTTATGTCAACAAAAGTGATAGATGGGTAATTCACACTATTTTCTCTAATCATATGACTAGTGATATAAATAAATTTGAAGACATTGGACCATACAATAGTGGTCATGTTAAATTTGGTAATGATATTCCATGTGTTGTGAAAGGTAAAGGTACAATTCAATTGACTAACAAAATCAAGTGTGACAATGTTTACTGGGTGGAATGAATTAACTACAACCTATTGAGTGTTTCATAGCTAAATAAATTAGGGTACAGAGTTGAATTCCATCACATAAAGGCCAAGATATATGATGTTGATGGAAAGATGATTGGAATTGGTGATCAAACAAAAGGTAACTTGTTCTATCTAGATCTATCTAATGAGACATACTTTTTTTCACAACAAGAAGATGTTTGGTTATGACAAAAAATGTTATGTAATATAAATTTTGACAATTTGGTGAACATTAGTAAAATGAAGAAAGTAAGAGGGTTCCCAAAACTAAAGAAGTGTGACAATGCTATGTGTAAACAATGTCAATTAGTAAAAATGACAATGTCTAGTTTCAAGAGAAAAAGATACACATCTATGCATATTTTAGAATTGGTTCATACTAACCTATGTGGACCTATTGATGTTCAAAGATATTGTGGAGATAAGTATTTCATTTTTTTTGTTGATGATTACTCTTGGATGATGGCAATGTTGTTTCTCAAAGATAAATTTGATGCTTTTCAATCATTTAAGTGGTATTTGACCAAAGCTGAAAAAGAAATAGGGAAGAGTCTAAAGTTTCTAAGATCTAACATGGGTGGTGAATTAATTTTCAATGAGTTCAACACATTCTATAATGATAGGGGAATTAAAAGATAGATATCAGCACCAAGGACTCCTCTTTAGAATGGGATAGATAAAAGGAGAAATAGATCAACAATGGATAGTACTAGAACATTGATGATGGATAAGAATGTATCATAGAAATATTGGAGAGAAGCTATTAGTACTATTTTCTATACCTTAAATAGAGGACAAGTCAAGAAAGGTACAAATGCTACACCTTTTGAACTATGGTATGGTTATTCTCCTAATGTGAAATATTTCAAAATCTTTGGAAGAAGATGCTACATATTTAAATATAATAAGAATGGAAAACTTGATAGTAAGAGTAATGAAGGTATATTCTTAGGATATTCCACCAAAAGTAAAGCTTACAAGTGTTTAAAATTTAACACTAACAAAGTTGTGGAAAGTGAAAATCTAAAATTTGATGAATTTTCTTTAAAAAATGATTTTGAATGTAAGAAAGAACCCAAAAACTACAATACATTAATATATGCCGATGATTGTGCTTGCAAAACTTGTACTAAAAAAGAAAACAAAGCTATAGTTTCCTAGTAGATAGGGAATGCCAAGGTACAACAATAGGTTATTGAGTAGTAGATAGTGCATGCCGAGAAATATGAAGAAGATACTGAGTCACAAATAGATAATGTCGACCATCAAGTAGAAAATGTCAAGTGTGAAAAATTAGAACTAGAACAAAAGAGAGATAATGAGCCTGAGATTAATTTTCAAGATGAACCTATTAAAAAACATATAAGGAGACCACCTATGCTAGCTAAGTATGTAAGAAAACATTATAAACTTGAAAAAATAATTGGATATGTAGAATCTAGTGTTATGACAAGGAAGAGACTCATAAATGATACATGCTTACTTTGTGAATTTGAACCCAAATTAGTGAAAGACGATCTAGACAATGAAGATTGGATCTAGACAATGAATGAAGAAATTGAGTAGATTGAGAAGAACAAAACTTGGACTCTAGTGTCTAGACCAAAGGACAAAAATGTTATTGGAACAAAGTGTCTTTTTAGGAATAAGCTAAATGAAAATGTGAATTTAGAAGGAATAAGGCAATATTGGTATGGAAAGGATATGATCAAGAAGAAGGAGTTGACTAAGGAGAAACTTTTGCTCCTATAGCAAGACTGGAAGGAGTTAGAACTCTTCTTGCATATTCATCCTATAAAAACTTTAAGGTATATCAAATGGATGTAAAATCCACATTTTCTAATGGTATAATTGAGGAAGAAGTGTACATAGAACAACAAGAAGAATATGGTATGTAAACTAAGAAAAGATCTACAGAAATTGAAACAAGATCCAAGAGCGTGATATAAAAGGCTACACAATTACTTGGTAAAGATTAGTTTTGGAAGGAAAAATGATAATAATAATAATCTATACTTGAACACTAGTAAGAACAATGAAGTACTGATATTTGAATTTGTTGTTAATGACATAATTTTTGGAGGAAAAGAAGGATTATGTAAATAATTTGTTGATGAAATTAAGAAGGAATTTGAAATGTCAATGTTTGATGAAATCAAATTCTTTGTTGGTTTACAAGTATGTCAAATGAAATTTGGTATTTTCATTACTTAATCCAAATATATCAAGGAGATACTAATTTTTTTTGGATGGAAGAATCAAGACTAGTGAGTACACCTATGTCTATAGCACATAAGTTATCTAAAAGTATTGAATCTACTGATGTGAACCAAACACTATACATATCAATGATTGGAAAATTGCAATATGTTGTTCATAGTGGACCTAATATTGCATTAGTTGTTGGGATAGTTGATAGATTTTCAAAAAATCCTAAGGAGAGTCATATGATGGAAGTGAAAAAGGTATTGAGATATCTAAAAGGTACAAAAGACTATGGATTTTATTACAACAAGAGTGACAAATTTGAACTGAAGGTATTGATTGACTCTGATTGGGCTGAAATATTGATAGCATAAAATGAACTAGTTGAGGTTCATTATTTCTAGGAAAGAAATTGGTGTTATGGACAAACAAGAAACAAAAATATATTTCCCAATCAATAACCAAGGCCAAGTATGTGGTAGCTATAGTGAGCTATTCAAATATCATGTGGATCAACCAATTACTGAAAGGAATGAAACAAGAAATTACAGATATAGTCAAGGTATCTTTTAGTGGCTAATATTCGTCAATTGGCTAATTTTATATTTTTTTTGGCCAATAACTTAGCTAATATATAAATATTTAATGCAACCTAAATTGACACATTTTTATAAAATTTAGTTCTAAAATATTTAAAATAACTCTATAATGTATTTTATTAAAAAATTTAAACTAAAAGGTTCACCATAATATTTGATACATGATTAGATTTGATTCACCTAAACATTATATATTATTATAGAAATTAAAATTAATTCACCAATAATTATTATAATTATGAGCTACTTTAGGGATATATCACCAATATTTAGTTTTCACTATTGATTTAAAATATACTATAACGACTCATAATAGTCCATGAGGTAAAAAAATGTTCAATTTTGATTTGTAATATTCCATGTTGATTAATGAACTTCCCAAAGATTCGCCAATATTTTCTACATAAAAATATGATTATGAAATAATTGCAAATATAAAGAAAATTTAAAATAAAAAAATTGATAGATTTGCCAATAGAAATAATTTTATTTTTCAAAATAATGAAAGATTCTCCAAAAAATTATAACTTTTCATGGAGGAGGGTTTCTTAAAGTTTATCCTAGATCCAATGGTTATCTATTGTGATAACACAAGTTATATTAACATATCAAAGAATCATGTTCAATACACACACAAAAAAAAAACACATTTCTATCAACTATCACTACTTGAGAGAACTAGTTCAAGACAAAGAAGTGAAGTTAGAATATGTATACAACAAAGAAAAAATTGCTGACCTATTCACTAAAGCCTTACCTAAAGATGCTCATGAATATGTTAGAGGGAAACTTGGGATTATTAATCCTCTAAGAAAAGTTGCTTAAGCTACAAAGAGGCATTTCATTAAATTTACTAATCAAAATACATTACACATTGATGTAGACAATTCTATTGTAGGAGGTTCCTAGGGTAGTCAAGTAATGTAAATAAGATGATTAGTCATATAGAGATGACACAATTCAGTCTGACATGTGGTTATCTACATAATCAAGATGCATGAAGGAAATAAATTCAAGAGAGATAGTGTCTTTGGCATTATTCTCAAAGAGCAAGATAAGCTATAAGATGGAGATAAGATGTAAGAAGGAGATATTGCATAGAAATCTTAGAAAAAATGCTAGAGGGAGAATATGTATACAAGATACAAGAGGAAGTCTAAACATAAAACTTAAAGGGAGTTTTTGAAATTTCATGAATGAGAATCAGAATGAGACTAAGGATATTGGTTACTTGTGGAATTGAAATCTTTTGTATTGCAAGGTAACAACGAGGGAGATTGTATTCCTAAAGAAAAAATATTTTACATGTTTCCATCAATGCCAAACAAGAAGATTTTTGGAAACTCCAATTTAAATAATTGTTATGTTGTCATTGATGTCAAATCTACTAGTGAGACATGTTTCTATTTGATCTAAATATCATATTTATTTGATTGATGAAGCAGTTTTGAGGATTTTCTCATAACAAAAGCACCTAGAGAAAAGGTTGAGTTATGAAAAGGAAGCTATAATGGATGATTGATTAGTTAGAATTTGACAAGAAAATTTGATTGTTTACATTATGAAGATATGAGAACAGACTAACAAATTTCATAAGCCTTACTAAGGAATATAGTAGACAATTAAGAAACTTGAAGTTTGTGCCAAGTGATGCTAGTGTCATTTGAGCCATAGTAAGTGTTGAGAAAATTTAGTAATGATTGAGCATTAATATTGATTGAGAAAAAAATGTTGATGTTGAGCTAGAAGCTCTATAGAAGCCATGAAAATCAATGATGGCTGAATGTTAGAACCTAGTGATGGCTAAGTGATAGTATTTTGAATGCACATGAGAAATCATGATTTCTAGCTGGCTCAGTTGATTTCTTTGGATATGAAAAGCATATTGAAGATAAGGATTGACACATTCAATCATTTAATTCAAGGAGAGGATTAGGTAAACAATATAAGAGAGTTCAAGAAGAAGTTTCTATAAAAGAATGGAGATGAATAGATATAATGAATCTATTTGATAAAATTGCAAACCCTAAGATCTACCATGATTATGGAAAAAGAAAAAGGACTAGAATTACCTATTTAAGGAGGAACAAAGATGAAATTTTGAGAGAATACAAGGGAGAGTGCAAATGAGATATGAAAAGAAGAGAATAGAGAAGAGAAGTTATGCATGTTTCCAATAAGATGGAACAAAGCTATTGAGGTTGGTAAGAAAATCTAAGAAAATGGCTTAAGATTGTTGTCGAAAGAAGGGTGAATGCTTAAAGGGTTGCCAATCAAATTGAGGACTGAGGTGACAAGGAAGGCTTATCAAGGAATCAACACATGAATTGAACAAAGATCTAAAACTACATGGTGAGTTCTAATCATATAGATCAAACATTGTTGTTTTCTTTCTAATCATTATAAACAATTTGTATTGAAATACTTTTAATCAAATCTTGACCTAACAGTCATTAAGGACTTGACCATATGTGTAAATGCTTTAATAGGGTGACATTCTAATGAAATGTTCAAAAGTCTTCTAACAAGGCCACTCCTAACTTGGTGATTAAATCATCTAACTAGGTTACACTTAATAGTGTGTATTGTCACCTTTAATAGGGTTGCCTCCTAATATGGCTCACTTCAAAAGAGTTACAAAGTGGTGACATGTTTCTGATGGTTTTTCCCAAATGGGGTTTCCACATTAAATCCTAGTGTCAAACTTGTGTTGAATTTTTTTATGGTGTTTTACATTTCAGATGTTTACATTCAACAAGTTTGTTATATTGGGATAGTCAACTGCTAGTTAATATTATTATTTAGATTATAGTAGAGACCAAGTTACAATAGGATAAGAATAACATATATATGTAATTGTTTGATTGTTCAATTGGTACATATGGACCTTGAGTAACTAATTCACCCCCTCTCAGTCATTCTAAATGTTCTAGCAAAATATGCCATGATTTTTGTATTTGTTTCAAATTATTAAAATTGCACACTTATTTTGACATCTTTTTGGAAGTCCTTATGTTGTGTCTTGACCCCCATGTTAACTCAAGGTTTTCTAGTTATGTTGGTAGGTGAAAATCTTCTAACTAAAACTTCTACATGAAATGGTCAAATCAAATCAATTTTTGTTTTACTAGATCGAGTCACTAAAGCAATTTTCCTTACAAGGTCACCAATGTTTCTTAGAGATCCTTAGGGACATTTCCATTTAGTGTGGTCCATAGCATCTAATGGATTCTATGGTTTAAATGAGGGTGTCCTTAGTCTAAACTTGACCAACTAAAGTTAATAGAGTAGATGTTTCAATCCAAGGATGAACAGTTTGAAATATACACAACCTTGCTCATTTGAACTAAATAACATTGCAACTTTTTGCATTAGGCAAGAAAGGGATGCCAAATCCAAAGAAAGTTGGATCTTATAAAACTAAGATAGGTTATTGTAGGCCTTGATAATGTGATCCTATAGCACTTAATAGTTCAACAATACCTTGTATGATCTCAAAGATATGCCTTCTCAAAGATCACTTCCCAATAGTGCTTAGAGACCCTTGAGGATGCTTTCATTTAGTGTGGTTGATAACATCCAAGGGACACTTTGGCTGAAACAAGGCTAGACCTAGCCTAAACCCAATCAAGTGGAGCTAAACGAGTAGAAGATTCAATCCTAGGATGAATGATTTGAAATATACACAACCTTGCTCATTTGAACTAAGCAACACTACAACTTTTTGCATTAGGCAAGAAAGGGATGCCAAAACAAAGTCAAATCTCCTAAAAATGAGTTAATTTACTGTAGGCCTAAAAAATTCAAGCTTATAGAACCTAATATAGTTTCAATACCTTACATGAACTCAAAGATATGCCTACTCAAAGATTGTTTCCATATAATCTTTAGAGACCATTATGGATGTTTTTGTTTAGTGTGATCGATAGTGTTTTAGGGACTCTATGGCTGAAATGAGGTTGGTCAAAGCCTAAAATCTTCCAACTAGAGCTAATGTACTAAATTATTGGATTATATATGTTGAATTGAAGGTGTACATTGAAAGAACCAACTTTGAAAGTGATTGTAGAGTGGATTTCTAGAAGACCCTCATTTTTAGGAGCAAGTGGTGTGGATTTGATGGTTAGGAATGTAAAAAAGGCCAAGGGTACTTTAAACCTATTGAAATTATGGTTTTGACACATAAGTAGGTGCTATACAAATTTGGGGAATCAAGGGTTAAGAATAAAAAGTAGTTCCTTTGTAAAAGTGACATATTTTAAGCCTAAAGAAGGGTGCCATAGTGTGACAACAATGACATAGTCCAAAACAACCCTATCCAATATTTTATTATGTTGTAGAGAAGAAAAATGATTATCCAAATATATAATTTGTTTTCTTGATGTTTTAGGAAAGTTGGGAGAAATACACAAGAGGACAACTATCTAGGTGTCATTAGGCCTTTTAGGCGAACTTTGTATCTCCCTTGTAAATCCATATAAGTTGAAGATAATTTAATATCCTTTGAAGGAGATGTTGTCATCAAAACCATGAAATAGAGTTCGAGAACCAAATTTATAACCATAACAATATATAACAATATACAAAATTTAGCATCTAAATATGCACATGCTACATTTCTTATCAGATTTTAATACAAAATATGACATCTAAATATGCACATGTTACATGTATTATTTTTATATATACAAAATTTTCCATCTACCTATGTACATCACTATGAAGTTGCAATATTTTGTGCAACACATATACAAATTTTTCAAAATTATTCTACCATATGTGGAATGATTCAGCTATATAGCACACAATCAATCAAGGGAAACTTTTAGATCAGATATAACCCTTATTATATCAAGTATTACCTTGAGATAAAATTCACATACTTTCCACAACTTCTTTTTAAGAGGTCTACCATGATACAATATCAATTGAATATTTGTCACAACAATCTTAAGGTTAGAGAAATGAAGAATATGTCTATGTGTCTCAAAATACCAAAACAACCATGTTCTAAAATTATTTATAGGGTACTTGGCATTTAATTGTAAAGATAATTTAAAATCAAAATTGATACATTATACATAAAAAATCAACTTAAAGAGATCTTCATGCCACTGAAAATAAATATACTACCTTCCAAGCCATGTGCTTGTCACAATGATGGATCCTATTGGGTACTCCACACCTTCACCATCAATGAATGTAGTTATCAATTTCTTTTTAACCTCAATACACTGATATACAAAGTAATATGATCCTTCATCATTATTCTCATATGCAATAAATTTATGTACATGAACTACATTATATAGAAGGATAAGTTAATACCAAAATTTAAAGTAATATATTTCAACCAAGTATTAAATTGTTAACATAGTACCTTGTTCAACTAGGTTAGATACATGGTCAAAATATATTGATGCTTCAACCTCATTGAGTTGTAGTGTGGTAGGTAGTTGATATGAATAAATTCAATGCAAAGGTCTACAACACCATTGGTCAACTCACTCTATTGATTCACATTCATCCCATAAATGATGCATACAAGAAGAGAAAAAACATTGAAACTTTCTAGTATGAATAGCTACTAATGCTACATTCGAACTTCGAAATGCATGCATCTCACTTGATCTTGCAAGTGTACAATAATCTTGCAAATTTTCAATGTTAGGTTCATGTATCAACCAAAAATATCTAGAAACCATAGACTTACATGCAATACCTAGCTCCATCATATAATGGTACCATTGGACAATTGTTTCAACATTTTCTAGAATATTGTGCCACCTTTGTACTTTAATTCCCCTCTACTAAGGACTCTTTTCACACATGCTCCAATACTATCATGTTCTCCCTTTCAATGTCCTAGCCAAGTGAAATTCCACAAATGTTGCACTCCACTTGTAACACCCCACTAGGGAATCCATAATAAGTTAATCTAAAGTTTCACTAAGTTTGCCAAACGTTTTTTATTTTTTATTTTTTAAAATAAACAAAACTTTCAGTCCCCAACCCAATAAAAAATTTCCCATATCTGTGCTTTGCTTGGTATATCAAAATACATGTTTTAATGTATAAAATCATCATAGTAACCTTATTTTACAGTTGTAATTTTATAATCAATAAATAAATAAACATAAATATATATTTATATATTTAAAAGATTTCCCCATTAGATCTAATAAAAAAGAAAATACAAACAATCAAACACATCTATATAAAACATTATTTATTCTCTTTCTCAAACCCTTATCTCAATTCTAATAATCCAATTATAGATCCCCAATTCATCAAAAAAGTGTTTCAAAACTAAACTTCATTTATAGATGTTTCTAAAATGAAGAACAATATTGCAACAAACAAGGGTTTCAATTCTAAATTAACAAACAATGATTTCAAAAGAATGAAATTCATTTATAGACATCTTTGAAAATGAGGAATAAAAGATTTGCAAGGGCTTCCATCCAAATAAACTCTGAATATAGAACCATAAACACAAAGAAGACATATATTTTCAAAGAAAGAACTACTACCAAAACTCACAAGATCCTACCTAGATCTGATGCTCAACAACGAACACACAAAATAGGCAAGAATTTTCCTTCTTTTTCAAAAAGCCTCCTCTCAAAAATCAGCTCCTCCAAACATATATGTGGAGAAATGGGCTTTGATATCCTAATAAAGAGCTTTTCCCCAAATTAGGGCTTCGATTATGCAATCACATGAAAGCCCTTTTTCCTTTATTATTTTACTATATTTTAATTTTATGCACAAGTTTTTTGCATTAAAATAAAATAACTTTATTAAATCAATCTATTTTTCTCTTAAATTAATTCATGCGACATTTTTAATAATATATTTATTAATTCAACTAATAATATTATTTAGACTTTATAAGGCAAGAGCCTACTACACAATGGTAAATTGTGAGCCTCCTAGTGGAAGGTCTTGGGTTCAAATCTACTCAAGATTAACATATAATAATAAAAATGAATCTTGGCTTTGGCCTCTTACCGATCAAAAATAAATAAATTATTTAGACTTTATAATTAAAATGAAACTCTTAAATAAAGTATTATTAAATTAGATAAATATAAATACACCAAAATTAGAACTTTAATAAAATCTTTAAATTTAATTATTTTATTTAAGTAATTTCTCAATTAATTAAATATAATTAAATATTGATTTTTCTTTATAAATTTCTTATTAAATTAAATCAATAAATTTTCTTTTAATTTGATTTAATTACAACTAAAAATCACACCAAACCCACAAGACTAAATATGACAAGTCAACTAAAGACAAAGAACAAAATCAAACTCTAGTTTAGAATCACAAATTCATGTCACTTGACAAATTTGAACGATTAAACAACTCAGATACTTGTCCTACTTTCTAGGACAAATGGCTTACGATAGGATTTGGACTCAAGAATTATCTCCCCATTTATACCATTGAGATATTGTGATCGAGCATGCTCATCCTGCCAATTTAGGAAACTCGATGTCTAGTACCTACAATCTGCATAAAATCCATACATGTACATATTCATATATTCTAAACTAAATAGGCAATGGTGGGGAGTGGTACATCATATAGATCCTAACTAGCAAGTGACTAGGACTCCTTCCCTCAACCACATCATTAACATCAAACATAAAGTAAAATAGACAAGTACATCATATGCATGCAAGTATGTGGTAAGTATCCATAGAAATTGCATATAAATAATTCATCTATATAACATCATGAAATAACTGAAATCATTATATGAACATACATATATCATCATTGAAATATCCATTAACATATTAAATAATTGAATAACTCAAGTACCTCATCACATAACTCAATTGAGTATGGAATACATTTAATCTAATCTACTAACCTAGTACCAATAATCATAAACATAAATATAAAATAGGCCTAAAATAATCTGACAATACAATTTGAAAAATCAACTAGGGGTAGGCATTACATCCACTCCCCCTAGACTTAGGCTTTCCTAGAATCCTAGAATCCTATAGGAGGATAAGACTCCACTAAAAATATCCAAGCAAGAACAACAAAAATGATCACAAGTCAACAAAGGTATACCAACATAAAGTATAATCATAAAAAATAAAAATGCAATCCAATCTCAAGACTAATTCAAGTTTTTGTTTTTTCTATGTTTCAAGAATCAAGTATGAGGTTTTCAAGGTGTTCAAGTTGCAAATGATACATAACACTATTTAAGTTTAACTAGTTCAAGTGTTCAAGTTTTTAATAAATACATATAATAGTCCAAGTTTTGTTTCAGCTCAACTAGTTAACAACTAGTAGCTTTCCAATATACCTAGAGCTCCCAATGTAGAAACTCGAGCTTTGCTACCAAATGCAATGCCCTGCTAGGGAACCCAAAAGAAATTAACCTAAAGTTTCACTAAGTTTTCCAAACATTTTTTTATTTTATTTTATTTTACTATATTTTATTATTTATTTTTCTAATAAACAAAACTTTCAAGCCCCAACCCAATAAAAAAATTGCTCATATCTGTACTTTTCTTGGTATGTGAAAATACATGTTTTAATGTATACAATTATCACACTAACCTTATTTTACTGTGGTCATTTTATAATATATGTATGTATGTATGTATGTATGTATGTATGTATGTATGTATGTATATATATATATATATATATATATATATATAATATCTATATATATAATATCTATATATATGTGTGTATATATATATATTATATATCTATATATATAATATATATATACATATATAGATATATATATATAATATATATATACATATACATATACATATACATATACATATATATACATATACATATACATACATACATACATACATATACATATACATATACATATACATACATACATACATACATATACATATACATATACATATACATATACATATATATATTTGAAAGATTTCTCCATTAGATCTAATAGAAAAGAAAATACAAATAACCAAATACATCTGTATAAAACATTCCTAATTCTCTTTCCCAAACTCTCATCTCGATTCTAATAATCCAATTATGGATCCCCAATTCATCAAACAAGGGTTTCAAAACTAAACTTCATTTATAGATGTTTCTAAAACAAAGAATGATATTTCAACAAATAAAGGTTTCAACTCTAAATTAACAAACAATGATTTCAAAAGAATGAAATTCATTCATAGACATCTTCAAAAACGAAGAACAAAATATTCACAAACAAGGGTTTTTGCCCATATAAACTTTGAGTACAAAACCACAAACACAGAGAAGACAAATATTTTCAAAGTGAGAGCTACTACACAAAATTGATGAGATCCTACCTAGATCTAATGCTAAACAATTAATGCACAAAACATGCAAGAATTTTCCTTCTCTTTTGAAAACCCTTCTTTCAAAAATTGGCTCCTTCAAACCTATCTATGGAGAAATGGGTTATGATATCCTAATAAAGAGCTTTTCCCCAAATTAGTGCTTTGATTGTGTAATCACATGAAAATCCCTTTTCCTTTATTATTTTATTATATTTTAATTTCATGCACAAGCATTTTGCATTAAATTAAAATAACGTTATTAAATCAATTCTTTTTTCTCTTAAATTATTTCATGAGACATTTTTTATAATATATTTATTAATTCAACTAATAATACTACTTAGAGTTCATTATTAAAATGAAACTCCTAAATAAATTATTATTAAATTAAATAAATATAAATATGATAAAATTAGAACTTTAATAAAATATTCAAATTTAATTAATTTTGTAATTAATTAAATATAATTAAATATTGAATTTTCTTTATAATTTTTTCATTAAATTAAATCAATAAATAATCTTTTAATTTGATTTAATTATAATTGAAAATCACACCAGACCCGCAAGACTAAATATGACAACTCAACTAAAGACAAAAGACAAAATCAAACTCTAGGTTAGAATCATGAATTCACACCACTTTATGAATTCAAGCAACTAAACAACTCAGATACATATCCTACTATATAGGATAATTGTCTTAGGTTAGGATTTGGACTCAAGAATTATCTCCCCACTTGTACCATAGAGATATTGTGATAGGGTACACTCATCTAGGGAATTTGGAGAAGTTAATACCCAATATCTACAATCTAGATAAAATCCTTGTATGTACATACTATTGGAAATGATTGAATAAGAATGATAGAACTGGCAAAAGAATGTTTTCAATAATTGTTTTTTCATTGATGTCAAACTTTCTACTTGCAGGAATGACAATTGTTTTAGTGATCCAAATACTTGATGTAGGAGCATCTAGAGGTATAAGGGCAATCCTGTGTCACCCAAAAAAAATGTACTTAGACTTAGTTTCTGTTTTATTTATTTACATTTTTGGATACCCATTTGGCTCAAATAAAGGTTCCAACTCTCATAGTTCAACTATCAGTGCATTTGAAAATCCTAAAAAATAGGAGCATGCAATTTGGCCACCTTTTTGGTGACTTGGAAGGTGTGACTTGGCCAAATGAATGTAATTGAGATTTAGAGCATTCCAAAAAAAGAATCAGGTCAAAAGGCCCCACGGTTTGAAAGTTATTGCAATTTTTCAAGTTTTGGAGACCTCCTAAGAATGCTTCAAAGTCAAGTTTGGGGCATTAAATGACTTCGAAAAGGGTCAAAAAATGGGGGACGAGTGAAGCTATCCATAGGGCTATAGAGCGCTTCGAGAGCTTTCCAAAAATGTAAACGGTTCGTCAATCGAAGCTACGGTTCAAAAGTTATGCCTCCCAGAAGTTCGGCTACCGTTTCTGGATTCTTCTAGATTTGCACCGACTTCTAATGCAGCTTCTGGAACCTTCTATTTTGTTGGTGGATGCCTACTAGCACTTTCTAGAATGTACTCCTAGTCCTTAACCCTTCGGGGTCTATTTAAAGAGATTTTTGGCACTGTAAAAGGCGAGTTCGGATTGGAGCTTGAGAGGAGGTGCTAAAAGGAGAAATATTCTCCAGATTTATGCTATTGTAAGCCCGCGGGGCATGTTTTGAGTTTATTTTCTCTGCACTATTTGTACCAGATTATTTTCTCAGTTAATATAATTCCCCCTTTCTATTGTGTCTATTCTGTTGTTGGCTCGTGTTCCCATCAAGTGGTATCAGAGCCGGTTTTCCTGAGTGTGTAGACAGAGCGCCGACTGTGAGGTAGTTTGCACCAGGACTGTGTGGTTGTGGGTTCGAGTTAGAAGATGCCTCCATGAAGAGAGCGTGGCAGAAGGGCCAGAGCTATTGATCCTGAGGAGGTTAGAGCCCTCCAGAGATAGGTACAAGCATTGCAAGAGGAGCTTCGTAGAGGAGCAAATATTGCCGCAGATGACAATAGTGAGGATGACAATGAAGAGGAAGTAATGGAAGTTGACGGGGAAGTTCTGAATCCTGTAGAGGAAAGGCTTTTTAGGGCCATTTCTAGGTTTGGGAAAAGACCTACAATTGAAGTGGGTATATTTTCAGAAAATTTGAAACCAGATGAGTTGATCGATTGGATCAATGAACTGGACGAATACTTTGAGTATGAGGATATAAGGGACCCGGATAGGGTTAAGTTTGCAAAGGCCAAACTAAAAGGCCATGCCAAAATCTGGTGGCAAGAGATTCAACTGGAAAGACTTAGAAGAGGAAAGGAGAAGATCACAAGATGGGATTGCATGGTGGACAAATTGAAGAAGCAGTTCATTCCTGTGGACTACGAGCTTGATCTATTTAAGAAGATGCATGGGTTAAAGCAAGCAGGAAGATCAGTCCAAGAATATACAGAGGAGTTTTACTGACTCCTGATTAGAGAAGGGCATGCAGAAGCAAATAAGGAGAAGGTTGCTCATTATATCAGTGGGTTGTGACCTAGCATCCAGGAGGAATTAAGTCTGGTAAGAATGACCAGCGTTGAAGAAGCATACCAATTTGCCCTACGAGTTGAAGAGAAGCTGAATAAAAGGTTTGAAGGAAGACAAAGAGGGCGCAGTTAAGGAGGAAGGAGAAGCGGTAGATCATCTGGAGGCCGCAATGAAACTCAAAAGAAAAATGAAGATGAGGGTACTAGCAGGAACCAGAGGAATGAGGGTTTCAACCGCTCCCGTGATCAAGACTTTGGAAATCAAAGAGGAAGAGGTAGAGGACGTGGACAAGGAAGAGGAGGCTTCTATGGTACCTGTTTCCATTGTAATGAAGAAGGTCATCATGCCTTTGAATGCCCTCAACGACAAGGAAGGATAGATAGGAGAGCTGAGGGCCAAGCTAGGGTTGTTCATGTGGATGAGGATGCACAATCATCACATTCAGAGGATGCAGAAAGAGGAGAGACCTTGGTAAATGAAAGAGTCCTACTAAGTGGTGAAAATGAACCAGGACAATGGACGAGTTTGTTCCGTACCAGATGCAAGTGTGAGGATAAATGTTGTGATGTGATCATTGATGGTGGTAGCACTGATAACTTGGTATCAGAAGAGATGGTCTCTAAGCTGAAGCTCAAGAGGGAGAAACATCCCCAACCCTATCGAATTTCTTGGGTAAAAGATGATCATAAGGTCCTGGTAAGTGAACAATGTTTAGTAAAATTCAAAATTGGGAATTACCATGATGAAGTTCTCTGTGATGTTATTTCGATGGATGTTTTCCATCTATTGTTGGGTAGACCATGGCAGTTTGATAGACATGCAATACATGATGGACATGCAAACACATACTCTCTGACAAATGATGGAGTTTGCCACAAATTGAAGCCCATGAAAAAGGAAGGTGAAAAGGTATGTAGCAGTGCTAGGATTTGTCTTGTTGATGGAAGGAATTTTTTAGATGGCATGAAACATCAGCGTATGTGCTATGCTTTGATTCCTAGGAAAGATAAAGAAGGTAGTAGTGAAATACCATTTGAAGTTTCAGATTTACTAGGAGAATTTGGAGATATTATCTCTGATAATGTTCCAGATGGATTGCCACCAGTAAGGCAAATCAGTCATCAGATAGATCTGATTCCAGGAGCTAGCTTGCCTAACAAGGCTGCTCACAGGATGATTCCTACTGAAACAGAGGAGCTAAATAGATAGGTTCAGGAGCTGTTGAGGAAGGGCTTGATTCAAGAGAGCTTGAGTCCATGTGCAGTACCTGCAGTACTTGCACCAAAGAAGGATGGAGAGTGGAGGATGTGTACAGATTCTCAAGCTATAAATAGGATGACCATCAAGTACCGATTTCCTTTACCAAGGATGGATGATCTTATGGACTGCTTGAGTGGAGCTCAGTACTTCACAAAGATAGATCTAAAGAGTGGCTATCATCAGATACGGATTCGAGAAGGAGATGAGTGGAAAATAGCCTTCAAGACCAAGGAGGGTCTTTATGAGTGGTTAGTCATGCCCTTTGGATTAACGAACGCCCCAAGCACCTTCATGCGACTCATGAACGAGGTACTTAATAAGTTCTTGGGAAAATTTGTTATTGTCTATTTGGATGATATTTTAATTTTCAGCAAGACTTTGGAAGAACATTTACTGCATATTCGTAGTGTCCTTGAAAGGCTAAGGGAAGAGAAACTGTTAATTAATCTAAAGAAGTGTGTCTTTGCAAAAAGGGAGTTAGTCTATTTGGGATTTGTTATATCACCTGAAGGTCTCAAAATGGATCCAGAGAAGGTAAAAGCCATCCTGGAATGGCCTACTCCAAGGTTTGCTACTGAGGTAAGATCATTTCATGGTCTGGTTACTTTTTACAGGAAGTTTATTAAGAATTTCAGTGGCATATGTGCACCTCTAACTGATACAATAAGAGGGGATAGAAAAGAGTTCAAATGGACTGCAGCAGCTGTGAGAAGTTTTGAATTGCTGAAGAAGAAAGTGACTGAACAGCTTGTGTTGGCACTTCCAGATTTCAGAAAAGTATTCCAGGTGGACTGTGATGCTAGTGGTAGCGCTATTGGGGCTGTATTAAGCCAAGAAGGTAAGCCTATTGCATATTTTAGTGAAAAATTGAATGATGCAAAGAAGAAGTATTCTGTTTATGATCAAGAGTTCTATGCAATAGTTCATGCCTTAAAGAAATGGAGGCATTATTTATTGCCAAAGGAATTTGTTTTGTATACTGATCATCAGGCATTACAGTACCTAAATAGCCAAGGTAAATTGAATCAGAGGCATATGAAGTGGGTAGAATTCTTGCAGAGTTATACATTTGTGTTAAAGCATAGAAGTGGAAAATCTAACAGGGTTGCAGATGCATTAAGTAGGAGACAGCTATTGCTTACAATAATGCAGGTTGAAGTAGTTGGGTTTGATGACCTCAAGAATTTGTACCCTGAGGATCCTGATTTTGCTGAAGCATGGAAAGCTTGTAAACAACCTGTTGCTGTAGATAGAACCAAGTGGTTAGACTATTTGATTCAGGATGGCATGTTGTTCAAAGGTAGTCAATTGTGCATTCCAAGGAGTTCCATGAGGGAAAATCTGATTAAGGAGAAACACAGTGGAGGGATGGTAGGACATTTTGGTCGGGATAAGACCATTGCCATTCTTAGAGAACATTATTTTTGGCCTCAAATTACACAAGATGTGAAAAAGTTTGTACAGAGTTGCCAGGTTTCTCAAGTTGCCAAGGGGTTTAGTCACAATACTGGCCTATATCAGCCATTGCCCGTTCCATCAAGGCCATGGGAGGACATAAGTATGGATTTTGTTCTTGGATTGCCAAGGACACAAAGGGGTAATGACTCAGTATTCGTGGTGGTTGATAGGTTCTCCAAAATGGCACATTTCATTCCATGCCACAAAACTCATGATGCTGTCCATATTGCAGACTTGTTTTTCAAAGAGGTGGTAAGACTACATGGTCTTCCAAGGAGTATAGTTTCTGATCGAGATACTAAATTTGTGGGGTATTTTTGGAGGACATTGTGGAAGAAGTTGAGAACAGACTTGAAATTCAGTTCCACGCATCACCCACAGACTGATGGCCAAACAGAAGTGGTAAATAGAAGTCTGGGCAATTTGCTGAGATGTTTAGTTGGAGATAAGCCCAAGGGATGGGATTTGATTCTACCACAGGAAGAGTTTTCTTATAATAACTCTGTAAATAGGAGTACTGGAAAATCACCATTTCAAATTGTATATGGAAATAGCCCAAGGACTGCACCAGAATTGAGGAAGATAGAACAAGGGGAGAGAACAAGTGCTGAAGCTGAGGAATTTGCTGAACACATCAAGCGTCTACATGAGGAGGTTCAAACACACATTATCAAGATGAATCAAGAGTATAAAGCTAGGGCTGATCAAAGGAGAAGACATAAGGAATTCTAAGTGGGGGATCTTGTCATGGTGCACTTACGAAAAGAAAGATTTCCAGTTGGTACTTACAACAAGCTGAAAATGAAGAAATTTGGCCCCTGCAAAATTTTGAAGAAACATAACTCAGGAAATGCATATGAGGTGGAGCTGCCAGATGGTATTCACATTTCTCCCATTTTCAACATTGCAGATTTAACAGAGTATCATGATGATGGTACAAATGAAGAGCTGGTTTTAGAGCCATGTCCAATTCCTGCTTCTAAGAAGGAGGAGATAGAAGACATTCTAGATCATCATGTGGGTAGGAGTACCAGAAACAGGTAGTATGAAGAGTATTTGGTAAAATGGAAAGGACGGCCGATCGAGGACTCAACTTGGATTTTAGCAGCTGAGGTTTCCCATTTGGGATTTCCTCTACCATCCATAAAGTGACAGGGTCACTTTCAATCTACCCTGGGTGTCTGATGCAGGAGCATCCAGAGGTATAAGGGCAATCCTGTGTCACCGAAAAAAAATGTACTTAGACTTAGTTTTTAGTTTATGTCTTTACATTTTTGGATACCCATTTGGCTCAAATAAAGGTTCCAACTCTCATAGTTCAACTATCAATGCATTTGAAAATCCTGAAAAAATAAGAGCATGCAATTTGGCCACCTTTTTGGTGACCTAGAAGGTGTGACTTGGCCAGATGAATGTAATTGAGATTTAGAGCATTCCAAAAAAAGAATTAGGTCAAAAGGCCCCACGGTTTGAAAGTTATTGCAGTTTTTCAAGTTTTGGAGACCTCCTAAGAATGCTTCAAAGTCAAGTTTGGGGCATTAAATGAGCTCAAAAAGGGTCAAAAAATGGGGGACGAGTGAAGCTTGTCCATAGGGCTATAGAGCGCTTCGAGAGCTTTCCAAAAATGTAAACGGTTCGTCAATCGGAGCTACGGTTCAAAAGTTATGCCTCCCGGAAGTTCGGCTACCGTTTCTGGATTCTTCTAGATTTGCACCGACTTCTAATGCAGCTTCTGGAACCTTCTATTTTGTCGGTGGATGTCTACTAGCACTTTCTAGAATGTACTCCTAGTCCTTAACCCTTTAGGGTCTATTTAAGGAGATTTTTGGCACTGTAAAAGGCGAGTTAGGATTGGAGCTTGAGAGGAGGTGCTAAAAGGAGAAATATTCTCCAGATTTATGCTATTGTAAGCCCGCAGGGCATGTTTTGAGTTTATTTTCTCTGCACTGTTTGTACCAGCTTATTTTCTCAGTTAATATAATTCCCCCTTTCTATTGTGTCTATTCTGTTGTTGGCTCGTGTTCCCATCAATACTATCAATTGGTTGATTGACAAGGAGGTGGCAATCAATAAGATGTAACTAGAGTACCTAGAGAAAGGTTGAAGTTATGATGTTGTAATGAAGTGCAAGGATCAGCTAAGCCATTGATGAAATAGTGTATTGTTGACATATTCTAAGACACATTAAAACATATCAAAGATGTAAGGGTTTAGCTATGATATTTGTGACAACCTAACTAAATTCATCAGAGAATGCCGAGCAAGCTAGTTAGTGCTAAACAGATTCTAGTTGATGCCGAGTAGAAAACAAGTGTGGAGTAAACATCAAGTGCTGAGCAAGAAATAGGTGCCAAGTAAAGATCTAGATGTCGAGCAAGAAACAAGTGCTGAGTAAAGACATAGATGTCGAGCAAGAAACAAGTGCCGAGTAAAGATATAGATGCCGAGCAAGAAACAAGTGCTGAGTAACATAGAACAAGCTGAGTATGAGCAAACCAATAATGCCAAGTTGCTGCATTATTTTGAAATTGAAGATTTGCTAGATCTGAGCCGACAAGGTTATTACCTAGAAGTTTTTAAACTAGATAGAAGATAAGAGTGATGAGCTGGTGGCACAGAACACATGTAAAATGGTTTTTAGCGAATACAACTATATGCTAGACAAGGTTTCTAGATGAAGAAGAAATATAGGGTAGATACATTGTATCTTACCTAATCCATTGAAACCCTAAAATTGGAGAGGGAGAATTGAGCAAGAAAGATATTTCAGATTTCTATTTAAGAAGTCATAAGGTAATGAAGTAGAAGTGTGGTGGTAGTGAGAAAGTATGAAAGCATGAGCTGCTGAAGAAAAGTGCTAAGGAGAAAGAGAGCAAAGAATACTCTATTTTGCTGGATGACCACAAATATGATTGCATTGGCATGATGAGTAAAGAAGACTCAAGGGAACAAAGCTTGAGAGGAAGACAAGCTAATAGAACTGAAGTGATTAAAAGTCAAGCAAAGGATTGAACTAAAGTGTGATCTGTAATCTGCAAGTTATGTTGTAAGTTGTATCAAATCAAAGCCATTGTTGTTACTTTCTAGCAATTGTAACAGTTAAGATAAATCCTATGGACTTAGGTTGGTTTAATAGCCATATTGTAAATCCTTTAATAGGGTGACATTCCAAGTGAATGTTACGAAGTCCTTTAAATAGGCCCATTCCTAACAGTTTGGTGAAATCTTCTAACAAGGTCGCATTTAACAATGTGTTGTAGCCTTTAAGAGGGCAGGCTTCTCATAGGGTAGACCATCAGAAGTGGTTAAAATCAATTGCACAGTTATTTTGTGGGTATCATCCCCACCCTAGTTTTACCTTCTTATTCCTGAAGGGTTTCTAGGTTATCAAATTCTTAGTGTTATGGTGTGATGCATGTCTACTTTTATTAGTTGTTTCAATATTTAAATTGCATGCATGATAAGTTTAGTTATGCACCATTAAGGATTTGTAGAGAAAAAGGAAATATTTTTATTATGGCATTTGGACCTTGAATAACTGATTCACCCCCCCTCTCAGTTATTCTAAAGAATTATTACAATTGGTATCAAAGCCTCGGCTACTTATTTAGTTTAAAAAGACCAAAAGCAGAAAAGATAAAAATGCCTAAGAGAGAAGCTCCCAAGCTCAACAAAGACAACTTTATTTCTTGGCAAAGCTTGATGAAGCTACATCTTGGATCCATAGGAGATTATGCCCAAAATTCAATTGATACTGAACATGTTGATCCAACTAGTGCTCCTACTATAGAAGATTTAAAAAACAAATAGGAACACAATCAAACAATGCTAGAAATTGCTTCTGCACTCAACTACACTAAATTTGATGATATCAAAGGATGTGACACTACATTCAAGATGTGGAAAGCCTTCTCTAACATTTATGGAGGAGATCAAAATGTCCAAAGAGCAAAAAGAGAAAGTCTCAGAGGAAAGTTCAATGATATGAAAATGGAAGAAGGTGAGAATGTTGTTCAGTATGCAGCTAGAATAAAGGAAGTGGTAAGTGCAATAAGATGCTTGAATGGTCAATTAGATGATGATACTATTAATAGTAAGTTTTTAAGAACCTTGCTCCCTATCTATACTATTAGAGTATTAGCTATACAAGAGCTAAGATGTGTGCCAGGAAACAATCTAAGTTTTGAAGGCATAGTAGGAAGACTCACTGCATTTGAGTTATCTAACTTTGACAACTACAAACCTAAAAATGTTGAATATGCTTTCAAAGCCAAGCTATCATTAAAAGATGCTGATAAGGTGAATTCAAAGAAAGAAAGAAGAAAGATGAAATATGTATCTAGTGACAGTAGCACTGATGAGGAAGATGTGGAACAATTGGAAGCACTACTAGCTAGAAGATTTCACAAAGGCAAAGGAAGATTCAAAGGTAAGATGCCTATCATTTGTTTTAATTGCAATGAAGTAGGACATAGTGCTGCAAGGTGTACATAGAAAAAGGAATACAAGGAAGGCAACAAGTACAAAATAGAAGAGAAGATGACAAGAGAGATTACAAAGACTGATGGGGACACAACCCAAGAACAAAATGGACACAACAGAAAGGGAAAATTATATTAACTGAGAAAATAAGCTATTACAAATAGTACAGAGAAAATAAACTTCAGAACGTGCCCTAAGGGCTTACAATAGCACAAATCTGGAGATAATTTCTCCTTTCAGTACCTCCTCTCAAACTCCACTCCGAACTGCCTTTTAAAATGCCAAAAATCTTCTTAAATAGACCCCGGAGGGTGAAGTAATAGGAGTACATTCTAGAAAGTACTAGTAGGCATCCACCAAAAAAATAGAAGGTTCCAGAAGCTGCGTTAGAAGTCGGTTCAAATCTAGAAGAATCCAGAAATGGTAACCGAACTTCCAGGAAGCATAACTTTTGAACCGTAGCTTCGATTGACGAACTGTTTACATTTTCGAAAAGCTCTCGAAGCGCTCTATAGCCCTATGGACTAGCTTTTCTTGTCCCCCATTTTTTGACCCTTTTCAAGGTCATTTAATGCCCCAAACTTGACTTTGAAGCATTCTTAGGAGGTCTCCAAAACTCAAAAAACTGTAATAACTTTCAAACTATGGGGCCTATTGACCTGATTCTTTTTCTAGAATGCTCTAAATCATGATTACATTCATCTAGCCAATTCACACCTTCTAGTTTACCAAATTGATGGTCAAATACATGCACCTATTTTTTTGGGATTTTCAAATGCACTGATAGTGGAACTGTGAGAGTTGGAACCTTTATTTGACCCAAATGGGTATCCAAAAATGAAAACACATCAAACAGAAACTAAGTCTAAGTACATTTTTTTGGGTGACACAAGATTGCCCTTATACCTCTGGATGCTCCTGCATCAGACACCCAGGGTAGGTTGAAAAGTGACCTTGTCACTTTATGGATGGTAGAGGAAATCCCAAATGGGAAACCTCAGCTACTGAAATCCAAGTTGAGTCCTCGATCGGCCGTCCTTTCCATTTGACCAAATACTCTTCATACTGCCTATTTCTGGTACTCCTACCCACACGATGATCTAGAATGTCTTCTATCTCCTCCTTCTTAGAAGTAGGAATTGGACATGGCTCTAACACCATCTCCTCATCTGCACCATCATCATGATACTCTGTTAAATCTGCAATGTTGAAAATGGGAGAAATGTGAATACCATCTGGCAGCTCCACCTCATATGCATTTCCTGAGTCATGTTTCTTCAAAATTTTGCAGGGGCCAAATTTCTTCATTTTCAGCTTGTTGTAAGTAACGGCTGGAAATATTTCTTTTCGTAAGTGCACCATGACTAGATCCCCTACTTGGAATTCCTTATGTCTTCTCCTTTTATCAGCCCTAGCTTTATATTCTTGATTCATCTTGGTAATGTGTGCTTGAACTTCGTCATGTAGATGCTTGATATGTTCAGCAAATTCTTCCACTTCAACACTTGTCCTCTCCCCTTCCTCTATCTTCCTCAATTCTGGTGCAGTCCTTGGGCTATTCCCATATACAATTTGGAATGGTGATTTTCCAGTACTCCTATTTATAGAGTTATTGTAAGCAAACTCTGCTTGTGGTAGAATCAAATCCCATCCCTTGGGGTTATCCCCAACTAAACGTCTCAGCAAATTGCCCAGACTTTTGTTTGGCCATCAGTTTGTGGGTGATGTGTGGAACTGAATTTCAAGTCTATTCTCAACTTCTTCCACAATGTCCTCCAGAAATACCCCAGAAATTTAGTATCTCTGTCAGAAACTATACTCCTTGGAAGACCATGTAGTCTTACCACCTCTTTGAAAAACAAGTCTGCAATATGGACAGCATCATGAGTTTTGTTGCATGGAATGAAATGTGCCATTTTGGAGAACCTATCAACCACCACGAATACTGAGTCATTAACCCTTTGTGTCCTTGGCAATCCAAGAACAAAATCCATACTTATGTCCTCCCATGGCCTTGATGGAACAGGCAATGGCTGATATAGGCCAGTATTTTGACTAAACCCCTTGGCAACTTGACAAACCTAGCAACTCTGTACAAACTTCTTCACATCCTGTGTAATTTGAGGCCAAAAATAATGTTCTCTAAGAATGGCAATGGTCTTGTCCCAACCAAAATGTCCTACCATCCCTCCACTGTGTTTCTCCTTAATCAGATTTTCCCTCATGGAACTCCTTTGAATGCGCAATTGACTACCTTTGAACAACATGCCATCCTGAATCAAATAGTCTAACCACTTGGTTTTATCTACAGCAACAGGTTCTTTACAAGCTTTCCATGCTTCAGCAAAATTAGGATCCTTGGGGTACAAATTCTTGAGTTCATCAAACCCAACTACTTCAACTTGCATTGTTGTAAGCAACAACTGTCTCCTACTTAGTGCATCTACAACCCTGTTAGATTTTCCACTTCTATGCTTCAACACAAACGTATAACTCTGCAAGAATTCTACCCACTTCATATGCCTCTGATTCAATTTACCTTGGCTATTTAGGTACTATAATGCCTAATGATCAGTATACAAAACAAATTCTTTTGGCAATAAATAATGCCTCCATTTCTTTAAGGCTCGAACTATTGCATAGAACTCTTGATCATAAACATAATACTTCTTCTTTGCATCATTCAATTTTTAACTAAAATATGCAATAGGCTTACCTTCATGGCTTAATACAGCCCCAATAGCGCTACCACTGGCATCACAATCTACTTGGAACACTTTTCTAAAATCTGGAAGTGCCAACACAGGTTGTTCTGTTACCTTCTTCTTTAGCAATTCAAAACTTCTCACAGCTATTGCAGTCCATTTGAACTCTTTTCTATCCCCTCTTGTTGTATCAGTTAGGGGTGCACATATACCACTGAAATTCTTAATAAACTTCCTGTAAAAACTAACCAGACCATGAAATGATCTTATCTCAGTAGTAGACCTTGGAGTAGGCCATTCCAAGATGGCTTTTACCTTCTCCAGATCCATTTTGAGACCTTCAGGTGATATAACAAACCCCAAATATACTAACTCCCTTTTTGCAAAGTTACACTACTTCAGATTAATTAACAATTTCTCTTCCCTTAGCCTTTCAAGGACACTATGAATATGCAATAAATGTTCTTCCAAAGTCTTGCTGAAAATTAAAATATCATCCAAATAGACAATAACAAATTTTTCCAAGAACTACTTAAGTACCTCATTCATGAGCTGCATGAAGGTGCTTGGGGCGTTCGTCAATCCAAAGTGCATGACTAACCACTCATAAAGACCCTCCTTGGTCTTGAAGGCTATTTTCCACTCATCTCCTTCTCGAATCTGTATTTGGTGATAACCACTCTTCATGTCTATCTTTGTGAAGTACTGAGCTCCACTCAAGCAATCCATAATATCATCCATCCTTGGCAAAGGAAATTAGTACTTGATGGTGATCCTATTTATAGCTCAAGAATCTATACACATCCTCCACTCTCCATCCTTCTTTGGTGCGAGTACTACAGGTACTGCACATGGACTCAGGCTCTCTCAAATCAAGCCCTTCCTCAACAACTCCTGAACCTGTCTATTTAGCTCCTCTGTTTCAATAGGAGTCATCCTGTGGGCAGCCTTGTTAGGAAAACTAGCTCCTGGAATCAGATCTATCTGATGGCTGATTTGCCTTACTAGTGGCAATCCATCTGGAACATTATCAGAGATAATATCTCCAAACTCCCCTAGTAAATCTAAAACTTCAAATGGTATTTCACTACTACCTTCTTTATCTTTCGTAGGAATCAAAGCATAGCACATATGTTGATGTTTCATGCCATCTAAAAACTTCCTTCCATCAACAAGACAAATCCTAGCACTGCTACATACCTTTTCATCTTCCTTTTTCATGGGCTTCAATTTATGGCGAACTCCATCCTTTGTGAGAGAGTATGTGTTTGCATGTCCATCATGCACTGCATGTCTATCAAACTGCCATGGTCTACCCAACAATAGATGGAAACATCCATCAAAATAATATCACAGAGAACTTCATCATGGTAACTCCCAATTTTGAATTTTACTAAACATTGTTCACTTACCAGGACCTTATGATCATCTTTTACCCAAGCAATCCGATAGGGCTATGGATGTTTCTCCCTCTTGAGCTTCAGCTTAGAGACCATCTCTTCTGATACCAAGTTATCAGTGCTACCACCATCAATGATCACATCACAACATTTATCCTCACACTTGCATCTGGTACGGAACAAAATCCTCCGTTGTCTTAGTTCAATCTCACAACTTAGTAGGACTCTTTCATTTACCAAGGTCTCTCCTCTTTCTGCATCTTCTGAATGTGATGATTGTGCATCCTCATCCACATGAGCAACCCTAGCTTGGCCCTCAGCTCTCCTATCTGTCCTTCCTTGTCATTGAGGGCATTCAAAGGCATGATGACCTTCTTCATTACAATGGAAATAGGTACCACAGAAGCCTCCTCTTCCTTGTCCACGTCCTCTACCTCTTCCTCTCTAATTTCCAAAGTCTTAATCATGGGAGTGGTTGAAACCCTCATTCCTCTGGTTCCTGCTAGTACCCACATCTTCATTTTTCTTTTGGGTTTCATTGCGGCCTCCAGATGATCTACCGCTTCCCCTTCCTCCTTGACCGCGCCCTCTTTGTCTTCCTTCAAACCTTTTATTCAGATTCTCTTCAACTCATAGGGCATACTGGTATGCCTCTTCAACGCTGGTCATTCTTACCAGACTTAATTCCTCTTGGATGCTAGGTCGCAACCCATTAATATAACGAGCAAACTTCTCCTTATTTGCTTCTACATGCCCCACTCTAATAAAGAGTTGGTAAAACTCCTCTATATATTCTTGGGCTGATCTTCCTGCTTTCTTTAACCCATGCATCTTGTTAAACAGATCAAGCTTGTAGTCCACAAGAATGAACTGCTTCTTCAATTTGTCCACCATGCGATCCCATCTTGTGATCTTCTCCTTTCCTCTTCTGTTTCTTTCCAATTGAACCTCTTGCCACTAGATTTTGGCATGGCCTTTCAGTTTGGCCTTTGCAAACTTAACCCTATATGGGTCCCTGATATCCTCATACTCAAAGTATTCTTCCAGTTCATTGATCCAATCGATCAACTCATCTGGTTTCAAATTTCCTGAAAATACACCCACTTCAATTGTAGGTATTTTCCCAAACTTAGTAATGGCCCTAAAAAGCCTTTCCTCTATAGGATTCAAAACTTCCCCATCAAGTTCCCCTTCTGGTCCCATTTCTTCTTCTTCATTGTCATCCTCACTGTTGTCACCTGCGGCAACATTTGCTCCTCTATGAAGCTCCTCTTGCAATGCCTGCACCTGCCTTTGGAGGGCTCTAATGTCCTCAGGATTAATAGCACTGGCCCTTCCACCATGCTCTCTTTGTGGAGGCATCTTCTAACTTGAACCCACAACCACACAGTCCTGGTGCAAACTACCTCACAGTCGGCGCTTCTGTCTACACACTCAGGAAAACCCGCTCTGATACCACTTGATGGGGACACAACCCAAGAACAAAATGGAAACAACAGAAAGGGAAAATTATATTAACTAATAAAATAAGCTATTACAAATAGTACAAAGAAAATAAACTTCAGAACATGCCCTAAGGGCTTACAATAGCACAAATCTGGAGATAATTTCTCCTTTCAGTACCTCCTCTCAAACTCCACTCCGAACTGCCTTTTACAATGCTAGAAATTTCCTTAAATAGACCCCGAAGGGTGAAGGACTAGGAGTACATTCTAGAAAGTGCTAGTAGGCATCCACCAACAAAATAGAAGGTTCCAAAAGCTGCGTTAGAAGTCGGTGCAAATCTAGAAGAATCCAGAAACGGTAACCGAACTTCCGGGAGGCATAACTTTTGAACCATAGCTCCGATTGACAAACCATTTACATTTTCGAAAAGCTCTCAAAGTGCTCTATAGCCCTATGGACAAGCTTCAGTCATAACCCATTTTTTGACCCTTTTTGAGGTCATTTAATGCCCCAAACCTGACTTTGAAGCATTCTTAGGAGGTCTCCAAAACACAAAAAATTGCAATAACTTTCAAACTATGGGGCCTATTGACCTGATTCTTTTTTTGGAATACTCTAAATCATGACTACATTCATCTGGCCAATTCACACCTTCTAGTTTACCAAAATGATGGCCCAAATACATGCTCCTATTTTTTCAAGATTTTCAAATGCACTGATAGTGGAACTGTGAGAGTTGGAACCTTTATTTGACCCAAATGGGTATCCAAAAATGAAAACACATCAAACAAAAACTAAGTCTAAGTACATTTTTTTGGGTGACACAGGATTGCCCTTATACCTCTAGATGCTCCTGCATCAAAGACAAAGGCAAGAAGTTCTATATTGCTGAAGAGGATTCTGATGATAATGATGATGAAGTTATTTATATGGCCATGAAGGACCAATTTGATGAAGAAGAGCCACCAGCACTGGTAACATGCATGAACAATAATGATAAATGGATCATAGACAGTGGATGCTCACATCACATGATAGGAGACAAAATTAAGTTTGTTAACTTTACTCAGTATGATGGAAATTGTGTTAGATTTGGTAATGATGCTCCATGTCAAGTTAAAGGAAAAGGTTCCATTAAGCATACAGAATAAATTTCATGTGATAATGCATACTATGTTGAAGGACTAAACTACAATTTGCTAAGTGTCTCACAGTTAGGCAATGTAGGTTGCAAAGTAGAATTTGGAAATAAAACTGCAAAAACCTATGATACTGATGGTAGACTGATAGGAAAAGGAGATCAAACAAGAAGTAATCTATTTTATCTTGATCTAGAAAATACCTCTTGTCTTGTTGTATCAATAAAATGAAGAAAGTCAGAGGTTTACCCAAACTGAAGAAGCTTGACAATATCATGTGCAAACAATGTTAGCTAGGAAAGATGACCAAGTCAAGTTTCAAAAGTAAAAACTATACATCTAAAGAAGTACTTGAGTTAGTCCATACTAACTTATGTGGTCCAATGGAAGTAAAAAGCTACAAAGAAGACAAATATATAATGTTGTTTGTTGATGATTATTCTAGGATGATGACTATTATGTTTTTAAAGAAAAAATATAATGCTTTTCAAATGTTTAAGTGGTATGTGGCTAGAGTTGAAAAGGAAATAGGAAAAAGTTTGAAATTCCTGAGATTGGATAGAGGTGGTGAATTTACATCAAATGAATTCGAGATATTCTGCAATGACCAAGGAATCAAGAGACAAACATCAGCTCCAAGAACTCCCCCAAAAAATGGAATTACTGAAAGAAGAAATAGATCTATGATTGACTATGCCAGAACATTAATGATGGAAAAGACTGTTGCTCTAAAATATTGGAGAGAAGCTGTAAGTGTGGCTATTCATACACTGAACCGAGTACAAGTCAAGAAAGGTACAAATGCAACACCTTTCGAATTATGATATGGTCACTCACCCAATGTAAAGCATTTCAAAGTATTTGGCTGAAAATGTTTTATCTTTAAAGATGCTAGAAATGGAAAATTTGATGCAAAAAGTGATGAAGGCATATTCCTTGGTTACTCCACTAGAAGTAAAGCATATAAGTGTTTAAATACTAACACTGACAAAATTGTGGAAAGTGCAAATGTAAACTTTGATGAGCATGAAGATGTCCAAGTTGAAAAACCAAAGAAAATAGATGACTACAGAACCTTCATGTATTCTTATGAAGGAATGCCCATTGACAAAGATACCATCAATCAAACTGGGATTCAACAAGTTTCAATTTCAGCCAACTCACAACTAGTGAATGCCAAGTTGCATTTAGAAACTGAGTTACAGAATGAAGAAAATGCTCATTCTAACTTTGAAGTTAGTACATATGACAAAGATGTAGAGCTACTTGAAAATGAAGTACATAGTGATCCTGAATCTGAAAGATCAAATATGGAAACAAAGATAGAACCAAGATTGTCCAAATATGTGAAGAGGCATCACCCTGCTGAACAAATAATTGGTGACAAAGATGCAAGACCAATGACAAGGAATAGACTAATAAATGAATCATGTCTACTAAGAAAAATTGAACCTAAGATAGTGTATGATGCATTACAAGATGGTGACTTGTATAAAGCTATGGAAGAAGAAATTGATCAAATAAAGAAGAACAAAACTTGGAGTTTAGTTCCCAGATTAGTTGACAAAAATGTGATTGGTACCAAATGGGTATTCAGAAACAAGCTAGATGAGAATGGAGAAATTACTAGAAATAAAGCTAGACTAGTATGTAAAGGTTATGCTCAAGAAGAAGGATTAGACTATGGGGAAACATTTTCCCCTATTGCAAGAATGGAAGGAGTAAGAACTTTACTTGCATATGCTGCATATAAAGGTTTTAAATTCTATCAGATGGATGTAAAGTCTGCTTTTCTGAATGGTATATTGGAAGAGGAAGTCTACATTGAACAACCAAATGGTTTTGTTGATGAAAATAACAAAGATATGGTTTATAAACTACATAAAGCACTCTATGGTCTGTAACAAGCACCTAGAGCATGATATGAGAGACTTCACAAGTATCTAGTGCAAATTGGATTTGAAAGAACTGATTACAACAGCAACATGTACATCAAATTAGAAGAAGGTAAGGACATTATTGTATCTGAAATCTTTGTAGATGACATAGTGTTTGGAAGAAAGGAAGTGCTTTGCAAAAGTTTTGCTGACAAAATGAAACATGAATTTGAAATGTCTATGTTTGGAGAAATCAAATTCTTTGTTGGTTTACAAGTACATCAGCTAAAACATGGTATATTTATGACTCAATGAAAGTACATCAAAGAGATACTTAAAAAATTTGGATTAGAAAACTCCAAACCTGTTAGCACACCAATGGAAACAGGACATAAGCTATTCAAAAATGATGTATGAGCTGAAGTTAATCAAAAAATGTACAGATCCATGATTGGAAAACTACAATATGTTGTACGTAGTAGACCAAACATAGCATCAGCAGTTGGAATAGTGGCTAGATTCTCTGCTAATCCCAAAGAGAACCATCTCAAAGCAGTAAAAAGAATAATGAGATATCTAAAAGGAACCGATGACTTTAGACTATATTATAAAAAGAATGAAAAATTTAAGTTCAATGCATACACAGATGCAGATTGGGGAGGTAACATTGATGATAGGAAAATTACAAGTGGAGGAGCATTATTTTTAGGAAAATGATTAGTTACTTGGACCAGTAAGAAGAAAACATGCACATCTCAGTCCACTGTAGAATTAGAATACGTGGCAGGAGTAGTCAATTGCCGAAACATTTTGTGGCTCAAACATTTATTGAAGGGAATGAAAGAAGAGGTAACCAAACTTGTGATATTGTATTGTGATAACACAAGTGCTATAAACATATCCAAGAATCCAGTAATGCATGCAAAAAATAAGCATATTGCAATCAAGTATCACTATGTCAGAGAACTGGTAGAAGACAAACAAGTGAAGATGGAGTATATTCACACAAAGGAACAAATTTAAGATATCTTCACCAAACTATTGCCCAAGGATGCTTATGAATATCTAAGAGGCAAGTTAGGGGTAATGCCCCTAACTCAAGCAGTTTAAAGAAACAAAAATGATGCCCTACACCAACAAAAGTATATCATTGAAATATTAGAAGAAGTGATGTAGAGGATGACAACAGAAACAAGAAACTCCAAATCAATCACAAGCATGGTGACAGAGGGAGAAAATATGAGATGCAAAGTCTATATTTCACATGTTAAAGATGCTACATCTTTGGCAGTTATGTCAAAGAGGGAGATATGAAGAAACTGATCAAAATAAACAAAATAAGAGAGAGATACTCATAAGGGAGATATATATGAAAGAGAGAGACTTATGAGAAATTGAAAGGTAAAGATATATGATCAGTAGTAAAAAATGTAATTTTTGATAAGTTGATCAAATGATCAGTTTGGTTTGCCATCAATGCCAAAGAGGGAGATTGTTGGAAATGATTGAATAAGAATGATAGAACTAGCAAAATAATGTTTTCAATCATTGTTTTGTCATTGATGTCAAACTTGCTACTTGCAGGAATGACAATTTTTTTAGTGATCCAAATACTATCAATTGGTTGATTGACAAGGAGGTGGCAATCAATAAGATGTAACTAAGACACATATAATAGACACATTAAAACATATCAAAGATGTAAGGGTTTAGCTATGATATTTGTGATAGCCTAACTAAGTTCATAAGAGAATGTTGGGAAAGCTAGTTAGTGCTGAACAAATTCTTAGTTGATGCCGAGAAAAAAATAAGTGCCGAGCAAGAAACAGGTGCCAAGTAAAGATAAAAATGCCGAGCAAGAAACAAGTGCCGAGTAAAGACATAGATGCCGAGCAAGAAACAAGTGCCGAGTAAAGATATAGATGCCGAGCAAGAAACAAGTGCTGAGTAACATAGAACAAGCTGAGTATCAGTACACCAATAATGTCGAGTAGCTACATTATTTTGAAATCGAAGATTCTCTAGATCTGAGCCAACAAGGTTGTTACCTAGAAGTTTGTAAACTAGGTAGAAGATAAGAGTGATGAGCTGGTGTCATAGAACACCATGTAAAATGGTTTTTAGCAAATACAACTCAATGCTAGACAAGGTTTCTAGATGAAGAAGAAATATAGGGTAGATACATTGTATCCTACCTAATCCATTGAAACCCTAAAATTGGAGAGGGAGAATTGAGTGAGAGAGATATTTCAGATTTCTATTTAAGAAGTCATAAGGTCACAAAGTAGAAGTGTGGTGGTAGTGAGAAAGTATGAAAGCATGAGCTACTGAAGAAAAGTGCTAAGGAGAAAGAGAGCAAAGAATACTCTGTTTTGCTGGATGACCACATATATGATTGCATTGGTATGATGAGTAAAGAAGACTCAAGGGAACAAAGCTTGAGAGGAAGACAAGCCAACAGAACTGAAGTGATTAAAATCCAAGCAAAGGAATGAACAGAAGTGTGATCTATAATCTGCAAGTTATGTTGTAAGTTGTATCAAATCAAAGCCATTGTTGTTACTTTCTAGCAATTGTAACAGTTAAGATAAATCCTATGGACTTAGGTTGGTTTAATAGCCATACTATAAATCCTTTAACAGGGTGACATTCCAAGTGAATGTTATGAAGTCCTTTAACCAGGCCCATTCCTAATAGTTTTGTGAAATCCTCTAACAAGGTTGCATTTAACAATGTGTTTTAGCCTTTAACATGGTAGGCTTCTCACAGGGCAGACCATCAGAAGTGGTTAAAATCAATTGCACAGTTATTTTGTGGGTATCATTCTCACCCTAGTTTTACCTTCTTATTCCTGAAGGATTTATGGGTTATCAAATTCTTAGTGTTATGGTGTGATGCATGTCTACTTTTCTTAGTTGTTTCAATATTTAAATTGCATGCATGATAAGTTTAGTTATGCACCATTAAGGATTTGTAAAAAAAAAGGAAAGATTTTTATTATGGCATTTGGACCTTAAATAACTGATTCACCCCCCCTCTCAATTATTCTAAAGAATTATAACACATACTCATATATTATAAACTAAATAGGTAATGGCAAGGAGTTGTACATCTTGTAGATCCCAACTAGTAGGTGACTATGACCCCCTCCCTCAACCACATCAAGAATGTCAAACATAAAGTAAAACATACAAGTACACCATACACATGCAAGTATGGGTTCAGTATCCATATAAACCACATATAAATAATTCATCTATCTAACATTTGGAAATAACTAAAATTATTTTATGAACATACATTTATCATCATTTAAATAGTCATGAACATATGAAATAATTGAATAACTCAAGTAACTCATCACATATCTCAACTGAGTATAAAATACATTTAATCTAATCTAGTAACCCAATATTGATAATCATAAACATAAACATAAAAAGGCCTAAAATAATTTTCAACTACAATAAGAAAAGTCAACTAGGGGTAGGCATTACATCCACTCCCCTTAGACATAGGCTTACTCCTAGAAGCCTACAAGAAAGATGAAACTAAACTAGGGGTAGGTATTACACCACTTGTCACATGCATCATACTAAGCCAATAAAGAATCCTTGCATTCTTGGAATGTACAGTGCTATTGTCTAACCATATAATGTGTTGATTGTATCTTACATCTGTTTCCCTTAAATTTTCATAGAAAACTCTAAATTATCCTTGCACAAAATTTGATGAATGAGTCCAATCATCGCTACTATAAAAGTGATGCTCTCTTAATACCTTTCTTTCCTCCTTTGTGCTATTATGTGCATGAATAAATGCTATGTGTACAAATATTGACACTTTTATAGAGTTTTAATACATTGGTTTCACTTCATTTTGAGTTTTAGTGTATAGTTTTTAGTAAAGTCAAAAAATGACAGAATTATACGTAGGGGAAAAGTGTCCTTATACAATTTGATTTCTCATCTAACCATCTAGCTCTATGTGTATGACATATGTAATCATAAACTATTTTCTCTTGAAATAATTTCATAAAATCAGCTACACATACATCATTGTTTACTAATTTATACCTCTTTAATTCTTTTCCCTTTTGAAATACCATATATAATTGACTTATACTTTTCAAGAGAAACTATTGTCTTACCAATTTCATGTGTTATCTAGATGTAGGCATCTACACAAGTTTTGCAAATGACCACATTGAGGGAAAAAAACCTCTCAAACACATGGTCTTATAATAAATGCACTCATTATCTCATTTACATAGTATACTTGCAATAAATTCTCTTGATGACTTTGGAGGTTCTTGCAGACCACATTTCTACAATATATCAATAGTATGAAAAGTACAACATATATAATGATAAACATCATAATGCATAGAAAATACAACATGCACCCTACAAAAACATGTAATGTGTGTATGATTTATCCTAACATAGAAAGGTTTGGTTCAAAAAAACTTTGTCTAATTTTAATTTGAGGAAACCTTTGAAGAAGAATTTCATAAAACTTTGTCTTTTGCATGTGGCTCATGGTTTTTCTTTTCCAATTCATTTTTTGATAGAATCTTTTTTTGTGGTGAAGCCCTTGTGTTGTAACGCCAAAATTTTTAAATTAATGTTCTTAGTGCATCAACAGTATCTTTATCCTTATGTGGGAATCTACCTTGGAATGACAAAAAATAAGTATCATTAGAATTATCAATTTTCCCTCACCTTGCTAAGGCTTTGACTAATGTTGTTCTACAGATCTTTAATTATTTACTTGTTTGGCTTATCATATAAGATTTTGTTGCTTCCTTTCCTATTATGGTTGATGTGAGGACATGTTGACTTGTATTAACATCTTTGCTAAATGATTTTGTACCAATGGATTGGTATGCATCAAAGAGATTTCTAACAATGCTTCTTTCAATACTATTTTCATATGTTCTTAACTGCAAAATTCTAATTGTCTCTCTAAATTTCATATTTTTAAGTATTTCAAAAAAAAAGTTGGAATCTTCCACTTTGATTTAATTTTTCAAAATATTTCTTCCAAATATTTTTAATAATTCATGTACAATTTCTTTTTGACATTTTAGAATGCACTCGCTTCAAAATATTTTCATCAATATCAATTAGAAGCTTTGGTTTTCTATGAATTATTCTTGGAGATGTTGATGTATTTACATTAGGTGCATTATGTGCATTCATCATTTAAACTTGAGATGTCGAATTAGGGGTACTAGGTGATGTAGGTGTATTTTTCATAATCATTTCAATTGGGGTATGTTGAACATTTTTGTTTGTCAACTTGGGTGCATTTGTGACATCAATATCAATAGGTAGATTTTTATCACTTAAATTGGAGGAATTTGATGATGTACCTTCATGTAATCTACTCATGTGATCCCTTTTTTGTGCCTTTGCTGACTCTCATTTTTGATTGTGAATGTCGTAAAAATGGATCTTTAACAATGCTTCTAATATTCACCACTATTCATTTTTAATTTAGAGTTGATATGGGATAACTAATGAAAATGCTTGAAATTAGACAAGATAAGATACATACCTCAAAATAGAACCAATCTGGAAATACTTGTTTTCTGATGCCTGTGCATAGTTTCTAGAAAATTTGAAACCTATTCCAAATTGGAAATATCAAGATAGAGAAAACACAGAAAAAATTTATCCTTTTGAGGGTAGGTCGACCTTGACCTAGATAGTGGGGTATAATCTTACCCTTGGGTACAACTGTGCCCCAAAAATTCAACCTTAACCTACACTTCTCTAATGAAAATTATGTTCCTAGATCTCAAAAGTTTGCCAAAAAGGGTATCCAAATATGTACTTTGATCTTCAAAAAAACACTTGCATAAATTTAAAAATGGTATTTTGGTTTCACAATACAGGGTTTTTCCATAGTCGAACCCCCATTTTGGTGATTTCCACCTCCATAAATAGCTAGATGTAATAGAATCTATGTGTGTATTGAATATATAATGCCAAGATCCAATCCACTAGATTGAAACACTAGGATGAATATGTATGAGAAAGCAATGCATAGATTTGAATAAGATAAGAAAGCCTACAAGCCCCCAAGGCTAAACTACTCCTACTAAACTCATAATCTATAACTACTACCCCATGATTGTAACTTTGAATGCTTCAATATTGATAATGGCAGATCAAGGAAGATAAGATCTTTCTCGGTCCAAATAGATGTTCACAATGGTGTGTTCATAAAGATGCTTGATATCCACAATAGCTTGATCTTCTATATCATTCTATTGCAATCTTTCATCTTCATGGCATCTTCTTGTTCTCTTGTTATCTCTTGATTCTAGTTGCCTAATTCTAGTTGTAAATGGATGTAAATGAGAGTATTTATATAGAGACTTCAAGGTGAGGCTCCTAGAGTAATGTGAGGACCCATAATTCAAATTTAACTTTGAATTATGGTCCAATCACAATAACCACCTAAGGAGGGAAAATAATTAAATGAATATCAAATGAAAACCCTTCTGGATTTGTATCCAAAAGCCCAACATTGATTTTGGGGCCCTCCAAGACCAAAATTTGGAAAGGGGAATCAAATTTTGAGGAAGGTCAAAGATGACCTTGACCCTGACCTAGGTCAAGGATAACCTTGACCCTACCCTAGGTTAGGGTTGACCTTTCCCTAGGTTAGGGTTGACCTAGGGGCCCAGATCTAGCTAGAGTAAAAAACAAGAGGTCCCAAGGATGCCTAGAAACCTAGAAATGATATCATAATAGGACTAAGTGCCAAGAATAGGCACAAAATCCTATGATGAACATGATCAAGTCTAGGAGGACCTATTCCTAAGTGCTACATAGAAAATAGTGCCATAGAGGAGGGAAATTAAGGAGAATCTTTGAGATCCCAACCTTAATTTCACCTAGAGTGAAGGAATCAAGTGCATAATGAATCCTAAATGAAAGTCTATCATGATACATGTACTAGAAGAGGGTGCTAAACCTAACAATATGCTAGCTAAAGTAATAAAACATCATACTAAATAAAATGGATATAGCCATGTCCTTGATGTAGAGATCTTGAAAAAATGATGTAGGAGCATCTTGGGTGTAAGGGAAATCTTGCATCACCCAAAAATATTTTATTTTCAGTCTTTTCTATTTTAATAAGGACTAGTAGACAAGGTGGTTACTATTGATGGGAACTTATTATTTTTAGTAAGTTTTACATATGAGCTTGGAATGTTCTCATTTTCTATAGGAGGGTTGATTTTAGAGATATAAGCCTACCATAAAAATCTCATTGCTCCAAATTAAGTATCAGAGAAGTGATTGCAAATTTTTGGTTGAAAAGTTTGTAGAATAAATCTCTAGACTCACTATTGGAGGCCTTAGAGTGCTCAGATGAGGTCTAAAAACTTGATGAAAGGGTGTTTGCATATTTCCAAACCTGTAGATCATGAGTTGTCATTTCTAAAAAGCGATTATAATAGCCAATTAGAGCAACAGTTTGAGAGTTATCGCCTTCAAAAGTTGGGTTACCAAAATATCTAAAATAATTTGTCAAAAATGTATTTATCTGACTCTATATGTATTTTTAGCATTTTTTGGACCTAGGTATTAAGTTTGAGCATCTAGAACCTTCCTGAGTGGCATAGAATTGCCTATTTAAGAAAGGCCCAAGCTTTGTCTAGGAGAGCTCTAGGTGACAATTTGTAGCTTTTCTTGCAATTTTTTGTAATGAAGGTTCCCATGTGGGTTATCATATTTTACTTATGAATTCTATAATTCCACATTTGTCACAAAAATAAGAAGTCCTTGTATTTGCTACTATTTCTTTGTTTTTGTTATGAGTTTATGGTATTCAGGAGAGCACCCTACATCAAGTGGTATTATAGCTAGAGTTCTTGAGTGTGTGTATAGATCACTAACTATTAGGAAAATCACACCAAGACTATGGTTTGGGCTGAGCATGTATAAAGATCGCCAATTCTGAGATAGTTTGCACTAAGGTTTTAGCAGAAGAGAAAAAATGCATCCATGAAGAGAGCATGGTAGAAGAGTTGTAGGTGTTACACCTGAGGGTTTTAGAGCCCTCCAAAGATAGATGCAAGAATTAGAGGAAAAAATACATAGAGGAATAAATCTTCCTCTAAGAGATGAAAGTGAGGATGAGAAAAAAGTAGAAGAAAATGCCATAGCAAAGGCAATTTTAAACCCAGAGGAAGAGAAACTTTTTAGGGCCATCTCCAAGATTAGAAAAAGACCTAAGTTTGAAGTTCCCATAGTTTTGGAAAATATTAATCTAGAGGAGATAATAAATTGGATCAATGAACTCAAGGAGTACTTTGAATATGAAGATATTGAAGATCCTAATAGGGTCAAGTTTGTGAAGGCAAAACTGAAGGGAGATGAAAAGATCTGGTGGCAAGAGGTTCAGGTGGAGTGAAATAGAAAGGGAAAGGAAAAAATTACCAGATGGGAATGGATGGTAACTAAACTAAAGTGATAATTCATTCTTGTGGATTATGAGCTTGATCTGTTGAAGAAAATGCAAGGGTTGAAGTAAGCATGAAAATTTGTTCAAGAGTATATCGAAGAGTTCTATTGAGTTCTCATTAGAACTAACCATGCAAAAGCTGATAGTGAGAAAGTCACTTATTATCTTAATTGGTTAAGGAAAAGCATTCATGATGGGCTGAATCTGGTCTATATGAGATGTATTGAGGAGGCATACCTTTTTTTCCCTAAAAATTTAAGAGAAACTAAGCAAGAAGTTTGACAATAAGAATAGTGGAAGAGGTCATAGTGGAAGATCTTGTGGATGATCTTATGGTGGTTGTAATGATGATGAATAGAACAAGGATGAGGCTAGAAGTAGTAGTCAGAAATAGAGGGGAAATTATTCCAATCATTTCCATGATCAAAACAATAGATATCAAAGAGGAAGAGGTGGATTCCATGGGAAATGTTTTTATTGTGAAGAAGAAGGGCATAGAGCATTTGAATGTACCCAGTGCCAAGGAAGGACAAATCAAAGAATAAAAGGCTAGACTAGCATTACACATGTTGATGAAGATGCCAGATCCTCACATTCTAAATATGTTGAAAGAGGAGAAGTCCTAATTAATTGAAGAGTCTTTTTGAGTGGTGAGAATGAACCTAAGTACAAAAGGAGCTTGTTTCATACAAGGTGTAGATGTGAAGATAAGTTTTGTGATGTGATCATTGATGGTGGAAGTACTTACAATCTTGCTTTAGGAATGATGGTCACCAAGTTGAAGCTAAAGAGGTAGAAACACCCACATCCATAGTGTATTGCTTGGGTGCAAGATGACCACAAGGTCATGGTCAATGAGTAGTGCTCAGTGAAGTTCAAGATTGGAAGCTACCAGGATGAGGTACTATGTGATATCATACCTATGGATATATGTCATATGTTGTTGGGTGGGCCTTGGAAATTTGACAAGCATGCTATACATGATGGGTGAGCAAATACTTACACTCTAACTAAGAATGGAGTGAAATATAAGTTGAAGCCATTGAAGGAGAAAAAAAAAAAGGTATGCAGTGCTACAAGAATATGTTTTACTGATGGAAAATAGTTTCTTAAAGGTATGAAGTGTGAGCATATGTGCTTTTCTATAATTCCTAAAGATAGTAAAAAAGAATTAGATGAAATACCTACAAAAGTTGTAGAGCTATTGGGAGATTTTTTTACTATTGTGTTAGATAATGTACTTGATGGATTGCCCCCAATGAAGAAGACCAGTCACCAAATGGATTTGGTTCCAAGAACTAGTTTACCAAACAAGGAAACATAGAGAAAGAAACCTATAGAAAGTGAAGAGTTGAATAGGCAAGTTCATGAGTTGTTGCAGAAGGGGTTTATTCAAGAGAGTCTAAGTCCATGTGTTGTACCAGTAGTATTAGCAATAAAGAAGAATAGAGAATGGAGGATGTGTGCAGATTCCTTTGCTATCAACAAAATCACAATCAAATATAGATTTCCATTGCCAAGGATGGATGATATTATGGACTATTTGAGTGGAGCTAAGTATTTTAAAAAGATAGATCCAAAGAGTGGGTACCATCAGATTCATATTAGAGAAGGTGATGATTGGAAGACTACTTTCAAGATAAGGGAAGGACTGTATGAGTGGTTAGTCATGCCTTATGGGTTAACCAATGCACTGAGCACTTTCATGAGGCTCATGAATGAGGTACTGACAAAGTTTCCAGGTAAGTTTGTGATTCTTTACCTAGATGATATGTTGATCTTTAGTACAACATTAGAGGAGCATTTGATTCATATTCACAAGGAGTTTAATAAGTTAAGGGAAGAAAAGTTGTTAATAAACCTGAAGAAGTGCAGTTTTGTAAAAAAGGAGTTGGTGTACCTGGGATTTGTAGTTTTAGCAGAAGGTCTAACAATGGACCTAGAGAAAGTGAAGACTATCATTGAATGGATTACTCCAAGGAGTGCAACAAAGATAAGATCTTTTCATTGACTATCTAGTTTTAACAGAAAGTTCATAAGAGGTTTTAGCAATATTTATGGACACTTGACTGAAATAATGATAGGGGATAGGAAAGAATTTAAGTGGACTATACAATAGATAAGAGTGTTAATCTATTGAAACAAAAATTAACTAAGCAACTTGTTTTAGCACTTCCTAATTTGAACAAGGTATTTCAAGTAGACTGTGATGCAAGTGGTACTACAATAGGAGTTTTCTTGATCCAAGAAGGTAAACCTATTGTTTATTTTAGTGAGAAGTTGAATGATACAAGAAAAAAATATTTTGTTTATGATTAGGAATTTTATGCTATAGTTCAAGCATTAAAGAAGTGGAGACACTATCTTCTTCCTAAGGAGTTTGTTTTGTATATTCATCATCATGCTTTTCAATATTTGAATAGTTAAGGAAAATTGAACCAAAGGCATTTGAAGTGGGTTTAGTTTTTTTAGAGTTATGCATTTGTTTGAAACACATGAGTGTGAAGTCTAACAAAGTTACAAAGTCTCTTAGTAGAAGACAACTTTTGCTGATAGAAATGCAGATAGAGGTGGTTGGGTTCAAGGAACTTGATACATTGTATCTAGATGATCCTAATTTTGGTGAAGCATGAAAGGTTTGTACAAAATGTGTTACACTTGATAGGAAAAAGTGGTTGAATTTCATGATCCAAGATAGTATGTTGTTCAAAGGAAGCTAGTTGTGCATTCCTAGAAGTTCAATGAGAGAGAATCTCATTAAGGAGCATACTGGAGGATTGACTTGACATTTTGGAAGAGATAAAAGCATAGCTTTGGTTGTTGAAAATTATTATTGGCCATAGTTGCAACAAGATGTGATGAAGTTTGTAGAAAGATATGGACTATGCTAGATGCTGAAAGAAGTGAAGTAGAATACAGAGTTGTATTAGCCATTACCTATACTAGAGAAGCCATGGGAGGATGTCAGCATAGATTTTATTCTTGGATTACTGAGGAAAAAATGTAGGCATGATTCTTTTTTTGTGGTGGTTGACAAGTTTTCAAAGATGGTACATTTTATTCCTTGCAAGAAGACTAGTGATTTTGTTCATGTAATAGAGTTTTTTTTCAGAGAAGTGTTGAGATTACATGGTCTACCAAAGAGTATAGTTTTAGATAGAGATACCAAATTTGTTGGGTATTTTTGGCATACATTATGGAAGAAGTTGAAGATAGATTTGAAGTTTAGTTCATCACATAATCCATAGACTAATGAGTAGACAAAAGTTGTGAATCATAGTTTGGGAAACTTGCTGAGATGCTTGATTGGAGATAAACCAAAAGGATGGGATATGATTTAAACAAAGGAAAAATTTGCATATAATAATTCTATCAATAGGAGAACTAGTAAATCACCATTCCAGATTGTATATGAGAGTAGTCCCAAAAATGCTTCTAAATTGAGACAGTTGGATAAAGGTGAGATAAATAGTGTTGAAGCAGAAGATTTTGCTAAACATTTGAAGAACATTCATTTGGAGGCAAGGAAGCACATCATAAAGATGAATACACAGTATAAGACTAAGGTAGATGTGAAAAGGAGATATAAGGAATTTTAGATTGTAGATGAAGTCATGGTTCATTTGAGAAAGGAGATTTTTCTAGTGGGTACATATAATAAGATGAAGATGAAGAAGTTTGGACCATGGAAAATAGTCAAAAGGCATGATTTTGGAAATGCGTATGAAGTGGAGTTTTCTACTGAATTGAATATTTTGATAGTATTTAATATTGTAGTTTTGATAGAGTATTATGAAGGAGGTGATGGAGATGAAGTTGCAAAATCATAGTGGAGCATTCTAGCAACTAGTTTGGCTACAAAGGAGATTGAGGAGATACTAGACAGTCATGTTGGAAAAAGTACTAGAAATAGAACTTATGAGGAATATTTGGTCAAATGGAAAGGGAGACCAGTTGAGGATTCATCATGGCTAGCAAAGGAGGTTAACCATCTTGGTTTTCCTTTGAGCAATTGAGATGTGATGGGGTCACTTATCAAATTACCCCAAGTGTTTGATGCAAGAGCATCCTAGCTGTAAGTGCAATCTTGCATCACCCAAAAATATTTTATTTTTAGTCTTTTCTATTTTAATAAGGACTAGTAGATAGAGTGATTACTATTTATGGGAACTTTCCATCTTTAGTAGGTTTGTTATATGAGCTCAGAAAAGTCTCATTTTCTAATAAAAATCTCATTGCTCCAGCTTAAGTATCAGAGAAGTTATTGCAAATTTTTAGTGGAAAATTTTTGTAGAAAAATATTTAGGCTCATCGTTTGAGGCCTTAGATTTCTAGATGAGGTCTGAAAACTTGAGGAAAGGGCACTAGTGTCTTTTAAAGCCTATAGGTCAAGATGGCATTTCTTAAAAGTAGTTATAATAGCCAATTGAAGCAATGGTTTGAGACTTATGGCCTTCAAAAGTTGAGCTACCAAAATATCTAAAATAATTTATCAAAAATGTATTTAGCTGACTAGGCCGCATAAAATCACCTACTTAAAAAAGGCCTGAACATTGTATTGGATACTTTACATGATAGTTCGCAGCTTGTCTTTCAAATTTTTGTAACAAAGTTGCCCATGTGGGTTAGCATATTGTACTTATGAATTTTGTAATTCTACATCTGTGGCACAAATAATAAGTCCATATTATGTTCTTTCATTTGTTGTTGTTTTCTTGTTTCTGTTATGAGTTTATGGTATTAAGGGGAGCACCCTGCATCAAAAAAACTATTAGAACTTGCAACACAAAAGGTTAATGAAAATCTAAAAATCACCTAATCTTACAAATGACACTTGAGAAGTGTATAAATCCCCTTATGCCCCATATTTCAGCTTTCTATTTCTGAAGGGTGAAACATGGTGATAAGGATAACCATAAATACTAGATATAAAGTTTGTTGAAAAGATATTTTTTAAAGAAATTAGAAGGATTATTACCCTTCCTAAACTAATTCAAGGAGTTAGGTATCTAAATCATGATTCCAACACCATTGATGACATTAAAAATGAAGTTATCGAACTCAAGTTATGATTAAAAGAGTGGATGTCTATCTAAATGCATAAAAAGGAGAATCTGAGTTTACCATGAGTAAAATCTATAAGAAACCCTAAATTCAGCTATAACTAATGAAAAAGATGCCATAATTACTCATTCTTACCTTTTTTAGATTAAAATAAAGAAAGCAAGATGTTGAGGAGAGAACTTTGAGTGACACATGTGGAGCTTCTAAGAAAATGCTTAGCTACCAAATGGTCACTTCCCATGGTGAGTTTGTTGTTGTGTGTTTCTATACTTTGCAAATATTTGATTTCTATAGGAAAGGTTGACCCTAACCTAATAATGTCAACCTTGACAAAAGGAGATCAACATAAAATGGAAGATCTCCACCTATTATGAGATGAGGTCATCCTTGACCCAAAAAGGCCAACCCTAACCTAGAAAGGTTGACCTTGACCCAAGAAGGTCAACCTAACCTAAGTGAGGTTGACCTTGACCTAGTCAAGTTGAAATTGCAAATTTGATGATGTAGAATTCTAATATGATGCTTGTTTGTGCTTATAGGACATGGTCCATCTCTAAGAGCATCTCTTTGGAGAATTGTTTGTGATCGTCAAATAGAGACTATTTGAGCTTGATGAGGAGGAGATACAACTACTAAGAGATGTAGGACTATACTAGGTAGTAGTCCTACCACAAATTTGACTACATTGAGCCATGCTATCAACTCTGATTAAGAGGTGGGATGAGGATGTTGGAAATATAAGAGGAGTAATTAAGAGGGGAGGGGTGAATTAGTTACTACAAAAATAAATCTCAGATCCCATAGATGTCAATACAAAATGCAAATAGATACTAAATATTACTAAAGCATGGTAAACACACAGAATGTTGTAACTCAGTAATAACTGGATTAGCTTTGTAAATGATTAAAAAATGAGCCTTTAGATGTTATCTATGATTACCATTACTTTAAAATAGTTGTAAACACATAATAGAAAATAGCATGAACACATTTGACACCAGATTTTAATGTGGAAACCCAATTTGGGAAAAACTGCCAAATGCAACTAGTTATTATTTTCACTCTTCTAAAGTGAGCCCTATTAGGAGCCAACCCTGTTAAAGGTTACAAAACACACTGTTAGGTGTGACCCTACTAAAGGATATAATCACCCTATTAGGAGTGGCCTTATTAGAGGTCTTGAGAATAATTCAATAGAATTGTCACCTTGTTAGAGGATTTGCAAATAGCTGGTAAGCCAACTCTGTTAGGAGATTTAGATCATTGCTACACATTTGGTTAGAGAGTAACAACGAGATGACTTGTTTGATTGCAACTGAATTGCTGATTTTAGATCTCTATTTTGGCTTATACTTGATCCTTCCTAATGAAATATAGTTTTGCTACTCTATAAGGATATTCTGCTTGTTCTTCAAAATTGCTTCCTCTTCTCATCATTAAATCTTTAATCACATCTTCATGAATTACACACTTTGAAATCACAACTTGACCTTATACTTATATCTTTCACTTTGTCAATTTGACTCAAATACAACTTAGAATAATCAATTGTCATCACCTTAGTCAGCCAGAATCAATAGATAAATCTATTAAGCTTAATATGCCAAAATGAGAAAATCCTTTGTTAGCTAACCTAGCTCAGTAGAAACTAACTCAGAAACAATTTTCTTTGTTAACCAATAGAAGCTTAATTAACACTAAAAACTTGCAAAAGTCCTTTGGCAATCGAGAGAGCTCACTTAGCACTAGTTCCATCCAACTTTCCTTCATTAACTGAGTGAGCTTGATTAACACTCACTTTCTGCAACTTTTCTTTTGATGCCTGAGTGAACTCTATAGACACTACCTTTTGAACAAGGAAAACAAAGGAACACTCGGTAGACATTGAGAACTATCTTCACTACTTGAGTGAGCTTGACATATACTGACTAATATTGATATGATATTTTGGTAACATTAAAGACAACACACAATTGATCAATTGTATCCAATAGAGGATACATGCTCCTTCCATCTTCGCTCTAGAGAGATTATAGTGACATTAGAGAATGTTTATAGGATCTTGTAGCTTCTAGTCTGAGGTGAGATCATTAGACCTAGAGAATAATGGGTTTGTGAGGAGATCCCTTCAAATAAGGAGTATTTCTTGGGATGGGTTCCGTAGATGTGAACCCCATCAGATTATGTCCTTCTATCATCCATACTATTAGGATCTACACCTTTGGTACAAAGAGTGATGCTAGGTATGGTATCCTTGGTTGTATTACCAACTCAAAGGGTACCATATTTTCCACACCTCTTACCTATAATACCCCAAAATTGGCTCATTTCTATGACCACCAATTCTAGTCTATTTCAATCAATCCTAAGTCCTATGTCACTAGGCAATTCTTATTCTAATATTTGCTACTTGACTTAATTGTCAAATGCAAATAACCCTAAATCTTCATTAATCATACTATTTATTTAATTCCTAAAGTATTGACTCATATTAGTCACAGTAAACCTACTGATTAAGATTTAATTTAATTTAAAGTATTTACACTTTAATTAAATTAAATTATCTCCTAAGGCTAATGTACTAATGAATTAAAAATATCTAATTTAATAATTATGCTTATTTCAATTAATTGAATGTAATTACTCAATTAAATAGAAAGGACATTTATGAGGTCCTGCCTCGTTTTATTAAATTGAATATCTTTCCCAATTTCTATTTCTTAGTTCAAAATAGAAATTCTTAGTTAACTACTTCTCGAATTAGAAGTAACTTAATTCACACACTCTCACACTAAAGTGAATCTGAGTTAACTAATTCTTGTAGTCAAGATCTAAGTCAGTTAACTGCATCTATATTGGGAATCTTCCACTTTTTCTAAATCTTGGCTTCAATCCTGACTATCAATCTGAGTGGATCTCAACCATTGATGGATTCCAAGAATTCTATTTAAGAGACTCCTAATTCCTCATTATGGGGGTTGAAGAGGGTTTGCATCAAATTTCTGTCGAAATGTGCATTCATTTGCTCACTATTACCATAAGATTTTTATTATTTAGATTTAATATCATATATATTTAATATGCACACATATAGCCTAATTTTTTTAATATGTTATTAGATTACTTGAATCTTTCCTATAGAATAATTGCACATCGTCTAGATTTAATTGCATTCTAAAACCCTTCATTCTAGAAAGGTCTAGTTGCCTGCATCTTGATTCTGAGAGCATAAATAGGCAAAATCCTTCTAGATAGAAGGCAATGGGTTGCATTGTTGGACCTCTTAGATGAACTATCCCATGTTCATTCTAGGATAAATCCACAGGTAGGGACCACATTGAAGTGTGTGTGAGGTTCAAAGGCCCACAAATTCATGCATGCATTTTTGGCACCCACTATGGGGCTGAGAAAAATAATTTTTTGGCCTCATTTATTTAATTTTCTATTATTTTTTGTTATTATATCTGTATTGTTCCATACATTTTTCCAAATTCTCACACGATAAATTTCATTTTCGCACGAAGATTTGAAGGTCTTGCCTGAATCTCTATACTTTCTCACTTGTAAAAGTGCCCTATTGCACAAGTCTTCATGTGGTACCTCATTTTCTCATGCAGGTCAATGAAAGATCTCGTGCAGTCTTGCACAAGATTTTGCATGAAATTTTGAAATAGCAAGGTTAATTTTATTATTTTTCAACATGTTGTTCATTATCTTTTACTGACATGTTTTTCTTTGAAGCATTACTGTACTATTTTCCTAGTTTTCTATAGCTTAACAATTGTCTGTAGGATGTTTGACAAAGATTCCTTATACAAACCCTCCAAACATGAATTGACTATTTGTTTACAAGACAATTTTCAAAGAAACATTTATTGAAAAACAATATTAAAACCCACAAAAAAATGTGTTTTCTTTCCTACTTTCTAAACATAGTCAAATTAGGGCTTGTGAACTTCTTAGGGTGCAAGATAGAAGAATAGGGGATTATGCTCTTCACCACTTGGAGGTCATGACCAAGGGTGAATTAGAAACCTAGACACTTATAAAAGATAGCATTCCAAAGAAGGAAAGTAGCTTCCAAAGGGTGAATCAGTATGCAAAGAACATTAACAAATGAAGTAAACATTCACAAACCAAAAACTAAATTCACATATATGCTTAGACTAAGAAAGAAAATAAGAAGTGCAAACCTCACAAGAGAAAACACTCCATGCTTTCTTGATTCTGTAGATGTGTCCTTTTGTTGTGGATGTATGCTCAAGATGCTCAAAAGATGCTTCAATGGAGATGGGTAATGGCAAATTGGTAGCTTTGTGAGCTCTCAATTTGGCATTATAAGGGTATGGTTGATGGCTTTGGTTCTCAAAATAGCATGGTAACTTTAGCTCAAAGATTGTTGATGAAATGGCTTGGGATGGGATTCAATTTATAGGCTAAGGGGTAGAGGGATGGAGGGCTTAGATGCAAGGATGGATGAAGGCTTAAGGAGGGCTAGGATGCACTCAAAGGGGAGCACATGGATTGTGCTTGTTTAGCACCAATGGGAAGGTGACACTTGTCACAAGGAGGATGAGTGTGAGAGGGTAGGGTTAAGGGTTGGTTAAAGTCATGATGAGTGGGGTTGAGTATGTAAGAGGGATGTAAGAGGAATGAGTGTGGAAGAGGGAAGAGTGCGTAAGATGGATGTAAGAGTCATGAGTGGGCTTGTAAGAGTCTTTATGTTTTGTAAGAGCACTCATGACTTAGTGGTTGGGTTTTTTTGAGGGGAGACTTTGGTTTGGATTAGGAAATTCTTAAACTTGTTTAAGGAATGTGACAACATTAGGGGGTGGATTAGGCTTGGGTTTAGGATTAGATTAGGGATGTTAGAGATGTGCAAGTGGATGGCATTAATGAGGGTGGGTGAGTTAGTGGCTAAGCTTGGTTAGTATGGGTGGATGGGGTGGATTAGGCTAAATGGAGGATTAGAAATAGGTTAGGGGTTTTTGAATTTGAGGATTTCATTTATCAAATAGATTTATTTAATAAATGGGGATTTTTGGAATTAGATAGAAGAATAGGATTTAATTGATAAATAATAGATTATTTGATTTATCAATTAGGACTATAGATGATTAATTAAATTAATCAACTAGGGGATGACAAAGGATTAATTAAATAGAAATTTAATTAATAATGCCTTTTTAGATAACTAAATAGGATTACTAAAATAGTGTAATCAAATTTAGGTGTCTACATTTTGCCCCTCTTTGACATAGTGTTGAGACAACACTATTTCAAAGAAGTTTGAATGAAGACGACACGAAGAAGATGTTTTAGCAACAAGGTTGCCCCAGTCTCGGATAAGAAGAGGAGAGACTAGACTTAGATGATGCCCCCTCAAGAAGGCAGCGGGGAGAGAAATGAGGCTCGATGACTTCTTGAAAAGTACAAGAAATTGAGACAAGCTTAGACGCAGGTTGGCGAAGAGAAGGGGCTGAATTAGCTCAAACTCTCACTACGGGAGAATGATAAAGGGAAATCAGAGGCACAATAGTAAAGCAAGCTTAAGACTTTCCAGGATTGGGGGGGGGGAGATGGAGGAGCGGAGCGCTATAAAAGGAATCCATTGAAGCTTTTTGAGTGGGGGGATACTTCAAAGAGAAGTACCACCATGTAGTTGAGCACTAGATTTGCTATAGGACTGTTGGTTAATTGCCAAGGTTACCAAGAACATCAAGGCCTTTTCACCAACTGTCCAGAGGACTGACGAACTGACTCAAAAAAAACACACAAGGATTGCCCCAGTATCACACATGAATCCCAGAGGAAGCAGCATGGAAACGACACTAGGTAACCCACAAGCAGAAAAAGAAAACAAGCAAAAGACCTGATCAAGACCTTACGCTCTAATTGCCCCATTCGCAGCATACCATGATATGGAAGATCATGGCAACCTTGAGGAGGGAACAAGGAGATTGCTTGGAAAAGATATTTCAAGACCCAAAAGGGAAGATCCCAAATCAAAAGAAAGTGAAAATCCAAAAGAGAATTGTTTGCCAACGAGATGGGTAGGACGAGGTACTAACGGACCAAGATCAGACATGAGGAAAGCTATATCTTGCAAAAATCTATCAGAGAGCACCTAAGCTGATGGATCTGGATGAGTGATGCATCTGGCAAGCTGAACTAAGAAGGATAACACTTTGGTGATAGGAGATCTAGCTAAAGGATGCATTGGAATATCTAACCAAGGTGTGCAATGTGTGCAAGATGTTGACCAAGGATGAACTAACATGAAAGCCGGATAGATACAATGATACTAAGCTAAAGAGGATGTATAAGCTGATAGACCAAGATATGTTACAAATGTACAAGTTCGTACATGTTTTGGTTTTTCTGTGAGATGGAAATTTTTGTGAAGGATGGGATGTCTATAATAGTTGATAGGTGGATAGGTAGATGGTTTGTGAAAAGTTTAAGGAAAATGGGATTCTGTGTGTGCATGTGATAGGATACAAGCTAGGATACAAGATCATTTACAAGATGGAATATGGTACAAGCTTTGGACAAGATTCGAATATATACAAGGTATGGTACAAGATTTACAAGGTATAATACCAGCTTTGGTACAAGATTTACAAGCTGTACAAGAGGTATTGACAAGCTCCATCAGATTTTGGATATTTGATTGGAACACCAAGGGAACAAGCAGGTGTTTTATGGGATGGTGGGTGGATGTATGAGGGATAGGATAGTGATAGATAATGGATTAGTCTTTAGCACACAAGGTGCCTGAATTACCAGGTTTTCACCAAGGTACCTATCCAAGGCGCTTGAATTGCCAAGTTTTCACCATTGGATGCTTATTTCTCTTTACTATTTTTTTTCTTGTATTAATCAAAAGCTGGGTATACCAAGGATCTTCAAGCATAGAACTTCTTGAGATGAATGATGTTAGTGGGATCATTCAAGAGTTCTCCTTCTGGTGTAGATAATTGATAGGCTCCGGAGCCAAAGGAGGCGGTAACCACATAGGGACCAAGCCATGTAGGTTCAAACTTGCCTTTCTTTTCTCGATCTGCTTGGACTTTCATATTTTCTTTGAGGACCATGTCACCTGGCTGAAAGTGTCGTGGGAGCACCTTCTTGTTGAAATTCTTTTTGAGACGAGTTTGATAGACTGTGAGATGGTCATAGGCTTGTTGTCTCTTCTCGTCTAAGAGATCTAGCTGGGTGAGTCGAGCTGCTCTGTATTCTTCATCTGAGATTTGCCCTCGCAAAGATATGCGTAGTGAGGGAAGTTCAACTTCTATAGGTAATACCACTTCGGCACCATAGACTAGGGAGTATGGAGTTGTGCCTATGGATGTACGGAAGGAGGTTCGATAGGCCCATAGAGCCAGGTTTATTTGAAGGTGCCAATCACGGCCGGAATCATTGACAACTTTGTTTAGGATTTTGAGGAGGGTTTTATTAGTTGCCTCTGCCTGGCCGTTACCTTGTGGGAAATATGGGCTAGAAAAGTGGTGATGGATGCGGAGGGAAGTGCATAATTCTTTCATGTTGAGGTTTTCAAAATTACCTCCGTGGTCAGTGAAGATGGTGGATGGGATCCCGAACCGGCAAACAATGTGGTACAAGATGAACTTGGAGACTTGAACTCCTGTAGCTGAGACTAGGGGGACTGCTTCCACCCACTTAGTGAAATAGTCTGTAGCTGTTATTATCCATTTATGTCCATCAGATGAGAGAGGGGTGATAGTTCCAACTAGATCAAGGCCCCAACAAGCGAAAGGCCAAGGTGGTGCAATAGGCTGTAGATCCTGTGCTAGAGCGTGCACAAGATTTGCATGCTGCTGACATGGGAGACACTTTCTAACAAAGTCACAAGAGTCTTCTTCAATGGTAGGCCAATAGTAGCCTGCTCTAAGGATTTGTCGTGCTAGGACAATACCACTCGTGTGGGCACCGCAAAGTCCGGAATGTACTTCTTTTAATGCCATTGTGGCCTCATTTTTATCTAAACATCGAGAGAGAGTATCGTGATAACCCCGACGATATAGGGTATTGGCTATGATAACATAGCGGGATGATTTTCAGATGAGGTTCTGGCGTTGGGTACGTGTGAGGTGAGGGGATATGATACCATCGTTAAGGTAAGCATGAATTTCATGGTACCAAGGGGATTGGGGACCAACCAAGATACAAACATGGTTTGAATCCTCATTCGCATAGGCAGGTGTGAGGAGCTGCTCAACTAAAAACTCATACTGTGTAGCTTCTTGGGGAATTTCCAAGAGCGAGCCGATAGTGGCCATGGCATCTGCTGCCTTGTTCTGCATTCGAGGCACTTGTGTAAACTGAAGCTTTGTAAAATGCTGGGTCAGCTGATCAACTAGCTCTTTATAGGGTAATAGCTTTTCATCTTTGGTTTGATATTCATTTAAGACTTGTTTGATGATGAGTTGGGAATCACCAAAGACTTGTAACTCGGTGATATTCCATTCTGTAGCTATCTTTAATCCTGCTACAAGAGCTTCATATTCTGCTATATTGTTGGTGCTAGGGAATTGTAGCTTGAAGGCTTTTGGAATATAATCTCCTTGAGGTGTAACTAATAATATTCCTGCCCCTGATCCATGAGAGGTGTATGAGCCATCAAAATAAAGCTTCCATGGGTGTTGTTCTTCAATTTGGCAGATATGCTCATCTGGAAATTCTGTGAGCAAAGGATATGCATCTACTAGAGGTGCATCAGCTAGGTGATCTACTATAGCTTGCCCTTTGATTGCCTTTCTGTCCACATACTGGATGTCAAACTCACTTAGTAGCATAACCCATTTGGCCAAACGGCCTGTAAGTGTTGTTCTGGAGAGCATATACTTGAGAGGGTCAATCTTGGAGACTAGTTGGATGGTATGACTTAGCATGTAGTGGCGAAGCTTTTGAGTTGAGAAAACAACTGCCAAACAAGCCTTTTCCATAGGAGTGTAATTGATTTCATAACCAACTAGGGTTCTACTGATATAGTAGATGGCTCTCTCTCTCTGCTATAATCATCATGTTGTGCTAGAAGTGCCCCTAGAGCAGTAGGTGTTGCTGATATATACAAGATCAAGGGACGACCAGGAACTGGTGGAACCAAGATAGGGGGATTGGTGAGATACTGCTTGAGCTGATCGAAGCTGCGCTGACATAAAAGATCCCACTTGAAGTTCTCATTCTTCTTTAGCAAGTGTGAAAATGGTGTACACTTATCTGCAAGTTGGGAGATGAAGCGCCGGACAGATTGAAGTTTTCCTTGAAGAGAGCGAAGCTGTCGCAGTGTCTGGGGAAGGGGCATGTCTAAGATAGCCTTGACCTTTTTGGGGTCGATCTCTATACCCCGTTTAGAGACTATGAAGCCTAGAAGCTTGCCAGATGTGACCCCAAAGACACACTTCTTGGGATTTAGCATGAGATAATATTGGGCCAACCTATCAAAGACTTTTTCCAGGTCAGCAAGATGATCCATGAAGGTGTGAGATTTGACTAGGATATCGTCCACATAATCTTCCAAAATGCTATGGATAAGATCATGGAAAATGGCTGTCATAGCTCTTTGATAGGTAGCCCTAGCATTCTTTAGGCCAAAAGGCATCATGGTGTAGCAAAAGGTTCCCCAAGGGGTAGTGAATGCTGTCTTATGCTGGTCCTCTTCTGCAATCTTGATCTGATTATACCCAGAAAATCCATCCATAAGGGACAAAATTTCATGTCCAGCTGTAAGATCTACAATCATATCTATGTTGGGCAAGGGAAAATCATCCTTTGGACAAGCTTTGTTAAGATCTCTAAAATCAGTGCAGATTCTGATGTCACCAGAAGGCTTAGTGATAGGGACCATGTTGGAGATCCATTCTGAGTAGTCAATAGGCCGGATAACCTTAGCAGCTAACATTCTTTCTAGTTCAGCTTTGACTAGTAATGCCACCTTGGGGTGCATTTTTCTAAGCTTTTGTCTGATGGGTTTGATCTTTGGATCGACTGCAAGATGATGAACTACAAGCTTTGGATCAAGTCCTGGCATGTCCTGATATGACCATGAAAATCGTCCAATGTTCTCTCGTAAAACCTCAAAGAGGAGGTCAGCTTGGTCTTGTGATAGGGATGCAGCAATGTGAACAATTCTAGGGATCTCTGAAGAACCAATGTTGACTTCTCTAGTATCCTCTATTAGAATAGAAGACACCTCTGGTCGATTATCTTGAGGAGGCAATACTAAATCCTCATGTTCTGCTTGTGGCTCTGGATTTTCTTGCTGAGGGGTTCTCTTCGCTGCCTTAGCTAGTCCCAGATTTACCTTAGTTCCAGTTTTGGGTGTATCGAAACTAGGTTGGGGATTTTCTCCAAAATACCCCTTGGGATCTAGCTTGTAGATGTAGGCAGAATCTGGCTTTGTCTTCTTATGAGGAGTTTCAGCTCCCATGAATCTTAGAAGTGCTTCCTCTGATGCAAACTCATCAATATGTATGACACTTGGTTGGTCCCAATCTATGAGTTGTGGATGAGCAAGTGGTAGGTCAATGAGATGGATGGATAGTTCTCGGAGAACAGAGTCTCCTAGGAAGATTTGGTCTGGGATATCGTCGTAGGCTCTCTTTTCAACTTCCTCAGGAATGTCTTCGATTTCGAAAAGGTCATGGTGGATGTTCGAAAAAGCGTGACCGTTCTCGTTGGTGCCCCCAGTTGTGGGTATGCCAAAGCCAAGACCTAACTTTACTTCCCAATCATGTGCTTCGATGGGACATTGCATGCCCCTTTCTTCTGGTCCTAGTCCACCTCCTTGATAGTTCCATTTTTCAGTGACAAGCTTATGTTGTTTGGGATACTTCTGGCTGAAGTGATCAAGGCGTGCTTGATTTCTTGGAGGTGCATCCTTATGTAGCCAATTGTTGATATCTGGAGTGAGCTCCTCATGAAGAGGGGTTTTTGAGGACAAAAAGGTGGTTGGGCCAAACTGTTTGTATCGAGGAGGTGGAATCTCCTTAGCTTTGTGATATGTTGGTCATCCATGGGTATGTGGATCAAGTGGGATTGCTCCGACAGCAAATGCATCTGATAGACTATATTCTCCACATCCTTTGTTGTTGATCTTTACAGTAGATAGGGTAGAGGCAAGGATGGTTTCTACGTCATTACAAGTGTGGGATGAGCTGGCGATGGCTGTGCTGATGTCTATTCCAGGGCAATGGTTTGTATATGAAGCTTCAACTGCATTGCAGTAAGCAAAGGGTTCTGGATCGGCATGGATGGTTACCTCAGTGCCTTGATGCGGAAATTTGATGCACTGATGGTAGGTGGATGGAACGGCCTTCATAGCATGAATCCATGGGCGACCGAGGAGGATGTTAAATGGTAGGTTTAGATCAACAACATGGCAAACTGTCTCTGGAATGACTGGCCCAACCTTGATTGGTAGCAAAATAGTCCCTTCTGTGGTCCTTTCCAAGTTGTCATAAGCTTTGATGGTGATAACCTCACTGATCATATCTGCCTCAGTATACCCAGCTTGTTTTATGAATTTTAGGGTGCAAATGTTCAAGGCTGATCCATTATCTATCATTACTCTTTTCACGGCAAAATTGGATACCATGATGGCTATGTGAAGTGGAAGGGTGTGATCTGGCTCAACCGCGGGTATGTCAGTGGGTTTGAAAGATAGGGCACATGAGGATGAAAGGTGTCCAACAAGATTACGAAAATCAATAGCATTGATATCAGAAGGGACACGAGATTCTATGAGAGCACTGTCAAGGATGTCTTTGTACACAGGACTAGTGCGGAGAAGGTCTAAAATGGATATTTGGGCTGGCATGTTCCCAAGGTGTTCCAAGATATTGTACTGGCTTTTTGATGGAGCTGATGGTGTTGACGAAACTGGTGGGCCTGCGATGTTAAATCGCGCTCTTCGAGTGGTGACCGCACACTCATTGTCTGGTCCTCGAATATTGATAACATTGACTGAAGGCTCTTTCTCAGATATACAACCTATAAGGCTACCATAGTCTATATAGGATGAAGTGTGGTCATTGTTCTTCCCATGCTGTTGGTTTGGCTTACGGTTGTTGGTGTTGTTTTGGATAGGTGCTTTTCCAAGATTTTGGTTGTTGTGTGGAGGAAAAGCATTTTGATAAATTTGTAAGCTTGCATTGGGAGAGTTTTGGGCACCAACAGTGATTTCCTTCTGATCAATGAGGTCTTGCACATAGTCTTTCAGTTTCATGCATCTGAGGGTGGTGTGACCATTTACCCTATGGAACTTGCAATACTCATTGTCCTTGTACCATGCAGCTTTGGATTGGCTTGGATCAATTTGCTGGGTAGGAGGAAATTTGATGAGGTTTTCCTTAGCCAATTTCTCAAAAATAACATCCAATGGCTCACCAAGGGGTGTATAGTTTCTAGGTGCAGGTTGGAATCTGGGCTTTTGCCCTGCAGCTACATTGATGGCATTAGCTTGATTGTTAGACCCTTGAAAGTTGGGTCTTGTATTGTGGTTTTGATAGCTTTGGTTATTTCGTTGTTGGTAATTGGTAGCTTGTTGGTTGTTTGTTTGATATGGTGGGTTAGACTGGTTTCGAGAAGGACCAATGATATTCACATGTCTGGTGTCAGTAACCCCATCTGTTGCAACATGCTTGTTTTTGTTCCAATACCTAGACTTGTCATTGGAATGTGATTGATTTTGGTTGGCCTCTTTGTAAATCTTTACCACACCATCTTTGATGAGTCCTTGCTCAAGGATCATTCCTTTCTCTTTGATATCCTTATAGGTCTGCAAACAGTTCATGGTCATGTGGTGAGCCAAGCTGGGATGTGCATTATCAATAAACATTTTCACCACATGGTGTTCTGGCAAGGTGCAGGATATGCGGGTGGTAAGGGTTTGCCATCTTTGCAGGTATTCGGCAAGGCTTTCTCCACCTTTTTGCTTGGTGTGGACAAGATCAACTATTGATAGCTCTGTTTCAACAAGATGGGCATATTGGGCTACAAATGCCTCAGATAATTCAGAAAAGTTCTTAATTGTTCCATAGGGGATTCTATAAAACCATTCAAGAGCTGGTCCAGCCAAGCTTTTGGGAAAAAGGCGCAAGAGGAAGACATCATTGTATGCCACGTCCTGGCAATGCATGTAAAATTCTTTGATATGTGTGACAGGATCTCCTTTTCCTCTGAATTTGTCAAATTTAGGTACCTCAAAGTGTTTGGGAAATGGTGTTGTGGTAATGGCTCTGTCAAATGGGTAAGGACACACATTCTCAAACTTGAATGTCTTCGGATCATTCCCTTCTTGGATGGCTTTCAAGGCTGTCTTCATTTGCTCCCACTCTGAATTGATAGGCGATGGTTGGGGTGCCCCCAATGTAGGAGTGCCTTGAGGTAGGTATGTGCTAGATGGGGCCATTGAATATGGATGGTTATGAGGGATTTGCTGATAGGGATTGTACATTGTTTGGGCAGCTGCATGGTGGATGACGGGTTGTTGAGGGGGAGGTGGCGCATATTGCTGCATGTGCTGCGAGGCTTGCTGTTGATATGGGATTTGGGGTTGGGATTGAGGAACATAAGCTAGCTGTGGGATAAATGGATTGCTTTGTGGAGGTAAGGTATAAGGTGGTTGTGAGGCTTGAGGAAAGGATCGGAGGGCTTGTGGGGTTTGACCAATGTATGTGGGTTGTGCCCCCATTTGGGATGGCATCTGCAAATAATTGGTGGTTGGCTGGGGTGGTGGATTACCTCCTAGAAGTGGCATTGAAAAGTAGTTGGTAATTGGAGGTAATGGATTAGTTGGTGGTGGAGGTGGTGGGAATTGAAAGCTTGGGAATGGAACTGATGGGGTTTGATAGCTTTGTGGCTGGATTTGGAAGCTTGGTAGAGTGGTGGTGGGAGCTAGGGTCACTTGGGAGCTTGGTAGAAGATTGGCAGTAGCTTGTGGATTTTGATAGCTTTGTGGAGTGAAGGTAGTAGCCTGTGGATTTGTGGTTGGTGGTATTGAGCTCCCAAGACCTAATGGAAATGATGGGATTGTGCTTTGGGCTGTGGTGAACAAGCTAAGGGCGATGAAAGGTTGATTACTTGGCCCCATGGGTGGCATCCCTATTGTATATTGCTGAGGTTGGCCAAAGATGCTAGCATTGATTTGGGAGATGGGTGGATTGGGAAGGCTAGGTTGGGGAGTAGCAGCAATAGTGAAGGGGGTGAATGGTGAGGTGTTTTGGGTAAAGGGGGTTTGGAGCGGAGAGGTATGAACCAAGGATGGAGTGGTGGTGGTTGGGTTGGCTTGCGGCATGGAGATTTCAACTTGGGTGGATGATGGTATGTTTGGGTCTGTTGGGTCATATGGATTGGCTGGAGGCTCTTCTTTTGGAATAAATTGAGGATAATTTGGATCATAAGAGCCTATGGGTGGTGGCAGCTGCCCAAACAATGGGTGAGATGGATTTGATAATGGAGGGGGTCTTCCAAAGTCAAAGGTTCCTACATTGTCCCTTCGAAAATTAGCCATGATTGTCTCTTTGTTTTTGTCTATAATGGCGTTTACCAATACTGCATTTCCTGGTTGGTTCATGAAAGCTTCAATGTCAGTAGGCGATGGCATAGCTGGCTCTGGGTTGAAGGATGGCTGAGTGCTCAAGGGGGGTGAGGCTGTTCGATCCAAATGATAGGGCTCCATTGTTTCTTTCTTCTTGGCTAAGTGAGTGACGGGTGGCATGAAAAATGCTCCTAGGGATGAGATGCAATAATGCTGATGGATGCAAAAGGGGGAAGGCTTTTCTATGCAAATGATTTCCTAGGTTGAGGCAAAGCTATATGACAAAACCTAAGGAGGATTGGGTTGGGGATTCTAACTTCAAAGATATGTTGTCAAAGTACAAAAGGTCTACTTTCCTATGTGGAAGCTTGGTGGTGATTGTGTCAACTTAAGGATAGACTGATGATCCTTTAGGAAGAACACAAGATTGACCACTTGCGAATCCCAACCTTTAGCTCAAGGTGATGAGGGATAACAAGTGACAAAGCTAGATTACCCTAGACAAAGCTCTGTCAAAGGGATAACCTTGGTGAGATTGGTGGATTTGGAAGATTTTAGGAATGGAAAACTTTTAGCAAGGTGACAACAATTTTGAAAGTTTAGATGTGCAAATTTTTGACTACTAGCTAGATGGTATGATTCTAAATGAGATGGATGAGCTAATAATGCTTAAGGGGATAAGCTAAGATGGCTGGCTTTTCTACAAAGATGACTCTAAAGTGATGCTTATCCAAGAAGATGTGGAGAAACAAGGGTGTCTAATCATAGAAATCATGCCTAGTTGGTAAGGCATAAGCAGGATTAACTCCTGGATGTTGGCTAAATTTGATGGTGCGCTCTAACCAGGCCTCTTGAAGTGCTTCGTCGGTAGCTTTATCCTCTGCTTTGTGGAGTTTGGAAATTCGTGGGCTTAGTGTTATTGCTTTTCTCTTGGCTGAAAGTTCTTGGTATGCTAGAGATGGCTTGAGTTTGACCTTGTGAAACTTCTGTTTGGGTTTGGGTTTGGGTTGTTCCGACATAAATTCCTGAATCTGCTTGGCTTTGGAAAAAATCTCAGTTGTTTTGCTTCAACTTGTTCAACTTCCAAAATAGGCAGTGACTACGCTAAGTGTGCCCTAAGCTAGGATTGACCAAGTTTGGCAAACATTCATTCAACAAGTAAAATAAAAACAAGCAATAGATAGGAACACCCAGATAGAAGTTTGTGGTTCTCAGAATGTGGTACTTGCGCCAAGGAGTGTGTATGTTCTACAAATGTTTCGATCAGTCACTCCAAACACATTAACATCCTAGATGGTTTTCTGCAAGGCAGACAATTGGTTTAGCTAGGGAGTCCTCGATATACGCAAGGTACGTGAGGCCCAAATCCATAGATGATACCAAGAGGATGTCACACAGCCGAGAGGAGCAGTAACCCACTTCTCCTCTTTCACTTCTCAAGGGTATAAAGTTCCTTGAGGCTTAGCCCGAATGACAAAATCTTGATCCCAAGAGAGGTGTCTTTCGATTCACCTCCCAATTCTTATACTCCGCCGGAACGCTGGAGTTGAGGTCGTCCAAGGGGTGATGAAATCCCCAAGCAGACCTCCTAAAAAAGAAACAAGGTTTTGGATCCTAATCTTATGCACCCAAGATGGCCTCGAAAGACGACAAGGGGAGAGAAGACTCGGATGACCTTGGGCTAAAAAACACGCTTGTTCTTTTACCAACTGACTCTTATGTGTGCTAATCTAGACTTTGCAAGCACTCATGTTTAAGAGACAATGTTCAATTCCAACTTGAAGCGCCAACAAAAGTAAATCGATCGAAGAATGCACACAATAAGAAGAGTTAGGGTCAACAAAAGCAAACTCGCGCGCCCGGAGGCCCTCCACGTCAAGTATCGATTAATTTTCTTTAAGGCATTCAAGATTGAGTGTGAGTTTGTTTTAAGCCCAAAACAAAAGTGTGTGAGATTCGATTTCAAGCGCGCGCCCGGAGGCTCTCCACGTCAGTTGTTGTTCAATTTTAGTGCCCAAACTTGAAGTGTGATCGATTTAATCTAGAGTTTTGACCATTTAAGAATTTTGATAAAGTTAAAGCAAATGTTCAAAGACCAAGTGAGTGAGTTAGATTGTGGAACATTTAACACCTTTTTCAAGTAGACCCATCCCCATAAATGGCGCTGAGATTGCAACCAATGGTTAATATTTGATGGGTGATTAGAAAAGAGGTGAGTCCAAGGAACGACTCAAATTGATTTTTGTAAATTTGTATTTTAACTTAACAAAGTTTCTTAAATGTCCAAAAATCCAACTTTACCTAGATTGCATGTGAAAAAGAGATTTGTAATGGTTAATTGATCCTTGGCATTCAAGATTGGATTTTTTTGTTTTAAGCATGCATTCCAAAGAAAGTTGATTTTAACCCATGACATTCAAGAGTGTGTTTTTGAGCAACATTCATTCAATGAAAAATGTGTTTAACCATTCAAGTTCATTTTTTAGCAACATGAAAACCTGCAAGAAACATGGTTAGTGGTTCCATATGTGCTCCAACCTGCAATGAGACAAAAAAAAGCAATTTAGTTAGTTAGCCAAAATCTTCAAAAATGAGAGCTTAACTATGGGAAAATTTTTTTTAACTTTTTTTGTTGTTTTTTCTATGCGTAAAAATACTTAAAATGGTCTAAATCCTACGGAACCACAAAAAGTCAATAATATAGCAGAAATGGAACAGAAGCAAGCAGAGAACACAGTCTGCCAAAATACAAAGACGCTGAACTACAGAGGCGCCAAAATACGAAGATGACAAAACAGAGATGTCGATTTTCGCAAACGCAGATTTTCGCAGACGTTGATTTTCGCAGACGTGAATTTTCGCAGATGTCGATTTGCGCAGACGCGGATTTTCGCAGATGTCGATTTTTGCAAACGCGGATTTTCGCAAAAGTCGATTTTCGCAGACAGAACAGGTTGCAGGCGCCAAAAAAAAGCTGAAAATGCGAATTTTTTTTTTTTTTTTAATGGTATTTCTTCTTCCTAAGTGCGTTCTTTAACCTACAAAAACAAGCAAAACACCCTCACAACACACTCAAACAACAGCAAACATTAGATGGTTAGAAAAATGACATATAGATGAAAATAGATGATTAAATGACCCATAGTGGGGTCCCACCGGGCGTGCCAAAATGTAGAACCAGAATCAGTATGCAAAGAACATTAACAAATGAAGTAAACATTCACAAACCAAAACCTAAATTCACATATATGCTTAGACTAAGAAAGAAAATAAGAAGTGCAAACCTCACAAGAGAAAACACTCCATCCATGCTTTCTTGATTCTGTAGATGTGTCCTTTTGTTGTGGATGTATGCTCAAGATGCTCAAAAGCTGCTTCAATGGAGATGGGTAATGGCAAATTGGTAGCTTTGTGAGCTCTCAATTTGGCATTATAAGGGTATGGTTGATGGCTTTGGTTCTCAAAATAGCATGGTAACTTTAGCTCAAATATTGTTGATGAAATGGCTTGGGATGGGATTCAATTTATAGGCTAAGGGGTAGAGGGATGGAGGGCTTAGATGCAAGGATGGATGAAGGCTTAAGGAGGGCTAGGATGCACTCAAAGGGGAGCACATGGATTGTGCTTGTTTAGCACCAATGGGAAGGTGACACTTGTCACAAGGAGGATGAGTGTGAGAGGGTAGGGTTAAGGGTTGGTTAAAGTCATGATGAGTGGGGTTGAGTATGTAAGAGGGATGTAAGAGGAATGAGTGTGGAAGAGGTAAGAGTGTGTAAGATGGATGTAAGAGTCATGAGTGGGCTTGTAAGAGTCTTTATGTTTTGTAAGAGCACTCATGACTTAGTGGTTGGGTTTTTTTGAGGGGAGACTTTGGTTTGGATTAGGAAAGTCTTAAACTTGTTTAAGGAATGTGACAACATTAGGGGGTGGATTAGGCTTGGGTTTAGGATTAGATTAGGGATGTTAGAGATGTGCAAGTGGATGGCATTAATGAGGGTGGGTGAGTTAGTGGCTAAGCTTGGTTAGTATGGGTGGATGGGGTGGATTAGGCTAAATGGAGGATTAGAAATAGGTTAGGGGTTTTTGAATTTGAGGATTTCATTTATCAAATAGATTTATTTAATAAATGGGGATTTTTGGAATTAGATAGAAGAATAGGATTTAATTGATAAATAATAGATTATTTGATTTATCAATTAGGACTATAGATGATTAATTAAATTAATCAACTAGGGGATGACAAAGGATTAATTAAATAGAAATTTAATTAATAATGCCTTTTTAGATAACTAAATAGGATTACTAAAATAGTGTAATCAAATTTAGGTGTCTACAAGTGATTCTCTAGTGCTAATCCTTTTCTATGATGAGATGATGGTTTCCTTTCAAGGGAATCAAAATCTTTAGGAAGGATGAGTCTAGATTGATTAACCTAAGTCAGTAATTAATGTGTTCTGCATGTTTGGCTTAGAAACTAAGGTAGAGGAGTATGTTCTTTCCCCTTGAGGGAAATTAGAAACTTTGACCCTTATGTTCAAACCACCAATCTGAGTCAATCCTTTAGAGGGCTTGCTAGAGTGATCCAACCTCTAGGAATGACCCAAGTGAGCACACTCCTTTAGCTAGAGATTCCACCTCACTATAATCAAGATTCTTTGTAGAGTGAAAGACTCCAAAGCTAGATTAAATTTTTTCCCTTGATTCTTGATATCACTTATCAAGGGGAAGCTCTATCTATTATACTGGTCGGCACCGACCTTAGTCTTGCTAAGCAAGTGCATGCACTCTCAAATGTTGGTGTGGGTTGCTAGTCTCAACTTTACTTGTAGAGCCACCTAGGATTAATATGAATGGAAGCCAAGTAAAAAATTTTAGTTTGAAGCTACCTAGATCACCTTCAAAAAGAGGCATAATCTTTGTGCAAGGAGGGGGAAGAATCTCTCCTATAAAACTCACCATAGGCATGCTACTAGGTATTGGAAGGTGGTATACATGCTTGACCCCTACCACAAGGGTGTTCACTCAATGTATATGTTACTAAGCCCTTTGAATACACTAGAAACATAGGCACCCTTTAGGGGGTGACATAGTTGTGTGAGGTGCACACATGCACATAAGTTGTGGGACAAAGCTCTTGCCTTCTCTACCATTTTTGGTTTTAGGGATAGAGTGTGTTTGTTATCGAGTCTTAAATATGTCCTATCTAAAAAACCTGAAGGTCAAGACTTCCCCATCCCTCTGAGTTTCTTTTTCCTTAGTTGGATTATATTTGACTACTACTTGCTTCTCGTGTCTTGTTGAAAACACATGCCTTGTTCAAAACCAAATGTTGTTTAAACACTTGAAAATCAACCTTAGTATCTGTCTAAAATCTACCAAATGAATCAACAATCTAAAATCTTCAAAGTCTATTTAGAATCTAGTTCAGTTATCAGTCTAGTCTCCATTTTTGCACATAGTTTTCAAAATTTTGCATGAGTAGCTTTTGTCTTGTCATTTCTTCATGTGGCCCTATCTAGGTTTTTTCATGAGCTTATGCAAATCTCCATGTGAGATCGCAAATCTCCATGTGAGATCTTGCAGTCTTGTCCTACTATCTAGATTCTATTTTGCTTACAAGTCCTAGCATATTTTTGCATGCTTCTATACAAATCTTAATGCAAGTTTAAATTGTTGTTTTGAGTCCTTGCCTATGCTTATGTACTTTCTCTTGTGGCTTACAAAGTATCTTCAGATGGGATCTTGAGTCAAAACTATCAAACTAGTCTATCAGAGCTATCTACACTCTAAGTGTAGTCTGCTTCCTACAAAAATTCACCTCTTTTATGTTTGAAGACAATCCCAAATAGTGGCATCTTTCTTATTAGCTGATGACTTGTGATCCATACTTTGATTAGTCTCATCTTTTAGTTATCTTGTTATTGTCCTTCTATGTTTGTCATACTTGGTGTCACGATAGTCATAAACCTTGGCTATTCTAGCCATTACTCAGACAACTCGTACTTAAGTATACAACACTCTTATCTTGCTTTTTTGAGACTATGTTGTAGTGTGGTCCTTGCCTAAGATTTTTCTTTTTGTCATTGTCTATGACTATGGCAACTTGACTTATTTTCTAAAACTTGGCTATCACTCCTTGAAACATAGTATATCAAAGTGGCTAACAACAAATGGTTTAAATCCAATGTTCCTAGTGAGGAAGAAGAGTTTCTTATTGCAAAGATGAAGCAACAAATCCAATCAATGAGCACTCAACTTCAAAGACTGAAGGAGGAAGATGAAACATCATTGAACAAATTCTCCTTGGGAGAAAATTTCCCTTCCTCCTATGACAACCAAAAATCAAATTCTTGTGATCTTGAATCCAAGATATCTGAGAACACTTCAAAAACACCCAAGGAATTTAGAAGTATTTTTGAAGAAAAACCTTAGGAAACTAAACCAAAGCATGATTTCAACCCTTTGGGAAGATCTTATGAATCAACTTTGGAAGAAATTCTTCAAAAGAAACTCATTGTGTTACCTAAGGTCACTTTGGTGGGAGTTTCCTTTATGAGTAACTATTGTGCTTATCATAGACATAATTTACATAAAACTTCACATTGTAAGGAGCTGAAAAACAAGACCCAAGATCTCTTTGACAATGACATAATTCAAAAATCTAAGCTTTCATCTACTAGAGATAATACTCTCAAGAAGGATCAACATCATGAAACCAAGTCTAGTAATGGTTTTGAATGTGACACTTATCTCTTCCAACATACAACCACCTTCTAAAGTGTCTAATCTTTCCAACACATTTTCACCAAACAAAGAACTCGCTACTCCCCTTGTTGACTATGTATACCCTCAAAGGATTCCTCTAAAAGAAACCCAAACTAGCCTTGAATTAGTTGCAAACCTCTCCCATAATACTCAAACTAAAGATCCAAAACCTACATTTGTTGCTACTCCTATTATTCCCACTCCAACTAGCCCTTCACTATCTCTTCAAGAGGCTACCACACAAACTCCACATTCTACTTTGTCATCAAAAATGGATCCATGTCAAGAGGATTTAAACAAATATAAATATCAAGATCAAGAACCCTCTCATATCCCTCAAGATTTCATCCCTCCATCTGAAGATTCACATAGTCCTCCATCTCCCATATCATGCACCTCTACTAAGCAAGATCAAGATATTCCTTCCACCATCCCTAAGGAGATTATTAAAGACCAAGAGAATGATACATTCCCTATGATACCTAAAATTCCGTTTGAAGAGAAAAGTGTTCCCTCACCCTCTTGTTCTACCTTTCTACGTTCACTTCAAAACTATTCTCAAGCTTTAAATACTCCTATCAAAGGTATTGCTCCTATAACAGTTACTCATAAATCTATTGATGGCCCAGGTCATGTTTTTCACTCTGAAGATGCCGATATCCCTACTTGTGGTCCATGCACATTTTCTAAATCTATCCTTTGTCCCTATCCATCTAAGCTAAAACCTTCAAACCTTCCATCCATATTGGGACCTTATGTTCCTCTATCTCCTACTTCCACTCTCAATTCCTTACACATTCATCCTACCCTACCCCAAGATCAACAAAGATACACATACTTGAACTCTTCACATTCACATTTCCATCTAAACTAGTCATATTGGCCTCATTCATCCATAGGTCCTAAGTCCCTTGGAAGGAATTTGGATGATCAACTCAAACACAAGTGCATGAATCCATCCTCAAAAGTTCACTATGCCTCCTCTAATAGACATGTGAATGTAAAGAAGGAAAATACACAAAAGAGACCGCAAAGGTCCACTATTCAAAGAGCTCAACCAAGAAAAGTGTGGTTTCTTAAATCTGTTATTGAAGAAATACATTCCAAAGCATCTAATGAAAAATCAAAAACTATATGGATTCCCAATTCTCTCTTGAAGGGCTTGAATATTGAAAAAAAATCAAAGTTGACATTCAAGCTTCCAAAGGCTTCCTCTCCATCTTCTTCCCAAGGTATGTACAGGATCATGGTGTACCAAACTATCGCCTTAAGTGGCAGTGAAAAACCAGCAAATCAAGGTTATCTCAACTTGACACATAATTTTAAAGTGGTTCTAGAATTTATATCAAAAAGTTGTAAGAAAATAATTTTTAGATAATTGAATCTAGTTTCTAAAATACAAGGCCTTATCTAGAGAAAAAAATATTTGATTGGTCAAAAGTTTGGATTTTAATGCAGTACTACAAAAATTTCAGGGCAAAAAAAAAAGTAGGTGTATGTCTGACCACCTTAATCATAATCAAATGATAATATTTTTAAATATAATTTTAGCTATAAAAAGTAGACTCATGCCTAGATGTGATGCATATTTTTTGGAATTTTTATTCCAAATAAATAATAAATTATGAATTTTCTACTATACTATTTTCAGAATTAAAAAAATCCCGTGTTTGACCACCTTAACTAATTCAAAAAAAATCAAATTAAATTATTATTTTTTTCTTATACTAGTTGAAGCATAGAATGTGATGCATCTTTTGGATTTCACAAATCTTATACGGTTTGAAAGTTATAGCTATTTTTCAACTAGTATGTCAATCAACACTTTGTAGCTAACTCCAATAGAAAATAAGTAATAATTACTTAGTGAACTCATAATTTGACAAACCTTAAATTTATGAAAAGCTAAGAACATTCTTAACAAACCCTTTTCATTACATCAAATTTTGGTTTAAAAAAAGTCGTCAGCTACATGCTTGAAGTAAAAAAACACATAAGAACATGTCAAAAACACATTTTCGGGATGTTTTAAAGATGAACATATAAGGTTGGTATCGAAAGATATAGTAGGAATTATAAAGATATTAATTGTTTTCATTTAGTATCAGGATGGGTGGGAAAAAAGTTGGAATAGATTTTGAAATTCTTTGAGGCATTTCAGAACTATATATTTTTCAGATCGCCACTTTTTGGCACACCATGATCCTGCACATACCCCCCAACATCTTCCTTAAAATGTTTCAAAACCTTCTACTCCACCCCTCTTCAAAATGACTTTGCCACCTTATACATCTAAACCTCATACTATTTCATCCATATTTCCTCCATCATTCCACTACCCTTCAAGGTGTGTGTCAATGTTGATCTTACCCACTTTTTCTTCTCCTTATCCATTCCACCTTCTATCCTCCACCTCTTATCCTTCCATCCCATTTATCTCATACATAGCCTAAAACCTTATCCTCCATATATATTTTCTACTATCTCCCTTTTGTTACCTTATTGGCATCTTTGTGTATACCTTGCTATGGCCTTGGGTTATCATTACTTATCTTTCTTATAGGCATGCTATATAACTTGAGAAAGGCTTGAATTCTTTCCAAAAAACTCTAAAAATCCCAAAAAAAAAAAAAAGAAGAAGAAAAAGTGCCTTAGTGAAAAGCTTGAATTCTTTCCAAAAAACTCTAAAAATCCCCCAAAAAAAAAGAAAAGAAGAAAAAGTGCCTTAGTGAAAACCTAGAAATAGGCACCTTGGTAGCAAAAGTAAAGAAAAATAAATCCATCCTATGGTGAAAACCCCTTCTTGTGGCACCTTCTTGGTAAATAGGCGTCATGTGTAATTCTTCCATCCATGACATCCTATAATGATCTTTATTATCCTTCAAATGTCCTTATTCCCAAACTCATTCACTGATAACCTCCATAACAAACTTTTTTATTCTATTCAGTTAACCCTTTGGTCTTGATCAATGAAAGAAAGAAGAAAAATCAATTCTTAGCAATCACTTGACATGGTCATTTTCTTGGATTACTTACATGAAACCCTTCATTACTGTTGGGGGCTCATTTTGCACAAGGCCAATGGTAGGAATTCATTGCGTAATTCCTCTCTTGAAAAGCTAATCCTTTTGAGATCAGCTCCAAGGTTCCTTGTTTGTATTGTGATGCACTAGAATCTGCTCAGTTGAAGATAAATGTAATTGTCCACAACGAGGCCTTTGTTGGTTCTAAAAATACTTTTTGTCTCAAAATCGAAGTAAATATGTTTGCTGTCTCAAAAAGACACACCAAAGAGAACAATATTTGTGTATTTTCTATTTTTTCGATGAATGCAATTCTAACAATGCAGCTAATATGAGGTCCTATTTTAACAAGGGGTTAGCAAAGAAAATAACAAAACTGAAAGCAAATAACATGAAATCAAATGACTTGAAATTGAAATTCCTAAACAGACATAAGCTACAGAACACAACACACTATGAGTTAAACCTTTGAAGAAATTGGTAGGAAACCAATGAAAATAGGAGAAACACTTCCTAGAATCCACTGATGTAATCATCAATGAAAAACTTTAACAAATCAAATGATATTTCACTCTTCATCAAAATTGCAAGGCCATAGAAAGTGCGCTCATGCAAGACAAAAAGGTATGAAGACACGATTGGATGGTCTCTTCTCAAGCTCGTTATGTTAGCAAAATTCATAAATCTATAGCAAACATGAGAACTAAAAGATCACACAACCAAAAACAACGCAATAAACCTTTGGCTCAATCACAATCTCATGAATAAAATCCATAAAATAATGACACATTTGGGCAAGAATCACTACACTCCAAATGCAAGCACCAAAAGCATAATTTTATTCCATAATAATGGCAGCCCTTGTTACATTTTACAATGGGGTATTTATAATAAATCATCTCCTCAATTTGTGTTGAGAGTGAGAGATATCTTTCTTGCAATAAAATGCTTTTAATAATAAAAATAAACTAAATATTTATAGACTATCAACTAATCTAGTGCTTAGAGGGACTCCATTCATATTTTACTCATTATTTGGATGCATGAGTCCTTTACATGTCAAAAAAAAAGAAGAAATGAGAGAGAAAGTAGGAGGAAGCCATCAGTCAAAGTGGAAGTGCATGGAGACACCAAAAATAGAAGCTAGCCCTTCACTAGGCGCATATCAGAGTTAACTTGCCATCAAAATATGCTCCCAATCCATGGAAAGTGCTATTTTTGGAACTAGCAGTCAACTATCGGTGCACCTCTACATTGTGGAGCTACAAACTTGTGGAGCTATGTGAAAATGCAGAGCTGCAGACCTATGCACCTTGATAGCTCAAATCGCCAAAAAATCAAAGTTGTCAATTTTGAAAATAGTTTCTAGCTTATGCTCAAATGGGGTTTTAGATCACTTTTTTGTGTACATACTTTGCCCATTTTTGATGATTTATACCATCTTTATAGCCAATCACTTTCATAAACTTGAACTCTTTCTGCTTCTTCAATCTAAAATCCCAAGACACCTGTGTTGAATCTTGTCATTAATAGTTGCATAAGATGAGGAGCTTATTTCACTTCATGTGTCCAACCTCTATATCTTCAACATTTGTCTTCTCTTCAACTGCCCTATCCTTCCCAATGAAAAACCAAGTGATCCAGATTATCCAAAATGATCAAATGTTTGAAATTTTTTCATATTTTCTTTACAAGTTTTTCTAGGCACTTTTAAATGGCTTTTTCAGAGGTCTTCTACTCAAAATTTCAAGTTGAGACCTTCATCAATCCCTAAAATTAGGCAACCAAAGGCTCATTATTTTAGGGATTAAAATTAGATCTTCAATTCTTCTTTCCAACAGTTTAAACAATTCTGAATTCTAAGCTCCAAGTCAAAAGTTATGACCCCAACAAGTTGAGGATGCCAATTTTACCTACCAAAAGAAGCAAACATTAGTCTAGAGAGTTGACAATGCATAATTAAGACAAATTTTAGTGGGAATTGACAGTGGCATTGGCTATCTGCAACCTTTTGTAGGGCTAGGGTAGTCGTGTCCTAGCTCCTCTTTGTTGTGACTGGGCATGTGCAGGGGACGGGGATAGTTTTGTTGCATGGGGAGGGGAGTTCTTTCATTTGTAGGTTCTAGTTTTTTGGTTTTGTGTGGATGTTGTGCAGATACTAAATGGCGTGAGGGCCTGGTCTAATCCTACTGCTATGGATTGACTAGGGCTGAGTGCGAAGTATGGCAAAGGGTGAGCCCTCTAGGGTATTGCCTATTGTAGAAACGTAGGATATGATGGATTTGAGTATGTTGGGACACGAGGCTAGGGTTTTTGAGAATGCCCTATTTTCTCAAAATATAGATGCTACAAATTTGAGCCTACCTGGGGGATCATGAATCATGGATTAATAGATGCCTCAAGCACTGTAGAGAGAGACCCAAATTGGTTTTTCCTTTTGAAATGATCACTGAGGATGTCAAATATTATTCTAAACATTCACTGGACTGTAAGTTTTTGGGGTTGAGAGTTTCTCTTAAATTATTGGAGAATTGGGCTCAGAGAGTATGGGATCTAGAGGGTGAAATGGAGGTCACGATGCTTGCAAATAATTTTTTCATGGTTACATTCAATTGCCTGGCTGATCGTAATAGGGTTTTTGAGGGTGGGCCTTATTTTTATAAACAGGTTGGACTATTCATCAAACCATGGCATGTAGGATTTAATCCATTTGAGGAGCTTCCAAATTGGGTCTCGATGTGGGTTCAATTACCTAGATTTCCAATAGAATGTTGCAGAGAGGATGTTCTTCATATGATTGCATCAATGATAGGTAAATCAGTGGGGCCTTCTACACAAACCTTGGGGAAGAAAGTGATGACTTTTGCCCGAATTTGTGTGGAACTTGATTTGAGTAAACCATTGCCTGACATGGTGGAAATGTGTGCGGGCTCACATTCTTGGGTGCAATAGCTGGACTATGAGACTCTTCCTTTCTGATGTAATCATTGTCACAAATATGGCCATCTTGTGAGAAGATGTTTGAAGGCCAAGTCAATGGAGTAGCAATCTCCACCTCCTCCTTGTAACACTTCTGGTATTGATAAGGGGAAGAAGTCAGCTACAAGTGAGGGCAAGGATGCTGAGGGGTTTGTTCAGGTTAAGGCTCAAAATCATAATAAAGGTCAAAAGAGGACTTTAATGGAGAGACAAGATGAGGACACGTTTAACAAGTTTGAGGTCTTAGATGAATTGGGTCAACAAGAAGTTAACCCAGGATTACTTAATGCAGAACTATTGGTGGCAGAGTCTAGATGTGAGATTTGTTCTACCATCCTTCCATTTGTATCTTAGATGGAATTTTCCATGCCTATGGTCATGGAGGAATAGACAGGAACTCAGAGAATTTGAGAGCTAAATGTTGTTTTGGGTCAAGGAGTGGAGGACGTAACTCTTCCTGCAAGGACTACTGCTTCAAATATAGATAAGCGAGGTAAATCAACTTCTCACTTGGGCATTCTCCAAAAGGATGGTAGGAAGAGTGTTTTAGAGAAAATTGTTAAAATGGGGTGCAAGAAGGACTTGGAGAAGATTAAGATGATAGGGGAGACTTTGGTGGAGTTAGGTTCTATTAAGACCTTGGATTCCCACTTCTTAACTGCTCTAAAATGATTATTATTTCTTGGAATGTTAGGGGCTTGAACAATGGCCCTAAACAAAAAGCTGTTCGAGAATTAGTTAGAAATCATTCCCTTGATGTTATTTTTATTCAAGAGACTAAATTTTTTGTGGAATTTATGATGATTATGGTGCCTAAATTGTGTAGAAATGGCCAATATCAATGCATTAGGCCCCAGGGATCTTCAAGGGGTGTGGCATGTCTCTGGAACCCATGGAAGATCTAACTTGTGTTGTGGATTTCTTTCAAATCCTCCTTATCCATGGTGGCTTTATGCATTGAATCAAGAGAATCTTTCCTTTTCTCCAATTTCTATGCTCCTATTGATTTTCAAAGTAAGCTTCTAGTTTGCAATAATATTCATTTAATTTGTAGCTTATTTCCTTAGTTGCCATGGATTATTGCTGCAGACTTTAATGTTATTCTTTATTTAACTAAAAAATGAGGAGGTAATGCAAGACTGGAGCCCTCTTCTATTTTTCTTCAAGATAATATGTCAGCACTCAACTTGGTGGATATCAAGCCTAGCAATGGTCAATTCACTTGGAATAATAGAAGGGTCGGTGACTGTTGCATTGGTGAAAGATTAGATCAATTTATGGTGTCCTATTTTTGGGTGGGAGGACTTTGGTCTTCTAATTCTAAGATATTAGATTGGAGAGTCAGATCATTGGCCCATTAAGCTTGTCATCTCTTCAGCCCATTTGCCTCAAAAGCCACCATTCAAATTTCAGCTTAGGTGGCTCAGGGATCCAAAACTTTATGGCTATGTAGTAAAATGGTGGAAGGAAGGTAGGCCTACTTTTGGGACAACAATGTATATCTTTGCTAAACTCCTACAATATGTAAAGTATCAGCTCAAGCGATGGAACCGATAGTGCTTTGGGAATATTTTCCAAGAAAAATATGAGGCTCAAGTAGAGTTGAACAATATTACTAGGTTGATTAGGGAGGATGGGGTGTCGAAGAATTTTTGCAAGAGGAAGCTAGGGCTCTAAAAACTCTGGAGGAATGGGAGCTAAGAGAGGAAATCTTTTAGAAATAGAAAGCTCAAGTTGAGTGGCTCTAGGAGGGGGACAAGAACACTGCTTTCTTCTTCAATTTGGTGAAATCCAGACAACATAGTAATTCTATTTCATCCTTGGTTACTGACAAGGGGGAGGTTATTTCCTCTAGTCAAGATATTTTGAATGAAGCTATGCAGTATTTTGATTCTTTATTTAGGGAAGAAGCACAAGGGGATTCAATTGCTAAGGCCCAAGTCCTTTCCTGTATCCTAGACTTAGTATCTTTGGAGATGAAAGAGAATCTTATGAGTGCCATATCTCTGGGGGAGTTGGAGAAGATTTTTTTCCAAATGAAAAAGGGGAAGGCACTTGGTCCTGATGGCTTCTCGATTGAATTCTTCCAAGAATTTTGGGATATTATAAAATTAGATTTACTGGCAGTTGTTCAAGAATCCCAAAAGAATAAGTGAATTCTCTAGGCCTTGAACTCTACTTTCCTTGTTCGCATTCCCAAGGGGGAGAAGGTTGATCGGCTAAGTCAATTTTATTCTATTTCTTTGTGCAATGCAACTTATAAAATTATATCTAAGTTGATTGCTGAGAGACTTAAAAAGTGTCTTGTAGTGCGAATTTCTCAAGAACAAAGTGGATTTGTGGAGGGTCATCAGATTTTAGATGGGGTAGTTGTGGCTATTGAGACTATTCATTCCATGGCTAAGTCCAAGGAGAAGGCTATGTTTATCAAGCTATACATGGCCAAGCCTTATGATAGAGTCCAGTGGTCCTTTCTTCCAAAGGTTTTGGGGGCCTTTGGTTTGGAGGAGGAATGGATTCGCTGGGTTATGAGTTGTGTAAATTCAACTTCCTTCTCAATCTTGATCAATGGGGAGCATTCTAATCTCTTTGGGGCCTCTCAAGGTTTGTGGCAAGGTGACCCTCTCTCTCCTTACCTATTTCTTCTTCTAGTGGAGGGTTTGGGATGGTTGTTCAAAATGAATGTTGAAGAGGGTTTCATTCAAGGCTGGCAATGGGGAGGGGGTCTTCCTATTCAATCTCACCTCTAGTTTGTAGATGATATGGCTTTGATGGGCATGGCTACTGTAGGGAAGCTTCTAATATGTGTAAGGTGTTGGATATGTACTTGGGTGCTTCAGGACAGCTAATCAATGAGGGTAAGTCTTCTATTTTTTCCTTCAACACTCCAACTTCCATTCAGTGAAGAGTTGCTCATATTCTCAGGTTCCAAATCGAACACCTCCCACCGTTATACCTTGGGATCCCTATTTCAGCTGGTAGGTAGTCCAGGGAATCATTTTAGATTTGACATAGTAAAGGAGGTTATGAAGATGAAGTTGTAGAAGCACAGTGGAGTATTCTAGCAGCTAGTTTGGCTACAAAGGAGATTAAGGAGAATACTGGATAGTCATGTTGGAAAAACTACTAGGAACATAACTTATGAGGAATATCTGGTCAAATGGAAAGGGAGGTTAGCTAAGGATTGATCATGGCTCACAAAGGAGGAGGTTAACCATCTTGGTTTTCCTCTAGACACCTAAGATGTGATGGAGTCACTTCTCAAATCACCCTAGGTGTTTGATGTAGGAGTTTCTTGGGTGTAAGAGAAATCTTGCATCACCCTATAAATATTTTCTTTTCAATCTTTTTATTTTAATAAGAACTAGTAGAAAAGGTGGTTACTATTTATGGGAACTTGCTATTTTTAGTAAGTTATTCATATGAGCTTGAAATGTTCTCATTTTCTACAGGAAGGTTCATTTTGGAATTATAAGCCTACCATAAAAATCTCATTGCTCCAGCTTAAGTATCAAAGAAGTTATTGCATATTTTTGGTGGAAAAAAATTGTCAAAAAGTCTTTGGGCTCACTATTGGAGGCCTTAGAGTGCTTGGATGAGGTCTAAAAACTTGACAGAAGGGTGCTAGCATCATTCCAAGCTTGTAGATCATGAGTTAGCATTTTTGAAAAGTGGTTATAATAGCCAATTGAAGCAACGGTTTGAGAGTTATGGCCTTCAAAATTTGGGCTACCAAAATATCTAAAATAATTTGTCAAAATTGTATTTAGCCAACTCTATATGTATTGTAGGGTTTTTCAGCCCTAGGTATTAAGTTTGACCATCTAGAAACTTCCCCGAAAGCATATACTTGCCACCCTAGACCCCCATTCTTTCAACTTTTTGAAATGGGGTCTTAATTTTGTAGTGGCACCTCACAACATTCTATATGCTAACTTCCTTGTTGAAATTTGAGAGTGCTATCTATACACTTCCCAATTATGTTGCTGAAGAAATCAGACAGGATTGTGCAATTACTCTTCATAGTGCCAAACCACCTAGATGTAACATCCCTAGAGTCAAGCTTAATGCCTTTAAAAGCTTATTACAACATAATGACTTGGCTATCATCAAATCTGATAAAGGCAATGCTAAAATTATTATAAACAAGCAATATTATATCACCAAGATGTTAGACCTTCTCTCAGATCCTCTTTGCTACAAAATTGTGTCCAATAACCCATGTGCCAAAATCTTAGAAAAAGTTAAAGTAAGTGTTATAGCCTTGTCCTTTGATGATGTCCCCTCACATCTATGGTGTCCCAAAAATTCACAAAAAGGGCATACCCTGGAGACCAATCATCGACACCATAGACTCCCCCACATACCCTTTAGCTACACATTTGGCCAAACTAATCTCCCCCTTGGTAGGAAAATTTGATTCCTATGTCAAAGACTTAGCCCACTTCATTCAATTCATCAAGAATGCACATCTCAATAATAATGATATAGTGGTAAGCTTTGACATGGTCTCTCTTTTCACTAGGTCCCAATCCCTGATGCTATGAAGATTGTGAAATGTATGACCAGTATAGAGATTTCTAGTTTGGTGGAGTTGTGCCTTAGATCCACTTTTTCCTCCTTCCAAGATGCCACTACGAGAAAGTTGATGGAGTAGCCATGGGATCGCCTCTCTCCCTTGTTGTTTCCAATCTTTACATGGAGCATTTCAAAGAGCTAGCACTTCAATCTTTCCCCCTTAGACCTAAGTGGTGGAAACAGTATGTGGATGACACTAATGTTTGTTGGCCTCATGGATTGGACAAATTAGATGAGTTCTACCAACACATCAACAACATTTCTTAGTGTATTTCCTTAACCAAAGAGGTTGAATTTGATAAACAATTACCTTTCCTTGACGTCCTTCTCATTAGGAAACCCGATGGTTCCCTTGGTCATTGTGTTTTTTGAAAGGGCACACACATAGATTTGTACATCCATTCATCCTCCCACCACCACCCTAGGCAAAAAGTTGGTAGTCTTAAGAATTTCTTTGAGAGCCCATAGAATTTGTGATGTAGATTACCTTAATATGGAGGTTAACCATCTTCGTCAAGTCTTTGGATGTAATGGCTATTCCCCCAAACAAATTTTGAGGGCTCTCAAGAAAGTGGAGGCCTTCTATCTCTCCTCATCTAACCCTAAACCTTCCCTTCTACCTCAGGTGTTGAATGCCTCCCTCCCTTTTGTGGAAGGCATCTCCCAAAACATCTCTAAGATCTTGTACAAAAAAGGTCTTCATGTAGCTTTCAAACCTCTCTTCAGGCTTAGGAACCAAGTCCCTCCTATCAAGGACTCCAGAGATATTCATTCTAACTCTAGAATTTACAAAGTTCCCTGCTCTTGTGGCACACCTTATATTGGTGAAATGGGCCACTCATTCCACATTTAGATCAAAGAACACATTGTCAACATTAGATACGATAGGGTCTACAAGTTGGCCTTAGTTGAGCATTCCTTTTCTACCAAACATCAAATTTGTATGGAAAACACACAAATCCTTGCCAAAGAGGATAACTTTTTAAAAAGAAAGCTCAAGGAAGCCATTGAAATCAAAAACCACCCCATCAACCTCAATCATGGTGATGGTTGGATCCTTAACCCCGCTTGGCAGCCTATGCTTGCTTCCAAGGAGCATCTTCAAGGCTAATCTTTCCCTGCCCCTTTTTTCCACTTCTTTTGCACCTCCTCTCCATCGATAGGAGCTAGCTTGGCTTTCTCTTTCCACCCCTCCTTTGCTTGGTTGGTTCATGCTCCCTTCTACTTAAGTAGTGTCTCATGTGTGTCTAGTGGGTTTGTTACTCACACAAAGCATCTCTTGTAGGTGTCAGGTCTAGGTCCTAGGCTCTCTCTTCCTTTCTTGGTTTTTTTTGGGTTTTGTGCTTGTTGTTGTTCTCTTTGTTCTCTTTTTTTTTTTTTGCATATATACATTCACATGCATACACATACACATTTACATTTATATATATGCATTTAGACTTGTTTATGCATATATATGTTTGTGGGGTATTCATATTTATACACGCATGCATGTGTGGGTAGTTTTATATATATAGACACCCACCGCGTTGGTCGTTATTGGCTTGCTTCAGTTAACTTTTCTTTTTATTTTTATTATTGTTTTATTTATTAATTTAACTTTTAAATTTTTTATTTTAATTTTTTATCTAACATTTTTCCTTCCCTCTTTGGTTTAGTGTCCTCTCTCTCTTTAACTCTTGGGAATTTATCTCTAAAGCCTCTTATTCCCCAAGGCCTTCACACACACACACACACACACACACACATTTGATATGTGTATATGTGTGTGTGTGTGTGTATGTGTGTGTGTGTGTATACATTCACACACACATGCATATTTGGGTATATATATATATTTATATTTATATACATACATACATACATATACATACATACATATATACATACATACATACATACATACATACATACATATATATATATGATATTTGTATACATATATACATATATACACATATATGTATGTGTGTGTATATATACTTTCACACACACACATGCATACATGTTTATATATATATATATATATATATATATATATGTATATATATATATATATGTATGTATGTATGCATGTATATATTTATAGATAGATATATATCTTTATGTATGTATGTATAAAAATATAGTTTTCTATGTAGGTACACACACACACACACACACACACACACACACACACACACACACATATATGTATATGTATGTATGTATGTATGTATGTATGTATAGGTTCTTTGAGTGGGAGTTTTGTTCAGTGTGCTCTTTTGTCTTATTTATGTCTTTATTTATTATTTTATTCGTACTTTAATTTATGTCTTATTCTTTTTGTTATTTATTTATTCACTTTCATTTTTACTTTTTAGGTTTTTAGGTTTTCCACCCTTGGTTTGTGTGCCTTTTTTCTCTCTCTCTCTCTAGTTCCCTATTTCTTTGGAATTTGTCCAATTCTGCAACCTACTTTGGTTTACAAATCTTGCTCTCTCATCTTAATGATGAATCACATAGTGTGATTCAAAACGTTGATGATAAAAAATTCAACACAATCTAATCCAAAAACAAGTGCCAACAATTTCAATGGATTGTGGAAATTTGATCTCTTTGATTGTTTAGGACAGCTCTAGGTGATAGTTCACATCTTGTCTTGCAAATTATTGTAATGAAGGTGCCCATGTGGGTTAGAATATTGTACTTGTGAATTGTGTAATTACACATTTTTGGTAAAAATAAGAAGTCCATATCTTTTTCTCACATTTGTTGTTATTTCTTTGTTCTTTGTTACAAGTTTATGGTATTAAGGGGAGCACCCTTCATCAAGTGGTATCGGAGCATACATTCATTAGTATCCACGAATCTAAAGGATACATGCATATCCTACTGACTAGAAATGAGTGAGCAAGAGTCTTATGTTGGCTATACAGATCCTTGTAGGAATTCTGATATCTCTGCACTTGTCCGATGAGAGTTAAGGATGTGCAAAGAAAGGGAGGATAAATTGATAGCTAATCTATAGAGTGCCCAAGAGTGCTCACATGGTAATGAGCATATCAAGGAGCCAGATGTGGACACATAGATCTACATCTTCATATCATAGGCCAAAGACATCCAACAAACATTAGCCTTCAAAGCTTAGTGATAGACATAGTGAGAGACAGGGCCATTTACCACATATGTATCAGAACTTGAATCACTTTTTGATGAATGAAAAACTTTCTTTACTAATTAATTCTATGTTCAATATAAAACTTAATAGAAAGAATGAATATACATAAATATATGCACTATATAATTTTTCTAAAACTATAAAACCTATAAAACAAAGTCTATAAGGAATATATAAATGTAGAAAATAAATAATGAACTTAAGGATTATAACTTTTAAGATGCACAATATTAATAGGTTCCTTAAAAGAAATACTATCCATATCAATAAGTTTATAAGAACCTAAACCAAATTATTCAATGACAACAAAAGGTCCAAGTGAATTAGGGCTAAACTTTCCTTTCTCATCAGACATTCACATTTTGTTGATTCTCATATAGAACTAAATCACCAATTGAAAAATTTCATTCAATTACTTTATGATTATACTGCTTCTATAGAGATTTATGATAAGCTTTTATATTTTCTAATGCATGTATTTGTTGTTCCTCCAACATTTCTAGTTCTTGAAAACATTGTTTCTAGAAGTATCTTTATCAATTATCCCATGAAATGAAATATGCAAAGAAGGTATTTCTAATTCCAAAGCTATAATAGCATCAGTACCATAAATGATACTATAAGGAGAAGTACCCATTGTAGTACAAACACTCATCCTATAAGCCCATAAAGCATATGTCAATTGAGTATGCCAATCTTTTGCATGCTTATTAACTATTTTTCTCAGAATTTTCTCAATAATTTTATTTGATGCTTCATCTTGATCATTAGATTGAGGGTAATAAGGAGTTGAAAATTTATGTTGAATTTGATATCTCTCCAAGAATTTCATGACTTCTTTGTTTTTAAAAGAGGTACCATTATCCAAAACTATCATTGAAGGTATACCAAATCATGTTATGATATTATTAAGGACAAAATCACAAATAACATCCACAATTGTTGAAAAAAGAGGGATAGCTTCAAACCACTTCATGAAATAATCCGTAGTAGTCAGAATATAAGTATTCCCTTGAGAAGAATCTATTGAGATTTTTCCAATAAGGTCAAAAAAAAAATACTAAAATGACATGGAGAAATTTGATTATGAAGCTCATGAGTAGGAGCATAAATCAAACTACTATGTTGTTGACATTGAGGACATTTCTTAACAAAAATAAAAGATTCTTACTCCATCATTTGCCAATAATATCCCATTCTAAGTAATTTATTAACCATAGACTTTCCACCAAAATTCCCTCCATAAGAACTAGAATGAGAAGCAATCAAAATTTCAATTATATTGAGACATCTTAATAATAATCCTTCATAAGAGTGTTTTTCAAGTGTATCTCTTATTGAGCTTTCATGTTGCATGAAGCTTGATGGTAGGAATCCTTTCGAACTCCTCTTGAAAAGTTGATTTGGGATCAACTCCAAGGTTCTAGGTGATCTTGTGACCTACTGGAATCTTGTTAGTTGAAGATAAATGTATTTTTTCACAAAGAGGCCTTTGTTGGTTCAAACCAATTTTGGATAAGATGATCAATCTACTTGTTCTTTCAAAATTAACCACAAAAAGAAATATATTTTTTGGTATTTTATATTTTTTGAATATATGCAATATAACTATGCAACTATATGAATTCCTAATTTAACCAAGGGTTAGCAAAGAAAATAACAAAGATGAGATAATGAAAGATGAAAGTAAATAACATAGAAGAGAAATTCCTAATAGACATAAACCATGGTAAAAACACATTTACAATTTAAATTGTTGAAAAGATCGGGTAGGAAACCAATGAAAGTACGAGAAACACTTCCTCAAATCCACTAATGCAATCATCGATGGAAAATTAGTAAAACCAAAGGATTTTTCACTACTTATCAAATCGCAAGGCCATGGAAAGTGCACTCATGTGAGACAAGAAGTTATGTAGGAACAATAAGTTGATCATCTCTCCAACTTAGTACGTCAGCAAAATTTGTCAACACATGGTAAACACTAGAACTAAAATATCGCACAATCAAATCAACACAACAAAAATATTGGCTCCATTATTATTGTGAACAAAAATCCACAAAAATAACACACTCCAGCAAGAATAACTACACTTAGAATGAGAACACTAAAAGAATATATTATTGCATCAAAATAATGGCCTAGAATATATTTTACATTCATCAATTTATAAGAAATCATTTCCTCAATTTGTGTTGAGAGTGAGAGATCTCTTCATACAAATATATGCTTAAAACTAATCAAACAATTATAATTATGTACAAACTGACTCTCTAAATGGTGCTAAGTAGGTCTCCCCCCTTGTTTATATCAATTAATGGGTGCATGAGCCTTTACATGACTTGAAACAAATAAATAAGTAGTAGACAAGAAGAAGGAAGTTGCAAGAGGATTTGTGAGTCACTATAAGCTCTAAAAATGGAAGCTTGACCTTCTTTGGATGTTTTTAGGAGTTGAATTACCATCAAAATGCATTTCCAGTGCATGGAAAGCTCTAAATTAGCAACTAGCAATTAACTATCAACACACCTCTATGAATAATGCACGTTGCACATCTACAAACTTATGCACCTTGATGAAATTTGTGTAATGTGCTCAATTCACCAAAAAACCAAAGTTCTCAATTTTGAAAATAGTTTCTGGGTTTTTCTCAGATGAGGTCTAGGAGCACTCTAGTGTACTTATTTTTTCCTTTTTGATGATTTATACCCTCTTTATATGCAAACATTTTCATAGATTTGAAATCCTTATGCTTCTTCTATTTGAAATCCCAAGGCACCTATGTTGAATCTTGTCATTAATAGTTTCATAAAATGAGGAATTTGTTCTAGTTCATATGTCCAACATCTATATCTTTGATCTTTAGTGTAAATTCATGAATCAAAACTTGTGCATGACTCCTTTGAAGGTGAAGGTTACCAGCTTAGGTGAGATCAATATTGCTATTGACAATGAAGATGCTATGATAATATGTGCACATGTGCATTATGTGTCACACGTTCATGTTATGCACACTTGCATACCTTTGTGTTATGCACATCATAATGCACTATGAAGTCCATTCCTTGATTTGTTTCTTCTCTCTAATTACTTGATCCTTCTCGATTAGAGACTAGGTGATCCAAATTATCCAAAAGTTTTTTAAAAATTCCTATTTTTAACAAGATTTTCTAGGCATTTTTAACTAGCTTTTTCAGAGGTTTTCTACTCAAAATTTCACGTTGAAACTTTCATTGGTCCCAAAAAATGGGTTGCTGAAGGCTCACTATTTTAGAGATTAAAATTAAATTTTTGGTTCTTCTTTCCAACAATGTAAATGGTTTTGAATTATGAGCTCTAGGTCAAAATTTATGACCTTGACAAGTTAAGGATGCATTTTTTATCTGCAAAAAGAAAAAAACATTAGTTGTAATCTATTGGAAGACCCAAAAGAGGACTCCATAAGACTTAGACTATCAAAAATTGGGTCAACATTAGTCAAAATAGATAAGACATTGGATATGCCCCCTTCAAAAGCTAGTTTTGCACACTAACACACCTTAAAAGGTGTGGTAGGTGCACAAATTTTCCTTGGAGATGGAAAAGTGCATAACTACACACTAGCACACATGTGCAAGTTGAAAAGGTTCACATGGTGCACAATTGTGCAGTTGAGCATTGTGGCATTGTGCAAGTGTGGGGGGGACCTGAGTGCACAACTTCACAAGTGCACATCTTGCAAAGGTGGACACCTTAGAGGGTGTGCACATGCACATGTGTGCATATACACATCTATGGAGTGGGGGTAAAGTGCACATGTGCACAAGTGTACATGTGGGTACTTTAAGCACATGAAATCTTAAAGTTGATATTTTTTCTCTATTTGATTGCCCAACCCTTCTCAATCAAAGGTCAAGGTTTCACCTAGAGGAGGATCCAAAATGATTGAGGCTTCAAACAGGATGGCTCATAGGGAATTTTTAAGCTAGGGGATCACTATATTGTGACTCAAAATGGGGTGTGCATTGTGAAAACACAACATCTCCTAAAATAATGTAATGCACTGCAAGCTTCCTAATATGATTACATGTGTTTCTTGTTTTTTATTCAAGAAAAGTACCATCTTTCAAAAAATGAAAAATGTGTGAATACCATTCATCCAAATGCAAATTGAAACAATTAGCGGCAATGATTTCAAAAATTGTAGGGTTTTTAAGAGTTTGTATAGTAAATTGAAAAATTTCAGCATTATTTTCAAGACACACCAAAAATGTTGCACTTGCCATCACGTTTGCATGTCGATGATCTTTTATAGGTAATATATGAATCATATAAGAAGAGAATTGTGAAAGCACATTTAGATCCAAATCTCTATATTATGTCATTTTATCATTCTTAGTTTGATAAGCTCCTTTAATTTTTTCAACAATCAATTACGAATCTCCATATATTTGCAAGTGTTTGATGTTAAGGGATGAAGTTTCTCATAAACTAGATATAAGAGCTTCATGCTCTACAATATTATTAGTACAAGTAAGGGTTAATTTGTATGATAAAGGGATTGGCTTTTTTATAGGAGGAATAAAAATAATACCAACACCAGAACCTATCATACTTTTAGATCCATCAAAATATAATTTCCAAATATCATCTTTTTGAATAGCTAAAATTTTATCATTAGTAAATTCTATTGAAGTAGAACATGTATCTGAATGAGGACAAGGAGCTTCAACTAAATAATGTATTAAATCTTATCCCTTAACAAACTTCTAAGAAATAAAATTAAGATCAAATTCTATAAGTAACATCACCCACTTTCCAGAGAGATCAGTTTGTGAGAAAAGATGTTTCAAAGGATCAAACTTGACAATCACATTGACTTCAGCATTTATAAGATAATACTCAAGTTTCTAACATGTATAAACTACAATAGACATTTTCTTTCCAAATATGTGTATCTTATTTCATAATCAAGTAAAGTCCAATTAATGTAATACATAGGTCTTTCCTTACCATTATCACCATTTTGAGCTAACAAGGCACTCACAGCCTTTTGAGTACAAATGAAATGGTTTATCAAATTTAGTTGACTACAAGATGGGAGGATTTGCTAGATGTTCCTTAAATTTCTCAAATGCTTTTTGATGGGGACACAACCCAAGAATAGAATGGACACAATAGAAAAGGGAAATTATATTAACTGAGAAAATAAGCTAGTACAAATAGTACAGAGAAAATAAACTTTAGAACATGCCCTAAGGGCTTACAATAGCATAAATCTGGAGAATATTTCTCCTTTTAGCACCTCCTCTCAAACTCCACTCCGAACTGCCTTTTACAATGCCAGAAATCTCCTTAAATAGACCCTAGAGGGTTAAGGACTAGGAGTACATTCTAGAAAGTGCTAGTAGGCATCCACCGACCAAATAGAAGGTTCTGGAAGCTGCGTTAGAAGTCGGTGCAATTCTAGAAGAATCCAAAAACAGTAACCGAACTTCCGGGAGGCATAAATTTTGAACTGTAGCTCTGATTGACGAACCATTTACATTTTTGGAAAGCTCTCGAAGTACTCTATAGTTTTATCGACAAGCTTCCCTTGTCCCCCATTTTTCAGCCCTTTTTGAGGTCATTTAATGCCCCTAACCTGACTTCGAAGCATTCTTAGGGGGTCTCCAAAACCTGAAAAACTGCAATAACTTTCAAACCGTGGGGCCTTTTGACCTGATTCTTTTTCTGGAATGCTCTGAATCACAATTACATTCATCTAGTAAATTCACACCTTCTAGGTCACAAAAATGATGGCCAAATTGCATGCTCCTATTTTTTTAGGATTTTCAAATGCACTAATAGTGGAACTATGAGAGTTGGAACCTTTATTTGACCCAAATGGGTATCCAAAAATGTAAAGACATGAAACAAAAACTAAGTCTAAGTACATTTTTTGGGTGACATAGGATTGCCCTTATACCTCTAGATGCTCCTGCATCAGACACCCAGGGTAGATTGAAAAGTGACCCTGTCACTTTATGGATGGTAGAGGAAATCCCAAATGGGAAACCTCAGCTGCTGAAATCCAACTTGAGTCCTCAATTGGCCGTCCTTTCCATTTGACCAAATACTCTTCTACTGCCTATTTCTAGTACTCCTACCCACACGATGATCTAGAATGTCTTCTATCTCCTCCTTCTTAGAAGCAGGAATCAGACATGGATCTAACACCAACTCCTCATCTGCACCATCATCATGATACTCTGTTAAATCTGCAATGTTGAAAATGGGAGAAATCTGAATACCATCTGGCAGTTCTACTTCATATGCATTTCCTGAGTCATGTTTCTTCAAAATTTTGTAGGGGACAAACTTCTTCATTTTCAGCTTGTTGTAGGTACCGGCTGGGAATCTTTCTTTTCGTAAGTGTACCATGACTAAATCTCCTACTTGGAATTCCTTATGTCTTCTCCTTTGATCAGCCCTAGCTTTATACTCTTGATTCATCTTGGTTATGTGTGCCTGAACCTCCTCATGTAGATGCTTGATATGTTCAACAAATTTCTCAGCTTTAGCACTTGTCCTCTCCCCTGGTTCTATCTTCCTCAGCTTTGGTGCAGTCCTTGGGCTATTCCCATATACAATTTGGAATGGTGATTTTCTAGTACTCCTATTTATAGAGTTATTATAAGCAAATTCTGCCTATGGTAGAATCAAATCCCATCCCTTGGGCTTCTCCCCAACTAAACATCTTAGCAAATTGCCCAGACTTCTATTTACCACTTCTGTTTGGCCATAAGTCTGTGGGTGATGTGTGGAACTGAATTTCAAGTCTGTTCTCAACTTCTTCCACAATGTCCTCTAGAAATACCCCACAAATTTAGTATCTCTGTCAGAAACTATACTCCTTGGAAGACCATGTAGTCTTACCACCTCTTTGAAAAACAAGTCTGGAATATGGACAGCATCATGAGTTTTGTGGCATGAAATGAAATGTGCCATTTTGGAGAACCTATCAACCACCACGAATAATGAGTCATTACCCCTTTGTGTCCTTAGCAATCCAAGAACAAAATCCATACTTATGTCCTCCCATGGCCTTGATGGAACAGGCAATGGCTGATATAGGCCAGTATTTTGCCTAAACCCCTTGACAACTTGACAAACCTGGCAACTCTGTACAAACTTCTTCACATCCTATGTAATTTGAGGCAAAAAATAATGTTCTCTAAGAATGGCAATGGTCTTATCCCGACCAAAATGTCTTGCCATCCCTCCACTGTGTTTCTCCTTAATCAGATTTTCCCTCATGGAACTCCTTGGAATGCACAATTGACTACCTTTGAACAACATGCCATCCTGAATCAAATAGTCTAACCACTTGGTTCTATCTACAACAACAGGTTCTTTACAAGCTTTCCATGCTTCAGCAAAATCAGGATCCTCGGGGTACAAATTCTTGAGTTCATCAAACCCAACTACTTCAACCTGCATTGTTGTAAGCAACAATTGTCTCCTACTTAGTGCATCTGCAACCCTGTTAGATTTTCCACTTCTATGCTTCAACACAAATGTATAACTCTACAAGAATTCTGCCCACTTGATATGCCTCTGATTCAATTTACCTTGGCTATTTGGGTACTGTAATTCCTGATGATCAGTATACAAAATAAATTCCTTTGGCAATAAATAATGCCTCCATTTCTTTAAGGCCTGAACTATTGCATAGAACTCTTGATAATAAACAGAATACTTCTTCTTTGCATCATTCAATTTTTCACTAAAATATGCAATAGGCTTACCTTCTTGGCTTAATACAGCCCCAATAGCGCTGCCACTAGCATCACAATCCACCTGGAACACTTTTCTAAAATCTAGAAGTGCCAACACAGGCTGTTCTATCACCTTCTTCTTCATCAATTCAAAACTTTTTGTAGCTGCTGTAGTCCATTTGAACTCTTTTCTATCCCCTCTTATTGTATTAGTTAGGGGTTCACATATGCCACTGAAATTCTTAATAAACTTCCTGTAAAAACTAACCAGACCATGAAATGATCTTACCTCAGTAGCAGACCTTGGAGTAGGCCATTCCAAGATGGCTTTTATCTTCTCTGGATCCATTTTGAGACCTTTAGGTGATATAACAAATCCCAAATAGACTAACTCCTTTTTTGTAAAGACACACTTCTTTAGATTAATTAACAGTTTCTCTTCCCTTAGCCTTTCAAGGACACTACGAATATGCAGTAAATGTTCTTCCAAAGTCTTGCTGAAAATTAAAATATCATCCAAATAGACAATAACAAATTTTCCCAAGAACTTCTTAAGTACCTCATTCATGACCCGCACGAAGGTGCTTGGGGCGTTCGTCAATCCAAAGGGCATGACTAAACACTCATAAAGACCCTCCTTGGTCTTGAAGGTTGTTTTCCACTCATCTCCTTCTCGAATCTGTATCTGGTGATAACCACTCTTCAGATCTATCTTTGTGAAGTACTGAGCTCCACTCAAGCAGTCCATAATATCATCCATCCTTGGCAAAGGAAACTGGTACTTGATGGTGATCCTATTTATAGCTCGAGAATCTGTACACATCCTCCATTCTCCATCCTTCTTTGGTGTGAGTACTACAGGTACTACACATGGACTCAGGCTCTCTCGAATCAAGCCCTTCCTCAATAGCTCTTGAACCTGTCTATTTAGCTCCTCTATTTCAGTAGGAGTCATCTTGTGAGCAGCCTTGTTTGGAAAACTAGCTCCTGGAATTAGATCTATCTGATGACTGATTTGCCTTACTAGTGGCAATCCATCTAGAACATTATCAAAGATAATATCTCCAAACTCCCCTAGTAAATCTGAAACTTCAAATGGTATTTCACTACTACCTTCTTTATCTGTCCTAGGAATCAAAGCATAGCACATATGCTGATGTTTCATGCCATCTTAAAACTTCCTTTCATCAACAAGACAAATCCTAGCACTGCTACATACCTTTTCAACTTTCTTTTTCATGGGCTTCAATTTGTGGTGAACTCCATCCTTTGTCAGAGAGTATGTGTTTGCATGTCCATCATGTATTGCATGTCTATCAAACTGCCATGGTCTACCCAACAATAGATGGCAAACATCCATCGAAATAACGTCACAGAGAACTTCATCATGGTAACTCCCAATTTTGAATTTTACTAAACATTGTTCACTTACCAGGACCTTATGATCATCTTTTACCCAAGAAATTGTTAGGAACCTGTGTGTTCCTTCTGTTTATTTTGTTACAGTAGATTTGTTGGACGCATATGCTTTGTAAGTCATCCCGTGAGTTTATTTTATTATCCCACATGCATAGGTAGTATTACTTTTCTAGATCGTACCCAGTATATAAGAATAGGTTGAGGCCCTTGATGGGCACGGACGAATTTATTGTATTGAGCTTGCTCAAAGGAGGTTACCCCCTCGAAGTGGCCTGCGATCAGTAGATTTATTCTGAGTTCTGCTATCACTTTGTATTCTGTTATTTCGAGCATTCTCACAGTATTGCTATAAGGAGGTTCTTCTCATCTGGTATCAGAGCACTCTCTTGGGCTCGCTGGGTGGAAATAACATCAAATTTTTTTTCTGTCGTGGCCTTCAGGTTCCTCTCACTTCTAATATCTCTTGTTATTGCAATAACTCTTTTCCGTTGCTCTGTCTGTGAGTGAATTTTTCTAAGTCAACTGTTCCAAAAAAAAAAAAAAAAAAAAAAAAAAAAAAAAAAAAAAAAAAAAAAACCTTGTTTTATGGTTGTTACGCGTACAGGAGCAAAAATCATGGAAGAGGAAATTGCATCCCTCAAAACCAGACTTCAAGATCTGGATGACAAAATTCTGGGTCTTAACTTTCAGCAGTCAGCCATGAGCCGAAACCATTCAGGAGATACTGGGTCCTCTTCTGGCAATTTCCGTGGACCAAAGCTTGATTTTCCACGCTTCGATGGTTCTGATCCGACTGGATGGATCTATAGGGCAGAGTAGTATTTCAGCTTGCATAATACTTTGGATAACCACAAAGTCTCCCTTGCATCTTTTCATTTGGAACATGAAGCTCTTCAATGGTTCCGTTGGTACATCAAGGCTAATGTAGGCCCAACGTGGAGCGAATTGTGCACCCTCATTTTGGAGCGCTTTGGCCCTAGTTCCTTTGATGATTTCATAGGAGCACTCACTAAACTGTGTCAAACAGGCACTGTAAGAGAATACCAGACAGAGTTTGAAAAATTAGCTAATCACACAGAGGGCTTGTCTGATGAATTCTTCCGTAGTTGTTTTGTCAGTGGTCTGAAGGATGCACTTCGCTCAGAAGTCAAAATGTTTCGACCTACTACAATGATGGAAGCCCTTGGGTTGGCTAAGTTAGCGAAAGACAAGATTAGTGCTCTACAATGCTCCAGATCTAATTTTGTTCCATTCAGAAATACAGGTTCTCACAACCCTCCAGCCATACCAGCTCCCAGAACTACTCCGATCAAGCACTTGTCTGAAACAGAGATGCGGGTTAGGCGAGACAAAGGGCTTTGTTATAATTGTGATGAGAAATGGTCTCGGGGCCATAGATGTGTTCAGCAAAAGTTCTATCTCTTGGATGTGGATTCTCCACCGGAACTGGAAGAATATGTAGATGCTCAGGAAACAGTGGATGCTGAGGTTGAGCCTCACCAGCCTGAACCTCCTTCCCCAGAAGCTCCACCAGAGATATCTGTCCATGCGTTGGCAGGAGTCACTACTCCACAAACCATGCGGGTCCAGGGTTTCTTCAAGAAGATCCCTCTTACTATACTCATTGATTCTGGTAGCACTCATAACTTCATTGATCCACGAATAGCCAAACAGGCTGATTGCTTTATCCATCCCTGCTCTAGCTTTGAAGTCATGATTGCCAATGGGGGCACTTTACCTTGTAAAGGGAAATGTCGCAATGTGCGTCTCTCTATTGGAGCTTATAACATGCGCTCTGACATGTTTGCCTTACCCTTAGGTGGTTGTGATGTGGTTTTGGGTGCCCAATGGTTACGCACTCTTGGCCCCATTCTCTGGGATTTTGCTGAACTTTGGATGCAGTTTTCAGCCGAGGGGCACCAACACACTTTGAAAGGCTTACAACCAGGGTCTCTTAGCATCATCAGTTCACACCGTATGGAAAAACTTCTTAAGAAGAATTCGCATGGTGTCATCGCTCAGCTCCATTCCATTCAGATGCAGCCATCAGCAGTCTCTAGCACTCCTGCCGATCTCCAACACATTTTGGACAAGTATTCTGGTATATTTGCTGAACCTGTGGGATTACCTCCTTCTCGTCCAGAGGACCACCGTATTCAGCTCCTTCCTGGCAGTGTTCCGCCCAACATCAGGCCCTACCGCTACCCATTTCATCAGAAGACCGAAATCGAGATACTTGTCCGTGACTTACTGAAGCAAGGTATTATTCGCCCTAGTACCAGTTCCTCTTCTTCTCCAGTTCTGCTTGTTCGCAAAAAAGATGGGTCATGGCGACTCTGCATTGATTTCCGAGCACTTAATCATCTCACTATAAAGGACAAGTTTCCCATTCCAGTTGTTGATGAACTTCTTGATGAACTTCATGGGGCTCATTTTTTCTCCAAGTTAGATCTTCGTTCTGGGTATCATCAAATTCGGGTTAATGAGGAGGATATACCTAAAATTGCCTTCCGCACACATGATGGTCACTATGAATTTTTAGTCATGCCCTTTGGCCTCACGAATGCTCCTTCAACATTTCAGGCAGTGATGAATAACATATTTCGACCATACCTCCGGAAATTCATTCTGGTCTTCTTTGATGATATCCTCATATATAGCAAAACTTGGGCTGAGCATCTCCATCATCTGGAGCTTGTCTTGCAACTTCTCTCTGATCATCAACTTTGTGCAAAACTATCTAAATGTGTGTTTGGCCAGGAGGAAGTGGAGTATCTCGAGCATATTGTTGCACACCATGGAGTGCGGGTGGATCCTACAAAAATAGATGCCATGAAAACTTGGCCGCATCCTAAAACTCTCAAGAGCCTTCGGGGTTTTTTGGGGTTGACTGGCTACTACCGCAAGTTTGTCAAAGATTACGGGAAAATTGCAGCACCATTGACAGCTCTGTTAAAAAAGGATGCCTTCTCCTGGACCCCTGTTGCTGAGACTGCATTTGAACAACTGAAACAGGCTATGTGCAGTACACCTGTTCTCGCGATGCCAGATTTTTCCAAACCCTTCACTATTGAGAGTGATGCTTGCGGCAATGGATTGGGTGCTGTTCTCCTGCAAGATGACCATCCTATTGCATTCACTAGCAAAGCCCTCTCTGGTAAGAATCTAGCCCTCTCTACTTATGAAAAAGAAATGATGGCTATTTTGCATGCTGTACAGAAGTGGCGGCCATACCTCTTAGGGAGTCATTTTTGCATCAGAACCGATCACCAAAGTCTGAAATACTTCCTGGAACAACGGGTATCCTCTCCTACACAACAAAAATGGGTCAGCAAACTCATGGGGTATGATTATGAGATCACCTACAAGAAGGGGCTATGACAGTGACTCTTCTTTATCTCAAATCATTCACCAGCTAGCCAATAATCCTTCTGCTATACCACATTACTCTTGGGATGGTGCTTCTCTTCGATACAAGGGTCGGCTAGTGCTTCCTCAGAACCCAGCTCTACATCAGGCTATTTTTTATGAACTCCATGCTTCTCCTTCAGCAGGGCACTCAGGCTTTCTCAAAACTTATGAGCGAGCAAGGAGAAACTTCTTTTGGAAAGGGATGAAACAGACGATTCAACAGATGGTGGCTGAATGTGATACTTGCCAACGCCACAAGGGTGAAACGACCCTCCTTCCTGGCTTGCTCGAACCATTGCCCATCCCTACACAGATTTGGACTGATATTTCTATGGATTTCATTGAAGGGCTTCCTAAATCCGGTGGCAAGACAGTGATCTTGGTTGTGGTTGATCGTCTCTCGAAATATAGTCATTTTTGTGCCCTCAGCCACCCCTATACTGCCTCCTCTGTTGCACAAATCTTCATGGACCAGATATTTCGTCTTCATGGACTCCCTTCTTCCATTGTCTCTAATCGTGATGCAACTTTTACCAGTCATTTTTGGACTGAACTGTTTCAGAAAACTGGCACCAAACTGAAGATGAGTTCGGGCTATCACCCACAAACTGATGGTCAAACGGAAATTGTCAATAAATGCTTGGAAACTTATCTTCGTTGCTTCACTTCCGAACAACAACATCAGTGGGCCAAGTGGCTCCCTTTAGCTGAATGGTGGTACAATACCTCTTACCACACTACCTCTAAAATGACTCCATATGAAGCAGTCTATGGTCAGGCACCTCCAGTGCTCCTTCCCTACACTCCCAATAGCTCACCAGTCCAGGCAGTTGACATAGTTCTCCGCAGCAGGGATCAGATTCTTCGTACCTTACAGGATAATCTTCACATGGCCCGTAATCGGATGAAACAGCAAGCAGATCAACACCGTTCTGAGTGCTCATTTCAAGTTGGGGATATGGTTTTTCTTCGTCTACAGCCATACAAACAATCCTCCCTAAAGCTGAAAGGGCGTCATAAGCTGGCCCCAAAATTTTATGGGCCTTATCAGGTTCTGCAGAAGATTGGTTCAGTTGCTTATAAACTGGAACTTCCTCCTTCTTCCCGCATTCATCCAGTCTTTCATGTTTCTTGTCTAAAGAAAGTTTTGGGTACCACTGTCAGAGCACAAACTACTCTCCCTAAAATGGATACGGAAGGATCCATTATCCTGGAGCCGGTGGCAATCATTGACCAGCGCACTCGCCAGCTTCGCTCTCGCTCCATCTCTGAGGTCTTGATTCAGTGGCATGGCATGCAACCAGAGGATGCTACCTGGGAACCCCTTCTTCAGATTCAACAACAATTTCCACACCTTAAGCTTTGAGGAAAAAGCTTTTTTCTAAGGGAGAGGGGATGTTAGGAACCTGTGTGTTCCTTCTGTTTATTTTGTTACAGTAGAGTTGTTGGACGCATATGCTTTGTAAGTCGTCCCGTGAGTTTATTTTATTATCCCACATGCATAGGTAGTATTACTTTTCTAGATCGTACCCAGTATATAAGAATAGGTTGAGGCCCTTGATGGGCACGGACGAATTTATTGTATTGAGCTTGCTCAAAGGAGGTTACCCCCTCGAAGTGGCCTGCGATCAGTAGATTTATTCTGAGTTCTGCTATCACTTTGTATTCTGTTATTTCGAGCATTCTCACAGTATTGCTATAAGGAGGTTCTTCTCAGAAATCCGATAGGGCTGGGGATGTTTCTCCCTCTTGAGCTTCAGCTTAGAGACCATCTCTTCTGATACCAAGTTATCAGTGCTACCACCATCAATGATCACATCACAACATTTATCCTCACACTTGCATCTGGTACTCAACAAACTCCTCCATTGTCCTAGTTCATTCTCACCACTTAGTAGGACTCTTTCATTTACCAAGGTCTCTCCTCTTTTTGCATCCTCTAAATGTGATGATTGTGCATCCTCATCCACATGAGCAACCCTAGCTTGGCCCTCAGCTCTCCTATCTGTCCTTCTTTGTCGTTGAGGGCATTCAAAGGCATAATGACCTTCTTCATTGCAATGGAAATAGGTACCACGAAAGCCTCCTCTTCCTTGTCCACATCCTCTACCTCTTCCTCTTTGATTTCCAAAGTCTTGATCATGGGAGCGGTTGAAACCCTCATTCCTCTGGTTTCTACTAGTACCCACATCTTCATTTTTCTTTTGGGTTTCATTGCAGCCTCCAGATGATCTAGTGCTTCCCCTTCCTCCTTGACTGCACCCTCTTTGTCTTCCTTCAAACCTTTTACTCAACTTCTCTTCAACTCGTGGGGCAAACTGGTATGCTTCTTCAACGCTAGTCATTCTTACCAGACTTAATTCCTCCTGGATGCTAGGTCGCAACCCACTGATATAACAAGCAACCTTCTCATTATTTGCTTCTGCATGCCCCACTCTAATCAAGAGTCGGTAAAACTCCTCTGTATATTCTTGGACTGATCTTCCTTCTTGCTTTAACTCATGCATCTTCTTAAACAGATTAAGCTCGTAGTCCATAGGAATGAACTGCTTCTTCAATTTGTCCACCATGTGATCCCATCTTGTGATATTCTCCTTTCCTCTTCTAAGTCTTTCCAGTTGAACCTCTTGCCACTAGATTTTGGCATAGCCTTTCAGTTTAGCCTTTGTAAACTTAACCCTATCTGGGTCCCTTATATCCTCATACTCAAAGTATTCTTCCAGTTCATTGATCCAATCGATCAACTCATCTGGTTTCAGATTTCCTGGAAATATACCCACTTCAATTGTAGGTCTTTTCCCAAACTTAGTAATGGCCCTAAAAATCCTTTCCTCTACAGAATTCAGAACTTCCCCGTCAACTTCCTCTTCTGGTCCCATTACTTCCTCTTCATTGTCATCCTCACTGTTGTCACTTGCGGCAACATTTGCTCCTCTACGAAGCTCCTCTTGCAATGCATGTACCTGCCTCTGGAGGGCCCTAACCTCCTTAGGATCAATGGCTCTGGCCCTTTTGCCATGCTCTCTTCATGGAGGCATCTTCTAACTCGAACCCACAACTGCACAGTCCTGGTGCAAACTGCCTCACAGTCGATGCTCTGTCTACACACTCAGGAAAACCCGCTCTGATACCACTTGATGGGGACACAACCCAAGAATAGAATGGAGACAACAGAAAAGGGAAATTATATTAACTGAGAAAATAAGCTAGTACAAATATTATAGAGAAAATAAACTTTAGAACATGCCCTAAGGGCTTACAATAGCATAAATCTAGAGAATATTTCTCCTTTTAGCACCTCCTCTCAAACTCCACTCCGAACTGCCTTTTACAATGCCAAAAATCTCCTTAAATAGACCCCAGAGGGTTAAGGACTAGGAGTAAATTCTAGAAAGTTCTAGTAGGCATCCACTGACCAAATAGAAGGTTCTGGAAGCTGCGTTAGAAGTTGGTGCAATTCTAGAAGAATCCAGAAATGGTAACCGAACTTTTGGGAGGCATAACTTTTGAACCGTAGCTCCGATTGACGAACTGTTTACATTTTCAGAAAGCTCTCAAAGTGCTCTATAGTTTTATGGACAAGCCTCACTCGTTCCCCATTTTTTGGCCCTTTTTGAGGTCATTTAATGCCCCTAACCTGACTTTGAAGCATTCTTAGGGGGTCTCCAAAACCCAAAAAATTGCAATAACTTTCAAACCATGGGGCCTTTTGACCTGATTCTTTTTCTAGAATGCTCTAAATCACAATTACATTCATCTGGTCAATTCACACCTTCTAGGTCACCAAAATGATGGCCAAATTGCATGCTCCTATTTTTTTGAGATTTTCAAACGCACTGATAGTGGAACTGTGAGAGTTGGAACCTTTGTTTGACCCAAATGGGTATCCAAAAATGTAAAGACATGAAATAGAAACTAAGTCTAAGTACATTTTTTGGGTGACACAGGATTGCCCTTATACCTCTGGATGCTCCTGCATCACTTTTTTACATTCATCATTCCAAGAGAAAGTGGTATCTTTTCTAAGAAATGAAGTAAAAGGAATTGTTTGATCAACTAATTTAGAAACAAAGAAACAAATAGCTTGTATCTTTTCTTGTAAACTTTGTAGCTGAGAAATATTCTTAGGAGGAGGCATACTAAAAATCGCATCAATCTTAGAGTTTATAAATCCCAATAATTTACTAGAGGCTACTCCAAAAACACATTTCTTAGGATTCAATCTCATGTTGTAACTCCTAATCCTTTCAAATATTTTTTGCAAGATAGTAGCATGATATTCTCTTTGTATATATTTTGCTAAGATATCATCCACATAATCTTCAAGAATCTTATGGATGTAATCATGAAAAATCAAAGTCATAGCTCATTGATAAGTTGCTCCTACATTTTTTAATCCAAAAGGCATCATGACCCAACAAAATGTTCCCCATGGTGTTATAAATGTAGTTATAGATTTATCTTTAGAAGGAATAAAGATTTGATGATATCCAGAAAAACCATCCATAAAAGATAGCAAAGCATGACCCACAATTGAATCCACAATCATATCAATATCAGGCAATGGGAAACCATCCTTTAAGGATGCTTCATTTAAATCTTGAAAATTAGTACACAACCTTATCTTATTTTCTCTTTTTGAAATAGGAAAAGTGTTTGAAATCAAATCTAAATAATCAATAGAATGAATAAATCCATAATCCAAGAATTTTTCAATTTCATTTTTGGCTAATAAAGCAATCTGTGGATTCATCTTTCAAATTTTTTACTTCACAAGTTTCATATTGGGTTTTAAAACAATATTATGAGTATCAATCTTAGAATCATACTCAACATATCTGAATATGTCCAAGCAAAAATATCCTCGAATTCAAGTAAAATGGAATGCAATTGATCATGTTCATCCCAATTCAAACATTTCTCAAATTTTATTATCTTTTCAAGAATATTCTCATCCATTTGAATATCAACAATCTCTGTTACTAAGAAATCACTTCATATTGGAGGATCCATTGATAAAAAAAGAATATCTTGATTATCATGTTCTCCAAAATAAGCATCTTTATTTAAACAATAAGGCTTCCTTCATTTGTGATGGAACTTAGGTAAATCTTCATAAACCCCTAAAAATTCCATTAAAGTTTTATCTTTAAGAAAAATATCCAAAATAGGTGATTGATTCATATCAATGAGCAGTGGGTTAACCAATTTCAACTATCTACCACATATATGATTAATATTAAGGGGGAAAGCTGATGGTTTTTTTATATGGATTAAATCCTAATCCATACTTATGATCATAAATTTCATTATCCAAAATTACTTGTATACCTTGCTCATATTTACCAAATCCTTTCCCATTAAATCCAGATTTCTTAAGAAAATGTTAACCAGAACCATACCAATCAGCCATTTTAGATGGAATCTAAGGAGTGGCATATGCCACAATATCATAACAATCAGGTCTTATCATTTCAATTGTTTCATTAATAGAAGTGACTACAAAATTACTATTTAATTCCTCAGAAAGAGAAGGAATAAAAACTTGTTTCTCAAATTCACTTTGTTGCTTCATGAATTCCAAATTAGAAACCTTATATTTTCCAATGAAAGTATGACTAAAATACAACATCTCCCAATAATCATCAGTTAAAGAAGAAGATTGAAATTCTGATTCTTGAATCTCAGGTTATTTTTCAATCTCTTTACTTGGTTGAAGAGACTAATAGATCTTAACATATTTAGCATTTAAGAAAGGATTTGGCACATCATCTGCATGTAATGTATACATTAGGTTGTTATAAATGAACAGGAACCTTGTGATGAAGAGTAGAAGGGACCACATGCATAGAATGCAACCAAGATCTTCCTAAAAGAAGGTTATAATTGAGAGGTCCAAGCATAACATAAATAGGCATATTTAGAATAACTAGATGAACTTTAATAGGTAAGATAATAATGCCCAAAGTTCTTTTCACAATATTATTAAATCCATGTATAGGGACATTATCAGGTTGAATAGTAGTAAGATCAACCTTAATTGCTTTAAGCATCTCCATGCTCCAAATGTAAAGCCTAGATCTATTATCAATTAATGCTCTTCAAATAATATTGTAGTTAATAGAAACAACAACCATAAGAGTATCATATTGATTATTCACCTCAATAGAAGGTAAATCATTATTAGAAAACACAATAGGAGGTATAAAAGGCATATAAGCATGTATGAAATCTAAAATAGAATGAATGTTCTCTTGGTTGGGAGGTGAAGCAAGAAGAGTGGATAAAGGTTTTTGTAATGCCTCATAATATGTGGGAAAATTTTGAAGTAACTCCCATAAGGATATCTTAGCAGGAGTAGCATGCAATTGATCAACTAAGTTATACTCTTTAAAAATAGAAGAAAACTTAGGAGCTTGAGGAAGAATAGGCTAAGAAGGTGGTAAAGAAACTAGAAAAATAGGCTGAGGGTTATTCCATGTGTGATAAGAATGTCGAATAGAACCAGTGTTATCATAGAAATTGAAAGAATCTCTAGGTTTACCCTTAATTGTTATTAAAGGACATCCTTTTATCGTTACTAAAGGTTTAGGATATATCATTTTAGGTTTATCAATGTTGTATATAGTGGAACATGAATTTAACCATGCACACACCCTATGGTAAAGGTCAATTGAAGAGGTTATGGAGGAGAGTGAAATACGAATAGGATCAATAGTGATCTTATCTGAACCATTTTCATCCTCACTACCATGTACTTCATTAGGGAATCTATCCTCTTTTGCAATAAAAGCCTCATCAAACTATTCCATACAATAATCATACATATTGAAATACTAAAAGTATGAAAATGTAAATTATTTTGTAATTTTAAAGAAATTTTTCAATGTTTTTTATATTTTTGAAACATATAAATAAAGGAAATATAATGGAAGATTTAAATCTAACACCAAAAAGAAAGAGTTGCCTATTGCGTGTTCACCAAAATGAATAGGGTAAAAATGGATCTTTAACAATGCTTCTAACATTCACCAATTTTTATTTGTTATTTTAGAGTAGATGTGGGATAAGTAATGGAAATTCTTGAAATTAGACATGATAGGATACATACCTCAAAATAGAACCAATTTGGAAATACCTATTTTCTGATGCTTGTGCAAAGTTTCTTGAAAATCTGCAACCTGTTCTAGACTGGAAATGTTGATATAGAGAAAAGCCAAAAAAAAAATTATCCTTCTGAGGGTAGGTCAACCTTGACCTTGATAGCAGGGCACAATCTTACCATAGGGCACATTTGTGCCCCAAAAAGTTGACCTTGACTTGCACTACTCCGATGAAAATTATGTTCATAGATCTTGGAAGTTTGGCGAAAAGGGTATCTAAAACTATACTTTGATCTTCAAAAAAACACTTGAATATATCTAAAAATTGGTTTTAAGGGTGTCTATATATGGTTTTTCCTGAGTCAAACCCCTATTTTCGTGATCTCCACCTCCATGAATAGCTAGATGCAATAGAATATGTGTGTATTGAATATGTAATGCCAAGATCTAATCCACTAGATTGAAACCCTAGCATGAACATGTATGAGAAAGAAATGCATAGATTTGAATAAGATAAGAAAGAATACCAAGACCTCAAGGATAAAGTACTCCTACCAAACTCATAATCCATAATTTATACCCCATGATTGTATCTTTGAATGCCAAAATATTGATAATGGAAGATTCAGAAAGATAGGGTCTTTCTCACTCCAAATAGATGTTCACAATGGTGCATTCAAAAATATGCTTGACATCGACAATAGCTTGATATTTTATATCATTCTCTTGCAATCTAGCATCTTCTTATTCTCTTGCTATCTCTTGATTCTAGTTGTCCAGTTCTACTTGTAAGTGGATGCAAATGAGAATCTTGATTAGAGGCTTCAAGGTGAGGATCCTAGAATAATGTGAGAACCCATAATTTAAATTTTAGCTTGAATTATGCTCCTATAACAATAACCACCTAATGAGATAAAATAATTAAATTAATGTCAAATTAAAACCCTTCTACATTCACATCTAAAAGCTTGAAATGGATTTTGGGGCCCTCTACGACCAAAATTTGAAAAGGGGAATCAAATCATAAAGAAGGTCAAGGATAACCTTGACCCTAACCTAGGTAAGGGATGATCTCAACCATGACATAGGTTAGGGACAACCTTGACCCTTCCCTAGGTTAGGTTTGACCTAGTCAACCTTGCCCTAGGTCAGGGTTGACCTAGGGGTCCAGATCTAGCCAGACTAGAAAATAAGATGTCCTGAGGATGCCTAGAAATGTAGAAATGATATCAGAATAGGAAGAAGTACTAAGAATAGGCACAAAATCATATGATGAAATGATGAAGGCTAGGAGGACCTATTCCTAAGTCCTACCTAAAAAATGGATTCATATAGGAGGGAAATTAAGGAGAATCTTGGAGATCCAAACCCTAATTTCACCCAAAATGAAGGAATCAAGTGCATAATGCATCCTAAATGCAAGTCTATCATGATAATGTAAGGAAACTTAGGTGTGGAAATAACTTCCTACACTAATCCCTTAAGGAAAGTATTGTGAAAATTCTATTTAAATCCTTACAATTTTAGATTTGATATTATGTAAACAATAATATTACAGTCAACCATGAATACAAAAAATAGATAAAGAAAGAAAACACAAACACAAAGATATGCCAGTGGGGAAAAACCTTTTGGTAAAATGACCCCACCCCTCTAAAACCTACACAATGTATTATATTCAACCAAAAGGTTACAATACACTTGTAATGCAAGTTCTTTCAAAACACAGAAGACAAATCTAGTCACAACAAAACACTACCAACAATACACTTTCACTCACCTATCTGCAACCCTAAAGTCAGTTATATCATGTGCTTTCCATTTTAGGGAAACTTCCAAAGAAGAACTATATAGTACTCGAGTGTACAGTACTCAATGATCAATTGTCACATGTCTTCACATCTTCACTCATCATCATATCTTCTAAAGATAGCTCTTACACATCATAGAAATTATTCATAACCATTTCAGCTATGATCTCCTTACACACTATTCAAGATGTTGACACATGCCAGTGGAGTGACATATCAACATGCCAACTAGATATGAACACTCATGCTTAATTACATTATTTGAAAAAAATACATTTACAAAACAAATAGTAAGAATAGGAATCATCCAAGGTTGAAACACCTTATTCCTAATAGATAAATGTACTAAAAGAGGGTGATAAACCCACCAAGATGAAAGTGCTTCCATTTTAAGATAATACAAATTTTTCCTCTCTTGTTTGTTCCCATGATGGTAGATGAAAATTTCCTTATATATTATAACATGAGAAAAATACAAAATTAAGAAAATTTGCATCATTGTACAAACATAAACTAACATGTGGACACAAGAAAATAGAAAAAATTCACCATTTCTAAGAAAATTTTCCTTTAAACAATAAAATGATTTTTTTTGCATAATTATTATATTCTTAATCACAAGATACTAACATAAAATAAGACGTTCGCACAAGAAAATAGATCAAATTTAGCATTCTCAAGTAAAAAAACTAAATACTTGATACTTGGTGCAAAAATACATGTGAGACAATATCGGAATCTCATGGGCCACAATGAAACAACATAATAACCATGATGTTTTGTTTTATTTATAGTTTTCAATAACCTAATTGAGTTATTGAGTCCTAACTACAATGTCCATATGAACTAATAACCTGATCAAGTTTCACAAAACCTAGTTGGGTTATGTAGAAGTATTAGACAAAAGTAGAGGGAGAGAGAGGGAGGGAGTGGGGATTGAGGGAGACAGATAAAGAGGCCATGGGAGAGGGAATATGATGAGAGAGAGAGAGAGAGAGAGAGAGAGAGAGAGAGAGAGAGAGAGAGAGAGAGAGAGAGAGAGAGAGAGAGAGAGAGAGAGAGAGAGAGGGATTGGAGAGAGAGAGAGGGGATTGGACATGGAAAGAGAGAGTGAGAAAGATGGAGAGAATGGGATAGGATGGAGAAAGAGGGGGGGATAGGATAGAGAGAGATTGATAGAGAGAAGGGGGGATGTCAGAGAGGGATGGAGATATGATAAAGATAGGGAGAGAGAGAGATTAGGGGATAGGAAGAGGAAGAGGTGATATGATAGAGAGAGTGAGAGATAGAGAGAGATATAGTGTTTGCAAGAGGTGGATATGACTATATATATATATATATACATACTTACATATACATACATACATATATATACATATGCATATACTGATGCAGAGTTCTTTGGTACCCTAGGTTTTCTTCACTTCAAATGCTCCTTTTTTTACTATAACCATCCAATGGCTAGCTTTTTAGGGTCTTACCTTGATTATGATCCCCAATATCCTTGGTATAAACTTCTCCTCCTAGGTATAGTTGATCTAGAGAAGATTCCAAGGTCAAAAGGTTGAACTAGCCCAACTAGTTCCTCAAAAACCTAGCCTTCTTTGCTAGTTTCCCCTCCTAGGATTCCATACCTCTACCTAGGATATTTTCACACATTCCCATGGACACTTATTACTATTCTTAGTCCATCTAGGGTCACTATGAACCCTTACACACCTTTCTAGACCCTTCATTCCATTTGATCTCATACTCACTAGGAGGCCAACTATTGCCTAGCCCCAATTAGGCCTAGTTTCACTATTTTGAGCTACAGCTCCCAAAACCTCCAAATAACTCCACACAAATACTTGTGTAATGAAAACTCTAGCTTGTAACAAGTGGTATCAAAGCTTGGTCATAGGTTTAAATCTCCTCAGGTAATGCTAAGGGGGGGATTGTTGGACTAACCACCAACATTCCCCTTCAAGATTCATGACATGGCTTAATTGCCTCCTGTATTCTATAAGTGTAGTGGTTGTATCAAGAATTAACAAGTTGATCTTTTGGTGCAATGATAACTCTATCTTGTAACACCATAACCCTAGTTTCTACGAGGCCCTAATTTTAAGTCTATTAATTAGGCCTTTGGACCAGTGACCATAAACAATTGTCAAGATGGTCTTCGATTCTTGTTTCAACTCCTTCCACTTCTAAATCATATGAGGAAATTATCTAGGACTTCCATAGACTTCATCATATCTTTTCCACAAAGCTATGGGCACATGTGCCAAAGAAATTTTGTCCCTATCCTGGCTCACCTATATTCAATAGTCAGCCATAGGGTTTGCCATTTGAATCAAGGAACTAATTGAAAAAATAAGATTAAGAACAAAAACACTCTGTACATACTCTAACCTTACTTCCCCATGGTTTCATCCATTTCCACCATTGGGTTCTTAGGTTAGAGCCATTTCTTTCCAAACAACACTATCAAGGTGACTACAAACCAATGAGCTTCAAAATGCACTAACTCTATACACTAACAACTTGAAAAATAACTACTTAATAATAATGAAAAATAATTTAGTTCTGTACATCCCCATGGAACCTGATCTTCTCTACTACACTGTGCAAGTTGTACAAAAACAAGAAAATAGTACATTTGTAATAAAATACTTCCATAGACATTCATACAGTAGTACAAAAAACAATAATTAACCAAGCATAGAATCCACTCATATATCCCAAGCATGGGTGGAAATAACTAATCTAACCACATCTTTCTCTATTCTTGCAAACGTTGTCAAAGTTGCTTGAGAAACTTTTCAAAATTGCTAGCAACTTTTTGCATAATGAGCATTTTGGCTCATTTTGACAACTCAATGGGTGAGTTTGACCACCTTGACCCTAGATATTTTATGTAGGGTCCTAAAACACTCCTCAAACCCATAATGTGGGGCCCATTTGCTGTTGCACCAAAAGCCATGACTGTTAGTGAACATGGAACACCACATAATTAACCACCTGTGGGTAGGGGAGCGCGTCGCATCACCCAACAATCTCCCCCTTGACAGACCTACCAGGTGCTTACGTGGGTCAGGAAGGCACCGGGGAGATTTGAACCCATGACCAGGCCAAAACTAGGCTCTGATACCAATTGTGGGGCCCATTTGTCGTTGCACCAAAAGCCATGACTGTTAGTGAACATGGAACACCACATAATTAACCACCTGTGGGCAGGGGATAGCGTCGCATCACCCAACACATAATACCCAAAAATATCAAGGCTTCCCTATTCTACGCCAAAATGGCAAGTTTTCACCCAGTGAGGACTATAGGATCTTACAAACATGTAGTTGATCAACCTCAAATCCAACCTATTGGATTCTTTTCAAAAACACACACAAACATCTAAAAAACCATGAAACACACAAAAGCATAAAAAAGGGGAGGTTCCTTGTACCACACACACACACACACACATGTGTATATATATATGTATATATATACATATACATACATATATATATATATATATATATATATATGTATATATTTATTTCTTCATTTATATGTATATTTATGTATATATATGTATATGTGTGTATATGTGTGTGTGTGTGTATGTATGTGTGTGTGTGTATATATATATATATATATATATATATATATATATATAGAGAGAGAGAGAGAGAGAGAGAGAGAGAAAGGTGATAGGATAGAGAGAGTGAGAGGGGATAGAGAGTGTGAGAGAGAGAATGGGATATGATATATATATATATATATATATACAGAGAGAGAGAGAGAGAGAGAGAGAGAGAGAGAGGTTAATAGTTTGAGAGGGGGGGGGAGAGTGGTTAGGGGTCAGTGATAGAAGGAAGTTTAAGGTTAAACATGTGGGGTTAGGAGTTATATATAAAGAGATGTAGGTTAGGGGATTGCTAGGGAAGGAGAGAGGCAAATTAGGGGTTTGAGGGGAGAGAGGGTTATAGATTATCCTAGACTAAGAGGGGTTATAGATTATAGGGAGTAGGTGTTAGAAGTTTATGGGAGAGAAAGAGGGGACCTTACCTTTCCTTTAAATATAGGGGGTATGCATGTGAATAGGAGGTGGTAACTTGATCAGGTATGGTAGTTTTCAGTAGCAATAAAGCACCTTCCCCCCAACCAATCTTTCTCTCAGACTCCAAGATCTTTAGAGTCTTCTTAGGTAATTCACCTAACTAACTAGGATTTTTACACACCTTATGCCTCTAAGTATTCTATCTAGTAGATCCTACTCATTGAACTAGTGTACATAACCTTGGTAGTACAAGCTTACTCATTAACTTTGATCAACACATACATAGCCCCAATTCTCATTTGATCTTACCATATGATGAAATGGATACCTAGGTATGCCTTAGGTCTCTTTCTAAGATTCCAAACCAAAAAAAATGTCAAAACCCTAATTGAGTTGCAATCCACAAGTATAATTGCACTCAAATACTTGAGAAAAATGCCACAAGGATTATCCCTCCAAATGCACAAAAACTAGGATATCTTGGAAAATCCCTTAACAAGTTTCTCAAAAAAACTATCATTCCCAATACTCTTTTTAGATTTCTTACATATTTTGAAGGTCTTCAACTCCCAATTTGTCTGTACTATACAAGCACACTTTTAGCCTTGAATTAAGGGTTTCAAGACTTAGCTTCTTGTCTAATGCAAAAACATGTTTTGCACTTCTTGGGGTCTCACCAAAACTTCTCCTTAGGATTGGGGTTAGTCCACAACCCACACTAACTCACCACATGCTTGGATTGAAGGTTTAGTCCTTTCAATCCTCTCCATTACTCTTCTTCTACTATTTAATTTCTAACCAAGTTGGATTTACTTGCTTAGGGTATCACCTTAATAATCATAGGTCTACTTTCCATGCACTCTCCATTATTGCACACAGTGTCTAGTTCCAAATCCCAAGACATCATGTGATTCCTATGGTGGGAAGTGGCCCTAGAAACCCATTTGTGCTAACAGCTCTATTCAAACTAGCAAACTAGTGAACATGAAGATAATTATCCTAAGCACTCCAAAATTGACCAATTAACAAAAAAAGTATGTGAAAAATTCAAAAAACAAGTTCTATTAACATCTCCAATGCAAAGCATACTAAAACTAATCCATACACATGCCAAGAATTCAAAAATCACAAATTATTATTAAAAATGTTGTCTGTACAGTCCATACAAAACCAATTCTAGTTTCTCCAACCTCTTGAAAAGGTTGAGATTGTCTTTATTTTGAAGAGTGTTTCAAACTATTTCAAATAGTTGGAATGCTCTAACCAAAAAGTTTCTCTATTTGGAAGAAAAGTTGCAAAAAGTTTTCAATGACAACTTTTGTAAATTTGAGCACTTTTGCAATTTTTAACATCTGTTATCCAAACTTGCTCCAATTGACACCAAAATATGAAAAAGGCCTTAAATGGTTAATAAACACCTAATAAGGACATTAAAGCACTTTCTTTCCATATTTAGCCCTCAAAACCCAAATATGCCCTATTAAGCCAATGAGCAATTTTCAAGGAACTAGGGGCAACATTACCATTTTGGGCTCTTCTAATCTATCTATACACACCTTAGGACCAAGTTAGTACACTTATTGATCTAGTGATGTGGCTAGAATAACTACAAGATGAAACATCTAATAAGCCCTAGGTCTACCACTATCTTACCTAGGTGCTCGTACACCATACTCCACCATCAAAAAAACTATTGGTACCTAATGGAAACATGTCAAGGGGAATGCCAACCTTCTTGAACTCTATCTCAGAAAACCAAGTAGATTCTAAATTTTTCTTCCCCTTCCATTGGATAAAGTGCTCCATATACACATTATGCCTTGTAGACTTCACTCTTGAATCTAACACCTTCTCTACCTCCAACTTTCTCACACAAGGTGCTATAGTAAGTTCAATGTCATATTGAACATTTGGAATGATTTGAGGTAATGTTCCTTTGAATGCCACCAAGTCTTGTACATTGAAAATAGGGGATATGCCTAAATCTGATGGTAAATCTACCTTATAATCATTTCCTCCATACTTTGCCAAGATTTTGCAAGGCCCTATCCTCTTCATCTATAGCTTGATAGGTGCACATTTTTGAAGCTTTTCTTTACTCAAAAGGATCATAACATAGTGAGCAATAGAAAATTGAACATCTTTTCTCTTTGCATCCACTTTGGTTTTGAGTTTTTGAGTGTTATCTTAGATGGTCTTCTTGACTTCCTCCTAAATCTCCTTCATGGTTTGAACAAAGCCTTCGACTTGACCACTTCTATGATCCATGTTTCCAAGATACCTCAATTCACATACACCACTTGGATGCATTCCTATTAGTTCTTTTGGCTTAAGACTACCAACATAATCTAAAAATGTCAATCTTTATTACTTCATTTCTTCTTTCTAAAGTTGTGAGAACTCTATCTTCATAGCTCATTTCTTCCAGCATTTTTCCTATATTTTTTCATTTTGATTAGCACCTCTTTGGGTTTCCTCTTCATCAGATTGATTCTCTCTTGGTATTTGTTGATTATATAGTCACTCATTGAGTCATTCAATCTCCCTCTAGATATCCAACACTAATCTTTGTATTGGCATGACACCTCCTCTTCCTCTTCCTCTTCCTCTTCCTCTCCCAACCATCTTCCTACTTTGATACCAAATGATGTAGCCCAAACCCTTCAAAGAAATAACTTAGAAAAAACCACACAACACATAAGTTTTAGAATACTAGATTGTTCATTAAACTTTTCCAACTCTACCTTACCTTTATAATGAAAGAAATGATGAACAATCTCAAAAGGAATCTTGTCAGTAGTCCTATTCCTATTATCATTATAAGCATATTCTTCCCTTGAGATGATAACATCCCAAGTTTTACCATATTCTTTAGCTAGGAACCTTAGAAGGTTACCTAATGTCTTGTTACCACTTTAGTTTGACCATCATTTTTGGAATGGTAAGCTGAACTAAAAGACATGTTTGTGCCATTCTTTCTCCACAAGGTTTTCTAGAAGTGGCTCATGAATTTTACATCACTATCAAATACTATGTTTAATGGAAGTTCATGTATCTATACAATCTCTCTAAAAAATAGATGGGAAATATGACTTGCATCATTAGCTGTCCTACACTAGATGAAATGCCCCATTTTGCTAAATCTATCAACAACAACATAAATTCTATCATACCCTTGCTTTGTCTTGGGAAAACCTATAATAAAATCCATACTTACACAATCTCATGACCTATTTGGAATTGGTAAAGGCTAATAAAGAACTACATAACTCATTCCTCCTTTGGCTTTCATGAATACTATACACTACTCCACATATTTAGTCACATCCTTCACTAGCTTGGACAAATAATAGAACCTTTGAACCAATTCTAAGGTTTTTCTCCCACCAAATTGTCCACTTAGGTTGCCATTGTGTTTCTCTTGTATTAGGTTTTCTCTCATTGAACCCCTTGGTACACAAAATTGGTTACCCTTGAATAGCAACCCATTTTGCAAAGAATATTCTAAAAAATTGTTATAAAAATGATTTTCAAAATCATTGCATACCTTGTAGGCTTTAGAAAAGCCCTCATCTTCTTTATAGAAGTTCTTAAAACTCTCTATCCCAATGCTTTGGAGCTAAATCTAATAGGGGTACAGTCCAAGACCTAAAACAAACATAACAAGAAAAGGGGAATGTTATTATCAGAAGTGATATGCTATTACATTCAGTACAAAGAAAATAGACCCAATGACATGTCATCATGCTTACATTGTTATCAGATTCTAGAGAAAACCCTTCTCACAGTACCTTCTCCCAAACTCCAAAAAAAATACCTTTACAATGCCAAAAATGTCCTTAAGTAACCCAAATTGGGTTTAGGGTTAGGAATACTTTTTATAATATGTCATTTGGAATCCACCACAAAAATAGAAGGTTCTAGAAAATATGTCAAAAGTCAGTGTAAAACTAGAAGAATCCAAAAATGGTAGTCCAATTTTTGAGAGGCATAACTTTTGATGTAGGACTTTCATTGACAAATCGTTTGCATTTTTGGAAAGCTCTCTAAGCACTCTATACCCCTATGGACCAGCTTTTCTTGGCCCCCATTTTTTGGGCCTGTACAAGGCCATTTAGTGCCTCAAATTTGACTTTGAAGCACTCTTAGGGGGTCTCTAGGCAACTTAAAATTGCAATAACTTTCAAATCGTAAAGATTTTTGACCTAATTCTTTTTCTAGAGTGCTTTAAATGACAAGTATAATCATCCCTCCAACTTAAACCCTCTAACTCATCATAATTATGGCTCAATAATAAAAAAACCTATTTTTTAAATTGGCACATATCCCAAGGTTCTAAAAAACTCTAACCTAGAAAACCAATAGTGGAACTATGAGAGCTAGAATATTTATTTGACCCAAATGGGTATCTAGAAATGAAAACACATTAAATATAAACTAACAATAAGCATTTTTTGCGTGATACATGATTACCCTTACACTGGTAGATGCTCCTACATTAGATACCTAGGGTAAATTGAAAAGTGACCCTATCTCTTTATAGCTGGTAGAGGAAAACCAAGCTGGGCAACCTCCATTGTGGATATCCAAGTTGAATCTTCTATAGGTCATCCTTTCCACTTCACTAGGTATTCTTCCTAATGCTTGTTTCTAGTACGCTAGCCCACATGGCTATCCATAATTTCTTAAACCTCTTCCTTCTTAGAAGTAGGAATTGGACATGGCACCATCATCAACTCCTCCTCTGCACCATCATCATGATATTCTGTTAAGTCTGCGATATTAAAAATAGGAAAAATGTGAATCCCATCTAGAAACTCCACCTCATATGCATTTCCTGAGTTATGTTTCTTGAAAATTGTGTAGGGGCCAAATGTCTTCATCTTTAGCTTGTTGTAGGTGCCCACTAGAAATCATTCCTTCCTCAAGTATACCATAACTAGATCCCTAACTTGGAACTTGTTATGTCTCCTCTTTTGATCTACTCTAGCCTTATACTGTAGGTTTATCTTGGTAATATGTGCATCTACCTCCTTATGTAGGTTCTTGACATGTTCAACAAAGTCATCTACCTCAGCACTTGTCCTCTCACCTTGCTCTATCTTTCTTAGCTCTGGTGTAATCCTTGGACAACTCCCATACACAATTTGGAATGGTGATCTACCAGTACTCCTATTCACAAAATTATTGTAAGAAAATTCTTCTTGTGGTAGAATCAAATCCCATCCTATGGACTTATTTACTACTAAGCACCTCAACAAATTGCCTAGACTTCTATTTACTACTTTTTTTGTCCATCAATCTGCAGACGATGTGTAAAACTAAACTTCAATTATATCTTCAACTTCTTCCACAAAGTCCTCCAAAAATACCCAAAAAATTTAGTATCTCTATTAGAAATAATACTTTCTAGGAGACTATGTAGCCTCACCACCTCTCTGAAAAACAAATCTGCAATATGCACTGCATCATGAGTCTTGTGGCATGGAATGAAATGTGTCATCTTGTAGAGCCTATCAACCACCACAAATAATGAGTCATTACCCCTTTATATCCTTGAAAATCAAAGAACAAAATCCATACTTATTCCCTCCCAAGTCTTTGATGGAACAAGCAATGGCTGATAGAGTCTAGTATTTTGACTAAATACTTTGGTTGTTTGAAGTACTTGACAACTCTGCACAAACTTACTCACATCCTATGATAGTTGAGGCCAAAAGTAATATTCTTTAATAATGGAAATGGTCTTATCTCAAACAAAGTGTCCTACCATCCCCCTACTATGCTTCTCCTTGATCAAGTTCCCCCTCATGGAAGTCCTTGGAATACATAATTGAGTTCCCTTGAATAGCATACCATCCTAAATGATGTAATCTAGCCACCTAATTCTATCTAGAGTAATAGGTTCTTTACAAGCCTTCCAAGCCTTTGCAAAGTCAGGATCCTTATAGTACAAATTCTTGAGTTCATCAAACCTAACCACTTCAACCTGCATTACTATCAGTAACAATTGTCTCCTACTTAATGCATCTACAACCCTATTAGACCTTCTACATCTATGTTTTAATACAAATGTATAGCTTTGCATGAGCTCTACCCATTTCAAATGTCTCTAATACAAAAACAAATTCTTTTGGAAAAAAAATAATGCCTCCATTTCTTTAAGGCCTAAACTATTGCATAGAACTTTTGATCATAAACAAAATACTTCTTCTTTGCATCATTCAATTTTTCACTAAAATAGGCAATAAGCTTACCTTGTTGGCTCAACAGAACCTCGATAGCATTGTCGCTAGCATCACATTCTACCTGGAACACATTTTTGAAATTAGAAAGTGATAATACATTTTGTTCTATCAACTTCTTCTTCAGTAATTCAAAACTCTTAAAAACTCCTATAGTCCACTTGAACTCGTTTATATCCCCCCTCATTGTTTCAATTAGGAGTGAACATATACTACTGAAATTCCTAATGAACTTCCTATAAAAACTAGCCAAACCATGGAATGATCTCACCTTAGTGGTAGACCTTGGAGGAGGCCATTCCAAAATGACCTTCACCTTCTCTGGGTCCATTTTGAGACCATTAGCTAATACAAAAAATCCCAAATAAACTAACTTCCTTTTGAAGAAGCTACACTTCTTCAAATTAATCAACAATTTCTCTTCCCTCAACCTTTCAAGGATACTACAAATGTGCAATAAATATTTCATCTAAAGATTTACCAAAAATCAAAATATCATGCAGATAGACAATAACAATTTTTCTAAAAAAATTCTTTAGTACCTCATTCATAAGATGCATGAAGGTGCTTGGCACATTTGTCAATCCAAAGGGCATGACTAACCACTCATATAGACCCTCCTTAGTCTTGAATGTAGTATTCCACTCATCTCCCTCTCATATCTATATGTGTTGATAGCTACTCTTGAGATCTATCTTTGTGAAGTACTTAGCTCCACTCAAGCAGTCCATAATATCATTCATCCTTAGCAAAGGAAATTGGTACTGGATGGTTATTCTATTTATACACCAAGATTTTGTACACATTCTCCACTCTCCATCCTTCTGTGGTGCTAGCACTATAGGTACTACACATGATCTCAGGCTCTCTCAAATCAAACCTTTCCTTAATAGATCCTAAACTTGTTTGTTTCACTCCTTAGTCTCAGTAGCGAGTCATCCAATGAGGAGCCTTGTTAAGAAAACTAGCTCTAGGGACTAAAGCTATTTGATGATTGATTTTTCTTATTAGTGAAAACCCTTATGGAACATTATCAAAGATGGCATATCCATACTCACTTAATAGACCTGAAACTTCAAGTGGAACATCACTACTACCTTCCTTATATTTTCTAGGAATTAAAGCATAACACATATGCTAATGCTTCATGCCATCTAGAAATATTTTTCCATCAACAAGACATACCCTAGCACTATTGCATACCTTCACTCTCCTTTATCAAGGGGTTCAATTTGTGGTGAAATCCATCCTTTATTAGAGATTATGTATTTTTGTGACCATCATGTATAGCATGTCTATCAAACTTCTATGACCTTTCCAACAATAAATGGTAGACATCCACTGGGGTGATGTCACAAAGAGCCTTGTCATGATAACTCCCAATCTTGAACTTTGCCAAACATTTCTCACTAACTAGGACCTTATGATCATCCTATACCCAAGAAATCCAATAGGGATGGGGGTATTTCTCCCTCTTAAGCTTTAACTTTGAGACCATCTCCTCTAACACCAAGTTTTCTATTCTCCCACCATCAACAATCACATCACAATATTTACCCTTGCACTTATACCTAGTATGAAACAAAATCCTCCTTTATCTAGGTTTAGTCTCACCACTCAGTAAGACCCTTTCATTTACTAGAACCTCTCTTCTTTTTGCATCATCTAAATTCAATGATTGTGCTCATCATCCACCTGAGCAACCCTTGCTTGACCATCAGCTCTCTTATCTATCCTTCCTTGGTATTGAGGGCATTCATAGGTATGATGACCTGCTATAGAAAATATAAGAGGAGTAATTGAGAGGGGAGGGGTGAATTAGTTACTACTAAAATAAATCCTAGATCCCTTAGATGTCAATACAAAATAAATTCTAAAAACTAAATACTATTGATGCTCAGTAAACACGCATAAAATGTTGTAACTCAATAAGTATTGATTATGAAAATATTTAAATGTTATCTATGACTACCCTTACTTTAACTTAGTTTCAAATACATAAAATAAAATAGCACGAACAAATTTGACACCAAGATTTAATGTGGAAACACAATTGACCTTGTTAAAGGATTTGATCACCCTGTTAGGAGTGGCCTTGTTAGAGGTCTTAAGAAAATTCAATAGAACTACCACCTTGTTAGAGGATTTACAAATAGCTATTAAGCCAACTCTACTAAGAGATTTAGATGACTATTGCAATGGTTAGAGAGTAACAATGAGATGACCTGATTTGAATGCAACTAATTTTCTAATTGCAGATCTCTATTCTAGCTTGTACTTAATCCTTCCTAGTCAAATATATCTTTTCTCTCCATAATGATTTTTCGTATCCTTCAAATTTGATTCCTTTCTTCATCATTAAATTTTCAATACATTCATCACATCTTCACATACTTTTGAATCCATGGCTTGACCTTATACTTATATCTTTTGTATTGTCAAGTTGGCTCATATGCAACTTAAAATTCATCATCATAGGTGGCTAAAACCAATAGATAAATCAATTAAGTTTAATATGACTAAACAAGAAAATCCTTCATTATTTAACCCAACTCGATAGACACTAACTCAGAAATGATTTTTTGTGTTAACCAATAGAAGCTCGACTAACACTACAAACTTGCAAAGATCCTTTGGCAATCAAGTGAGCTTGGTTAACACTAGTTCTATCCAAATTTTCTTCATTAATTGAGTGAACTTGGTTAAAACTCATCTTCAAAAAAATTTCCTTTGATGCCTACACTACTACATTTGATCTTATTTTTTGACCAAAAATTGTGACCATCAACTAAAAAGCTTTACGTTGGTCGGATTGGAGAAGGGAAAAATCCTCTTTTTAAAAATCTAAGCCCGTGTTGGTCAAAATTTTGACCAACATGGGCTTAACTTCAACATGGAATTTTTTTTTTCATTTCATTAATGCAGTTTGAGAGCGTGCAAAGGAGCTGTAAGGGTTTTCTTCTGCATTGTGGCAAGAAAAGATGGAGCACATGAAGGAGCTGTAAGGGTTTCCCCTACCTCTCATTCTTCTTTTCCTGCTCGAAAAAACATTTCAATCCCTGGCTGGTGCTCATTGTTGATGAGAAGATCAATGAGGGAAGGAGCGAGATAATGATATGATTAGCAGGTAACAAGATTTCTTGTCCTTGGTTTGATGCTGAAGCTAATTGAAATTTTCTTTCCCTCTCTCCTCACACTGATTTTGGGAGGTTCCTTTACTTGGATTGCATGGGTGGTGTTCGACAGTGACAAGTTAAAGGAGTGGGGAGAAGCTAAGTTCTATAATGAAGTTTTGGATGTCTCATAAAATACTTGAGGGTTTTCATCTTCTATTGTAATTCATTTTTTGTGTAAGTTCTTTATGAGCCATTATAATACATTTTTCTTCCTGAATTTTAGGATTGGGAATTCTAGATTCATTAACTAAAATCATCTTCTAGTATTGTAAGTGGTTCTTATCTACACCATTTCTCACAAGTTTTGATAAGTGAGGAATTTGCACACCTTTGAACTATCTCTGAGGTCTTAGGATTCATAAATAGCCCATATGTGTAAGCATTTGACTATACCAAATCTACTTTACTATTTTGAGGCTGAGTATCATCTTTTGGCAATAATCTATCTCTACCTACAACAAAACTAGCTTTATAGGGATTCATATTAGGCCCACCTTTAATCCTTTTTTCAAGGTTAAATTTTTACAACCCCTCACGCCTTGTCCAAGAACTAGTTGCATTATCACTTGCAAATAGAAGCATTTGCAATAAAGTAGAGGAGCCTTTGGGCCCAACTCCTTCCTTTTTTCTTTTGTTGTTACGAGGTGTTTACACTAGAGAATGCCTAGACACTTCCAAGATACTTTAGGAACTCTAGAGAATTCTAAGAGATGTCAAGAATCCTTCTATTTTGGGGGTGGTTGCACATTCCTAGCTCTATTTACATATGGCTTGAATCACCCTAACAAAAACCAAGCCCTCTTTAAAAATGATTAGATGCCATAATAAATTCACCATCACTATTTGGGGATAGATAGAAGTTCCTAAAATATAATGAGGGATGCTATACCATGAGATATCTAAAGAAATATTTAATAAACTAGGGTCAACTCGAGTGCCTAAGAATCTCAGAATGGGAATGAAAAATGGGAGTGTGCCACAACAATACCAAGATGATATATAGCTTGGATTTTTTTTCTTGGATTTCAAGGACAAAAGTGGGGCATTTTATACCCAATTCATTTGGAAAGTTAAATGATGCACTAAGTGATTACACAAGTTGAGCCCATTCTTAATCATTTACATAACAATTCCTTACCTCGAATTACCAAGTGTTTGGCCACTCTAGATGTACCAAAAAAGGCTTAACTGTTTGGGAGTTCAAGCCTCCATTATTATCTTAAGCCATATGTTATAAAGAAAACCGACCATAACTTTGTATGGTGCATCAATTGACAAATATTCTATGCTACTAAAACTCAAATTTGTTTGGAATTCTTAGAGGCCTTTCATGTGCCTTCTCTTTTTGTTTAGCTCTATTAGGGAGAACATAAAAAAATTAGTCAAAATTCTACACTAATTGACATAGTCTTTCATCATCTAATCTATAATTTGTTCACCCTCGAGTGAAAGTACCATAATAAATCTTGATTTTTGTGTAACCTTATGATTTTTGTGTAGCCTTATGATTCCTTCGTAGATTCAAGCTGCATTTGCAAGTTTTCTAGCATTTGTTCCGATTTAGTATCTTGACTTTCTGTGTGTTCAAGTTTCTCTTTAGTTGTAGCTAGAACTACCTTTTAGATTAGCATTGTCACTCTTCAAATGCGTAAGTTGTTCCTCCAACTCTGTAACTTGATGCTGGGTGTGATCAAGCTTCTCTTTTTTTATAGTGAAGACTCCTTCCAGATTAGCATCCTCACTCTTGAGATGTATGAGCTCCTCTTTTAACTCAATAATCTGATACTATGTGTGTCCAAGATCCTATTTGGTTGTAGCCAAGACTATTTCTAGATTTGCATTCTCACTCTTGAAGCACATAAGCACCTCTTCTAACTCTCCAATTCTGCTTACCTGGGCCTTCAACTCAGATTCCAAAGATGTTTTTTCTACTTGAATATTGTTAATGTTCCTAATTATGTATAAATTGCCACTAGCTAGTTGAAAGCATAGGCTATTAGCCTTTTCTTCTCCTAAAAGATCTTGAGCACTTTCTTGTCTTGTGAAATTATCTGTACTAATCAAATTATGAAGAAAACTAGACTGCATCAGGTTGGGCAATTGGTTGCCAAAATCTATGGCTGCATTTTGGAAGATTTCATGAAACCAAGAGCAACCATTTTCCTAAATTGAGATAACAAAGATATCAATTCAAAAATTAACTCTGTAATTTTTTCTTTGCACTACAAAAAGTAATCCAATAACTTAGAAAACTTCTGAATTCTAAAAACTAGTTTATCAGTATCTGATTATTTAATTTTTTTAGTCTTTTTAGGGTCTTGGTCTATAGATTTTAAGAAATTAATGATGCTGACAATAGTAGTTGCAAACTCTACATCAGAAGAACTAATTCTAATCCCAGTATCAAAATGAGAAGTGAAGTTAGCTTCCATAGAAGACCAGATATGTGTCTAAGAATCTCTAGTACTTTTAGCATCTATTGCCATAGCATATTTGACCTCATCTAGTATTTTGTGTAGGTCTGCACCCTCAACATCAACAAAAAGGATCATATCATGCTTTTCTTTGAGACTAACTAGGGTAAATTCATTCCAAGTGTTTGTAACTTGCAGAATAATTAGATTTTCTTGTAAATGGTTAATTTTTTTTAACAACTCAGAGCATTCTTGATTGACAGTTTGAAGCTTTGATTCTTTTTGTGCAAGAGCTTCTTCTAAGAAAGCTCTATCTTCTTGATTAGATGAAATATCAAAACTTCCTGAAACATTCTTGTTAGTTATTTCATCTAAATTTCCTACTTTTGCCTGATCCAATCCAGTTGAATCCATTGAAGCCAATCTCTCCATCTCAAGGAAATCATCCATCAAATCTACCTTGGACACATCACTAAGCTTCTTAGCTTTGCCAATGACCTTTTCTGCACTAGGGTCACCATCATTCCTATGCACCTAAGATCACACATTTATCAGACAAGTGATTAAGATCACATCAGCTAACAGAACGATACCTTGCATTCAATATAATGTAGATATCAAGAAGACGGTAATGCTCACATATTTGTAACTAATATCCATTGTATACATACCTAGTGGTATCAGACTGAAGTCAGAGATAAATTGTACATTTCTAAAGTAATATCAGATATAGCAACCATTGGTATCGAAGCTAAGATCTTGCTAGCCTGTAATTATGACATTTCTACAACAAATAACATGATCAGCATTACTGAAAATTAATGCAGAAGATATATGAACAACAAAAGAAAGAGATATTTGATGGAAAGATCAAACAACCAAACCACCAATTAGATAAAATGATGTATAATGGATAAGATAGATTCATTATACAATCAATGTTATATACACAAAAGAAGATCTCGAGAGGTTTTCAGCATGGAGGGTTCGTAATCAAAACCAATCAATTGCTTGTTATGGATAATCTATATGCAAAGTACAAAATTCATATTCCTAAAAGCTTGAGTACAAAATTTTTATACCTAAACTTTCTATAGCTTCTTTCTGAGGGTTCATTACACCACAGGGTGGGAATAAGTCCCATTCATATGTGAATGAATATAAGGCATAGCTATCACTCCATCAACTTGGGAATTACACTACATAAAAGGTGATCAGTGTCAATTAAATGTGTTATATGTTATGTGCCACAAAAAAAAAACAAAAAAACAAAACCAAAAACAAAAATTGGCCATTTATTTTCTTGTTTTAAAACACAACCACAAAAGTGTGCAATTGTGAACTATGCCATATATCTACATTTCAAATCCTAAGAAAATATCATATGCATCACCAAACAGTGAAAAGGAGAACTTTTAGTACCAAGGCCAAAGATATCTTGGCTTAAACTACTTGTAATCAATAACTTGTATCAGTTCACATGGTAACAACCACATGCTAGATGGGAATATTTTGCCACTTCTTGTATTTAGAAAAGCCCCAAAAAGTGGGGAGTCATGAATAACATTAATGTCTACATTACCAACTCTAGGAAAATCTCTCGTGCATCCCTAAATAAAGATAAGCTGAATTTCTAGTGCCAATGCCAATAGAATCTTGCAAGCTCCATTCATCCGCTTGCGTGTAACTGCTTCTCTAGCTGACCATTGTGCATGGTCATTCCCCACACACGTACTCTCTAAAGAATTTACCCTTTCATAGCATCCAGAACTCCTTAAAGTGTGTATAACTTTGACACTATTCTCTATCAGCAAACCAAAAATTGAGGGAAAATATCATTCTGTCAAATATATTTTAACATTCAAATAATTGGTTAATTAGAACTTCTAACAAGATCAAACTTTCAATGTTCTTTCCTTTACATCAACTAAATTTCTCTATTCCAACTCAAATAATCATTCTCATGAATCGAAAGAAACTTGAACCATCAAGCATTTTAAATCAACATCATAGAACTATAAATCAGTAATTCAAAGCCAATGTCTTCCATGATGTCATGATTAATTTTCATTGATTCAATAATGATGCTTACTCTTCACACAATATTTCTCATATTTGTAATAAATGAAAATTATTTCTAGCTATCATCAACAATGAATAATAGTATGGCTAATAGAATGGCTAATTTTTCTCTTGAAAAAGACCTATCTTATTCAGTGATAGATTGGCCCCGTCACTAGACCACTGTGCAAAAAAGAAAAATCTTGTATAACTCTCATTTGTTGGTTCACATTAAATGCGTTCATTACAATGGGTGACATACCTAAGACTTGCAAATATAGTAACTTCAAAGTCTTTGAATTCATAAGCTTTTGAAATAGAGAATTTTGTTTATTAGACACCATGCTTGTATTTGGTGAATCTATGGAATCTGAGAAATTAGATAAAATACATGTCAAGTTTAGTTACAAGGGTTTTTGTGATGGAACTGAGAAGCACAGTTCTGATTTAATTAATAGTACACAACTTACATAGAACAATAAAAAATAAAAATAAAATAGTTCATCGCAAAAAGAGGTATTGGCATGAAGGTTCTACAACAAGATGACATGGATACCACAAGAGAATAACTCTGGGGTATATATATGGAAGAAGTTGGAGATTCCAACATTTCGCATATGATTGGGAGATAGTTACAAAATTTGATGTTTTTATTTCTTGTGTAAATCTCATCTATACCTTTAGAACACAAGAGAAGAAGGATAATATTGTTTCTACTAAAGAAAAAATAGTGATTAATGATCATTCAATCACAAAACAAGACCCAAGAGTTAATATATAATTAATGGAAATTCATCTTTCAAAGTTGTGAGGACGCGACGTCAATGGTGTGAATTGATAAAAACACAATATGAGAGGAATGACTTATCTTAGAAAATGGAGGTAAGTATTTCTTTCATCTCTTTATTTTTAAACTCCTATGTGGTATAGAAAATATAGATTGGGAATTGGTTAGAATCGGTTATCTATAAATAATAGATTACTAATTAATATGTGTTCCTTACTATTTGCATATTAATTTCTTAATCATGGTTAAATTTTTGAAAATGAAATAATATGTTTGAGGGAACCAATGACAAGGAACATATAGAGAATGAACAACAGCGGAAAAAATATTACAAAAAGTACATAAATTAATGTAAAATCATATAAACATGATGGACCCCCAATTTGGGTTCATTACCATTGGTATGCTGGTGCACCTAAGTCTTCAGAAGGCATGTCTAGAGTCCTACAAAAAATCAAAAATTGTAAAACAAAAAAACAAAAAAATTCTGCTGTATAATCAATTAAACAGCCTAAGATTTCAAACTCACTTGAAGTGTAATCCAAGTGAAGAAAAGAGATCTTCCTCAATGCTGATTAGCTCCTCAAGGAATAATTCACTTTCCTCTAGATGACATATCACAAACATTTCAACCTTATTGAACTGATGGACACAGTACAAACCCCTACCCAATAACCAAGAAAAAATAGCTATACTTTAGGCAACAGAAATTCAAAAAAAAACTCAGTTCACTAATCACTCACCAAAAGGAGCTGAGGAATCTATATAACATATATCTATTATTGTCATCTATGAAGCATTTCAAACAACAAAGCAGTGTGTAGCCATGGTATCTTTTCATCATTATGGCTTGGAGTCTCAATCTTCTGTCACCAATATTCTATTTGTGGATAGTGGGCACAACTTAGTATATAAAGAAATAAGAATGAAGGCATAAAACATAGGTATGTCTGATTACAAAAATAATTGTTTTCCCTAAAATTGAATGACTCATATATCTAGACAGGTTAAGGGAAAGTGATGAATGAAGAAATCCTCTTGCACTTTTAACTAGTTATAATTGTAAGAGAGGATCGAGTTTAAACTTGATGAATGCACGTGCCATGTAACTATAAGAGAGCTGGAACACACTGGCACTCTCCTCCAAGCACTACTATTTTTAGTCTAGCGGAGTAGAGGCAAGTGAATGGAATCAAGAAGTTTCACTTCACAGGCTAAGAATCCATTTCCATTGCCTTTGTCCACACATTAAAGAAGCTACGGGGGGAACCATGTATGGGGGATGAGCTCAGAATGACATGCACACAACGATGTAACCATAAAAAATCCTACCCCACTACAAGATATTAAGTCATGGTAGAGAAAAAAGAATAACAATTCAGACCAAAATGATTGCATTAGTATATAACAATTAACACCTTATTCCAAAGGTTTCCATTTACAATGCAAGTGATACAGGGAGGATCTTTCATAAATGTGCCCTTTCTGTGACAGCATTAGTACCATTTTAAGGACCAATAGTTGTCAATTAAAACCTAACCATTGCATTTAAAAATGTATAGTCATCTGATAAAATACCTTAGCCAACAATTAAAATAATAAAACTAGTCAGCACAACATGTATTGTAGTGCCTCTCCCATTTGACTTTTGTAAGTCATCTTGATGGATGCACCCTTGCTGATCTTTTGTTGTGATGGATCATGATTGTGACCCTGAGTGGTCTACACCGTTGAGGTGTTTGGATTTATGTTTCTTTATCAGTTGCATTGATTATGCTTTTGTCTAATCTTTGAGATTATGATGTGATTTTTGGTTCACTGAGCTTTGTGCCAATGGTTACCAGGATCGATGTGGTATCATGAGGTTGTTCTGTGATTACCTTGAGATGTGTGCAGAGATTGCACTATGTTCTTTTACCATGCTACACTAGACTAGGTTCCTGTAGCAATGGTTAGTCATGTTTATGACTGTGTTTGCTTATGTGTTTTAAATGCCTTTTTAATGCAAAGTAATCAATCATTATTAAATGCTTAAGTAATTAGTATGGATTGTTCTTGTTGGATTATTTGGTTATTTGTTGCGGGCATTTACCTTGTTATATTTTTGATTAGAGAGATATTTGTTACTCATGTTATGTTTACATTTGAGAGGACCCGAGGGTCAGATGTTACTCTTTGATTTAAGTATCATAGATATTAGACTACTATGCTATTCAGTTAATCATATTGCATGATGATGCCATTTTGAGATGACAGTGTGTTTTATGATGATATCTGGTTATCTGGTATTTGGACATACCTCTGATTATGTTATGTGATGGATTTAATGCTATGGTTATTTACTTCATTCCTACGTTGTTATGCTTTATGTGAACATGAGTGATGTAAATAGATTATTTTAATATAATTAAATAAATGGTTAAATTAGGTGATTTAATGCATTTATTGCTTCGACTATGTTATTATATGCAATTGCACTTGATCGTGTTGTTTAGTGTGCAGGATTCATATCCCTGGCAGTGGCACATGGAGTTAGTGATTCAACCTTTCATATTTTACCAATGTCGTCCTTGTATGGTCGGCGTATCCTTTATTAAAATGTTTAATTTAAACCTTTCGGTGATTATTAAATCCGAACTCATTGCATTATGTGATTAGACCAGTAAGCGTGTCTGTGCATTTAGAGGTTCACATTGTCATGAAAGTTGATTAAGGTGATTTATGTGTTTTTGGGTTTTTGGGCTTTTTAATTGATTTATTTTAATTTCTGGCAGCTTTGCCATAGATGAATTTCTATTTATAGGAATAGCCTATTTTCGTTTGGGTCGATTTGGGGTTTAACTAGATTGGTTGGTTAAATGCCCTAATCGATTATTCACCCGAAAAGTGAATAAGTATCCAAAGAGGAATTTAATTCCTCACTTCTCACTTTCAAATTGGAAAGTTGGAGAGTAAAAACCCAAAATCCTCTTCATGAGGATTTATTGTTTTTTTCATTGTGGGAGCTACGGGTGTGAGATCATCGCGAGGTTGGGCTCGTTGGATCCAGCTCGGGGAAACCTTGGATTGCTGCGATTTTCAGCTACTTCTGCGAGATATTTATTTAATGGTTCAGATTCCCATTTTGCCCTTTTGGCTGTGAGGTAGGGCTTTCCTATTTTATTGTTTCTGGTCTGTTTTTGCTTCTATTTTTGGTAGCCGTTTGTTTGGAGGCTGAGAACTAGTGTTCCCCTCCGTTTCTGTATATTAGTTCTACCCGGTTGGGTGGGTATGAACATTTCCTTGTTTTTCAGGATGAGGGTTTTGGATTTTGCACCATTATGCTGGCCATTTTTGCATACGATGTCTGATTCCATTTATTTTTAGATTTTTGGGGTTTTTGAACCCAAAGGCCAAATGGGTTTTAATTTTGAAGTTTTCCAAATTTTTGGAGTTTTTACCTCATTTTGCATGCCGCCCTGTTTTCTCGAGTTTTCTTGGCACAATGTGGGTCGTGGACCTTGATGATCCATTTGGATATCAGTTAGACCACTTTTGTACCTTTTATGTTACATTGGGATACGTGTTGCATCTATACTCCCGACGTTGTGTTTGGTTGAGTGATTTTATACATGTTATGGTTTTTGTTGGACCTGTGCTTTTGTTTGTGAACACTAGGATTCGTGTAGAATCCATACTCTCAGATTGAGGCCGATTGAGTGATTTAATGATATCGTTTTATTGGCTTTGGGATTCATGTAGAATCCATCCTCTTGAGTTACTTTTAGTTGGGTATTTTGTTTTGCATTGTGTTCTCATTCCTGTCCTTGTGTTATGATCTTCGTGATGGTGGTGCGCCACACACGAGTACGTGCTCGTACATTTGTTGGGTGACTTGCAAGGCTCGATCTTTCATGGATTTGCCAAAAGTTATGATCATTGGGGTTGGGATGGGAGTATGCATGCCCACATGCACTTGTTGTAGGATGAGCATGGGTAGGGTAGGGTAGCATATGGAGGGGGCTTCTATCTCGCAGCCTGGTGACCTTAGTCCCATAGGGTTAGTAGAGGAAGTTTTAAATAAGTGATAATTAAAGAAAATGTGTGTCTGGTAATAAAACTTAAGATAATAAAATGGTACTTTTGTGTATTGGCCTTCCATTGAGGGAGTTGAGCTATACGGTGTATTGGCCTTTCGTTGAGGGAGTTGAGCTACATAGATCCGAGCTTGGGCTTTTCGATGCCAAGCGAATCTCCATGATGCTAGTCCCTACATAGTAGCCTATTGAGTGTCTAACCAGGACCTGTACTCCTTGCATTGTCTTAGGTTCTTGGTTCAGCCATCATACTGTCTGGCGTGAGTGTTAGCCATGGATGTTTTGTTTTATGTGTGTTTGTGGTTGGATCATTATCTCCATCAGCACGATGGGTGTGGACCTACGGGTTCCACGTGGTTGGCAGGCATAGCTACCTTTACCACTACTAGGGATTGGTGTACAGAGATGATCTTTTGTCCTAGTGTGGCCGTTGCTGGATATCTTCACTTGGTACTTCGAGTTTTGAAGTATGCTTTCTTGTGATTTATTCTTTCATTGGGATGCTTGTATATCATGTTTAGATGATGTTATTTTACTTGATGCATTCCCTTATCATTATATTTAGCATATGATTAGATGATGTTATTTGATTTAGTAGTATATCTGTTGCTTACTATTGTTTAGCATGTGATAGGTGATGTTATCTACTGTAGGATTATCTTATGCATTATCACTGGCATGTTAGATTTCCTTATGATGATATTGTTGCATGTTTTTAGTAGTGACGTCCCTATTACGACAGTACCGATGATTTTGTCGGTGGCTTGGGATGTTACGCGTAGGGGATGGCTAGGACCCATGATGATCTTATGATGCTATTGACAGTTGGGAGGAACCACATACTTAGTTTGGTTGTTCAGTTCACTGTGATGTTTATTTTTAGTGTGTTCTTTGCTGTTGTAGTTTAGATGGATTGATGTTCTCCTTTTTGTGTTGTTCTTGCACTCGAGTGTTCATTCCTCAAGCCTTTGTGGATCCGGTACTCCCTAGTGTAGAGGTTCTTTGTTCTAATTTTGGTCCTTTTTGCTTCTAGGAGTGTTTTCATATTTCTATGGGCAACATTTGTTCAGCATGGTGCGACACTTTAAAAATTATCGCATGCCCATGCAAACTATGTCGTACGATAGTGTAAAGGATCGCACACCTTCTTGAGAAATGTCATACGACACTGGAAGAGTGTCACATGCCTTCTTGAGAAACGTCATACGATGCTAAAAAGTGTTGCATGCCTTCTTGAGAAATGTCGTACGTTAAGTATAAGTTGACATATATTTAATTTCTTATACTTAAGATATATTTTAATATATGCGACAAATCATTTGAGATAGGTTTCAGACCTCTCAAAGATAAGTTATGGATTCTAGGAAATTTCAAGGCTTTAGAAATCCAAACTTAGCCAATTTTTAGGGCTTCAAGATTTCAGGCTTAGCCAAATTTTGGGATTTTGCATTTTACCCCAGCTTGGTGTTTTGTTGATGAGTGGTCATTTCTTATGCCCTCATCCTATTGTGGTGGTTGTTGGCTTTTTTTTGGGTGTGACAGTTGGGTAGTGGCATTCAGAGATTCATTGGTTGTTGGGATTGTGTTGAAGTCTTCCGTTGCAATCGTTGTGATCCCTGTATGATGTTGTCTTGTGCATTCATACTTGTAAATATATATATATATATATATATATATATATATATATATCTTGGCTTGATTTGAATCCTTGTTTCCAAGGATCTCTGGGCAGGGCATTACATGTATTAACATAACAAAGTTCACTCTTGAAATTGAGTGAATATTTTTGAAAACCTTAATGACCAATGAAATACACACATAAGAGGGATATACTCCCCAAATAATGAGCCCAAAGCTTAACTTGAAAACAAAGATGATTGAAACTCATCCAAAAGTACTACCAACCTACATTAAAGTATAAATGTAAGGGTTTATGAGGAGGGAATCAAGTCCCTTACAAGAACTAGGGACCTAAACCTATCCTGCCAAGAGAGATCAGACCTTCAACTAGGGAGGTTTATAGACATTTACTAACTTGAAAGAATTTTCTATTTTCCAATATGAAATATAGTTTCTTTTGAGCATGCATTTGTTTTCAACTTGATATAGTTGCAAGATATTAGTAGAATATAAGCTGACCATACATTTTATGTGGTATTATACAAATCAAAGTACTCAAGAAATTGTTGATTTTACATGTTCAATGGTCTCCATTATGTAGATAGTAATGATTTTACCAAACATTTTGCACACCATTCCACAGAGCATTATCAATCCTAAGTAGAATCAATGAGTATCTTGTAACATATTGAATCTAAACATTGGCCCTTTCAAGAACCTCAAACCACATTTTTTATTAGTATGGAGTGCATACAAGTTATAGACATTTTGTTTAGTTGAACAGTTTTTTCATATTTCAAGAAACGTATGTTGGATGGAATAGATTACCTTTTATTTAATGCAATCATAGTTTTCAATGTTGATGTTATTTATTTTATTTTACAATTCTACAACATTGGTGTTTGGTACGAAAAGCATTTAGTTGGAGTTTCATGCACGGTAATTCTTTGATTCTCTTTTCTTTGGTATCAAACTAGTTCTAAATGGCTTTGGTTGACTCGTTTAGGTGTTTAAGTTTAATATCTTCCACAATACTATCTTCTTGAATAGCTCTGAGTTGATTCCTTATAAGAAGCTCGAATAAGCCTGAATGCTTCCACAATGCTATCAAATCAGTTAAGCCTTGCATTGCCTTAACTATTATTCCTCTTTGGGAGACAAGCTAATTGTGCCTTATCAAGTTGCTGCTCTAAGTTGATTTGGGTAGGCATTTTCTTCATAATCAATGTTCACATCCAATCTCCATTTGAATTATCTTGATAGTAAGGACCATTTCCAACTTTGTATCAATAGCACATATATGAATAGTTGGAACACCTAGTTTATTATTGAATTTTAAGGTAGTAATGTAATTGCCATGGCTCCATTTCTCATGATAGGCAACTTTTGCAAGTATTCACTTAATTAGAGAGGCAAGGGAGGATGTGAAAGGGGATATCTACTAAAGAGAGAATAGCATTGGTTGAGTTCTCTTGGAATTTGAAGTAGGACACAAGTGTTTCTTGAATACATTTCTTGGTTGGTTCAACTAAATTCCTTATTTGAATACATAGAAAGAGAAATATTTTATTTGTTGCAATCAATCAATTGAAAATTGGAGGATCCTGTGTGCAACTTAATATAGGGAATAACCATCATTGATCCTATATTTCTTCAAGATTAGCTAACCCCCCCCCCCCCCCCAATGGAACCACTAGTTAACACTGCACACCAAAAGACACTGAAGCATTTCCAACTTGGAGGATCTTGTGTGCAACTTAATACAGGGAATCACCATCATTGATCCTATATTTCTTCTAGATTAGCTAACCCCCCCGATGGAGCCAATAGTTAACACCATGCACCAAAAGACATTGAAGCATTTCCAACTTGGCCAAAAATAACTTTGTTACTATTGTCAGCCGAAGCCAATTTTAACCATATCTTGAGTGTCAATATGCTATTTCCCAGCAATAGAAAGCAAAAAATGTTTGATTACCCAATATGTCTTAAATCCTATTGAATATTTTAATTAAAGACACACTGATCCTAAAGACAATGAGTTTTTTGTAGAAGGAAAATCTACCCACATGTTATCTTTTTACACAGTAGAAGTGCAGGCAACAAACTCATAGTAATGATTCAGAAAACTTCTTAACTAAGGTATGCTTTTGAAATTTTAGTAAATTATCATAGTGCTAGCAATTGCAATATATTAGGAAATCCAACTGCAACTAGACACATAGAATTGATTAGAACCACACCAAATAGATAGTCCTAAAGTTGCTACTATTTTTATCTAAGTGGCCTCTGACCATAGGATGAAAGTACTAGCTTCAAGAATTCTAAGAAGTTGAACAATACTCGAGAGCTTAATTTTAAAGAGCATATAAGGCTCACCATTAGCATTGATTTTTTATAGTATAGGATAATTTGGAGAGACCCGGATATGAAAATCATATGGCTTGTGCTTCTAAAATGTAGAATTTAAAACCTAATGACTAAAAATTCTAATTTGAACACATATCATAGGGTTGAGATAAGAAAGAATCTACTATTTGGAGCTGGCAAGGGAATAATTGTATTGATTTATATGACTGATTCTAACATGAATTTGATTGAAATTTGTATTTTAATTTATTTTAAATGTGTCCCAGTTGGGCACAACTTACAATACTTTGTATGGTCTCTTTCACTTTAAACTTGACGATAGATGATATGTTATAGGAATTGATACCTCAAATTTTGTGGAGCATAGAACTATTTTCAAGTTGACAGCTCTATTAAAATTAAAAATATTCATTCTCTTTTTGCAAAGACTACTCTCTGCAGAAAAAAAAGTAGTTAGGGGAGATCATCTCAGCATTTGAATTTCTAGATCATTCTTCTCTGGACATGGTAAACACAAACTTGAATTTAAAATTATTTGCATGGTGGCAATTTTTCAATAATGATATTTGTTTATTTAATATTCAGACAAGGAGACTTTTGAAATATGTTTCAGTATTATTTTTCTCCATACTAACCTATTTGACATCTTGTCTATTAGTAGTGTTATTTAGTAGATATAGTTTACAGGATATTCTTAGATGAGACTTACATTTGGGATGTTGTATGGTGAGCAGAAACACTCTAACCAAGCAGGCCTGCACACCTCTCTCTAATTAGGAGAGATCTGTTAAAGACATTGAAGGGTTATTTGCTAAAATAGGTATGTTGACCCAGGCCTTTTCAAAGATTGTAAGTATTTTATAACATTACAATGCATAGATTGTTAGCTGGACATTTTTATTCTGATAGTGTCAATTCATAGATATGGAAATCAATATAGGGAATGGATTTGGAATTTCATACCCTATAAAGTAGTAGTTCAGTGCGTAAGTAATAGTTAGTAGAACAATTTTGTAAAAGATAAATAAAATTTGTAGTGTGTTCTTGATATAACAACTTTGTTTTTTTTGTCTCGAGATAGATTCCTGTCAAAGAGTTTTCTTGTTTTCGACACAGTCAATTTTCTCGTTCATTTTGGTGTTAACAAAAATAGTGAGAAGCGGTTACAAGGGTTTTCTTAGAATTTATTCTAATGGCAAGAGTAATGGGTTGATTGTATTTTTGTCCACACAATCATTACATCCTGATTTGCTCTATTCATTGGCATTTTCTTTTCTAGTCTTCTTCATCACATTAAATCTTTAGTTATATTTGTTTTCAAGTGAGATTCTATACTCATTTATTATTCTCTTTCAATTCCTAACCTTATCCCATTTTTATTCACTTTCAATTCTAAATAGGTTCAATAAGCCTCCTAAAGTGGTTATGGGCTGTTAAAACTTCTAAATAGACCATCCTTTGTTTTGGCATTGTTTTATCTCTTTTCTAATGCCTATTCATTTAGTTGCAGTGAAAATGGTTTGAGCCAATAGTGATAATGATTTGAGTCAAGAGCAGATTCTCCGTGTTTTTCTTTCTTAAAAATAAAGATAGTTCAATAGAATCTAAAGTCATTATGCCCTAAATATTACAAAGCGTTGAAGCATTTGCACGAGCACTGCGATCCATCTATCATTCACTGTGATTTGAAATCATCAAATGTTCTCTTTGATGCAAACTACAATGCCAAAGTAAGTAAATTTGATTGTAAGGGAATGCTCATCAGGGCAGAGTCCAAACTAAAAAACCCTTGTACTTGATTGTTGAATATGTTAAAGAAGAAACAAATGCCAGTTAATTCATAGACTGGAACTGACTTGAATTGCTTGATGTATTTTTTAAATGTTGAGATGCATATACTAATGAATTTTTTGTTGTTGTAGGCCAAGCCATAGCTGACAGACAAGTTAAAGCTTCCAACTATTATAGATCTTGTGATTAAAGAGTTGTTGAACTTGAAATATCTTCAGCAAGTAAGTTGCATGCAAAATATTTCTTTTGAAGGGAATTGACATTATTTTTAAAAATACATTTAGTGTATATAATTTTACTCATGTTTTGGTGAATAAAAACTTAACGTTCTTCCACATTTCTTGCCCATTTTATTGCATATATGAAATAAGACATAATCTTGCCATTTTCCAATAGCTAAATGTCTTTAACTGTGATTGGAATTTGGCATAAAATGTATTTTTAAGGTTAGATTGTCAGATAGTTCTGGTTGATCGCCATTTGAAAATTAGAGGTAATAATCCTTTCATTGAAGAGAAAATTTATAGTGCACTACATATCATCACACTTACCCAAAAAAGTTGAGCCAAACTCTAAAAGTCCCATTGAATCTATAGAAGGAAGAGAAGAAATTGATTATCTAGATTGAAAGTCATTGTCCACTTCATAATCTTAGCAAGAAGAATGCCATAAGTGCTTGTGAACCAAGTATTTATGATGAAGCAAGAAGGAAAGAAAAATGAAAAAATGTGTTGAGTCGAGAGATAGACATTGGAAAGAAAGCCATTGATTATAAAAAGTATTAAGATCAAGTTTAAAAATAATGTTTTAATTGACAAGCACAAAGCAAGATTAGTAGCTAAAGAGCAACAAATTTTCTTTGTACATCTGTGCACTATCTCCATGATTTCATTAGTTGTGGTTCATAAAAACCCATACCCATCAGCTTGAATTGTTTGTTTAATACCCAATGCATTGAGGTGATGCTTACAATTTGAATTCATAACAACTATTTCTCATCAACTTAAATTATTTGTTTAGTACCCATTGCATTGGCATGACACTTACAAGGTTGAAGTATTGCAACTTCCTAGAAGGTCTGCCTACTCAATTCCATGATGATCCAACTTTCCTTGAGCCTTCGAAGAATGATGCAAGAGCATCAAGGTCAAGGTTGAAGGCATGAGAAGACATTAAGGTCTCAAGATAACCAACATGACCATGTTAGAACAGTTGATGTAATAAGACCCTATGAAGGTCCTTTTTGATATGCTTTTAATCATTTTAGTTACATTTGAAAACATTAGTTAACAAAAACCATATGTACAGATATAAACATTAACCACAACATATCCAATTTATTTTTAGGTATATTTTCCTATGAAGAAAGACCACGCCTGACAATATGAACCCAAAACAAAATAATGAGACAATGGCTGCATTGTGGGCTCAGTTATGAAGAAACCCTGATAAATGTTATTGTCCTTGCAAAAAGTGTAAGGGCTTAAAGAATCGAAGAATTCTAATCACAACAGCCTAGAGTCATTGTAGGGAATATGGTCATGTTGAAGGGGGCCATGATTTTTTTCCATTGCTGAATTGGATTTCCTACTGGAGGAACATGGAGGTGTGAATATCCAAGCTGAGGATAACACTCCCATGGAAGAAGATGATAATGTGCCAGAGGACATGATTGAAGAAGATGGTATTGGGGCAGGTGATGAAGAGGCTCACAATGATGGCACTAGAGAATCTGATAATAATGATGAAGATGGTCTTGATATACCTTTACTTGAGAAGGCACACGAGCCCTTATACGAAGGCTCCCAAACAACTCTACTATTAGCTATAGTGTTGTTGGTGAACTTAAAGGTTATGAATAGTATATCCAATGTAGCAATGTCATGTATGCTAAGGTATGTCATTTTTTTCATCTTCAATGTTAGCATACAATTACTATTCAGTATATTAACAATGCATATTTGTTGTTGTAGGTTGATTAGTGAGTTTTTGTTACCACCATCAAACATTTTGCCTCATTTGTACTGAGAATTATCTAACATTATGGATCATATTGGAATGAAGTATTAGACAATACATGCATGTCCTAATGATCACATTCTATATCATAAACAACATGAATTTGCAATAGAATGCCCTAATTTTCATGTTTGTAGATATTGATCAGATCAAATAACAAAAATGGTTCCTCACAAGGTTCTTCGGTACATTCCCATTATTTCATGTCTTGAACGGTTATTCAGGTGCACTAGCTTGGCACAATTTATGGATTACCATGCATGCAATAGAAGTTAGGATGACATTATGCGAATGCCTACTGATGGTTTCACATTTAAAGAGATAGAAGAAACATGGTCACACTTTAAAGAAGAACCTCATAATCTGAAACTTTCATTGGCGGCGGACAGTGTCAATCCATATGGAGATATGAGATCTGTTTATTCAGTATGGCCTATTTTTGTTATTAACAATAACATTCCTCCTTGGATGTCCATAAAGAGGGAGCACATAATGTTTTCAATGATTGTGCCAGGTATTTTTTTATTTTATAGTTATCTAAATTCATTTATAAATAGTGCATGAAAATGGTTATAATAATTACGTAATGTTTATGTTCATTCAATTGCTAGGTAAATACCAAGTTAAAGATATGAACGTGTATATTGAGCCCCTAATTGATGAGTTTTTGAAGTTATGGAATGACATTACTATGTATGACATCTCTAGACCGTTAGGACATCAACAATTTCAATTTCATGCAATGCTTGTATGGACAATACATGATGCCCTTAGGCTAACTCATTTTTGTGGTATGTTATATTGTTAAGATTGCATATTTTTGGTCTATTATAGTGCTTACACATTACTATTGAATGCTTAAGTTGCACATGATAATTGTACATGATCCAATTATACATGATTTTTTAGGTCTTCAGATAAAGGGAAAATTTGCATGTTTAGTTTGTGGTCCAAAGATGAAATGTCATCATTCGAGAAGTTTAGGAAAGTAGGTGTTTGATGAGTTTAGACAATTTCTCCACAAAAATCATAGGTATCAAATTGTGAAAAAACATCTTTTCAATGGGAAAGAAAAGACATCATCAAGGCCACAAAGAATGACACCTCATTTATGAAAGTTGGAATATGATTGACTAAATCATGAAGTTAATGTCTAATTTTTCATCCAAAGTTTACAATTTGTATTTCGAGATTGTCTTATATTTACTAATGCTGTAACTGGTGCTCATGAAGGTCATCAAGGCATCAATGACCAACTTCCTAGAGGAATAAAAAGTTATCCTACTCAATTTAGTAGGTTACCATACTACAAGGATCTCTCAATCGTGCATTTGTTTGATGCTATGCATATTGGAAAGAATGTAACAGAAACACTATGAAAAATGTTTAATGGAAGGTGTGATAGAGAACAAATTGCTAAAATTTGTACTAAGATTCATGAATCTAATCATGCACTAAAAGTTTTCATCAAATCAAATAGGAATGGAGACCGCATAAATAAAAGTGTGCTTCCTTGGTTATTAATGGAGCAACAAAGTGATGCATTAAAAGAAGTCATAAAAAAAACAAAATTTCCAACAGGATTTGCTACAAATCTAAGCACTCTTCTATCAAAGAAAGGTGATTTTGGGCCAAGGTTGAAGACACATGATTGGCATACCTTCCTCAAGGTAAGTCATGCTTTTATTTACAATATATTTGTAAGATTGAATGTAGTACCAATTGCATTATTTAATGATTGCAGTTCATCCTACCTCTATCCCTTCCACAATAGTTTGACAATAGTATTAAACAAGTTATATATGATCTTAGAAAATACATGAGGTTAGAAGAGTATTTTTTCTTATATTTGTAGTTTTTTATCTGAAATCTATTGTATAATTTTATTTGAAATCTCCTCTATCTATTTTTGCGTGTTGAATCTCCTTTAGGTGGTTATCATCTAAAGAAATTGATAAAAAAAAATATAAAATATTGGAAGAGAAAAATTTCACAGCTTATTTGTGAAATGCAAAAGTGTTTACCTCCAATGTTTTTCAATGCTCAAGAACACTACCTCATACATCAAGTTGAAGAGATTGAATTGTGTGGACTTGTACAAGCTAGATCAATGTGGATGGTTGAGAGGCACTTGAAATTTATGAAGGGCTTGGTTCAACAAAGAGCATGTCCTAAGGGTTCTATGATAGAGGGATATATGATATACCAAACCATGGTGTATATCAGTGAATATCTTCCAAAGTTTTTAGCAGGTATCCATGTAGATCGCATTTGGGATCCCAACTATAATGACAAATTCAAAGGGGAGTACCTGATGGGGAAAGGTAGATTGAGGAGGGTGAGAGGTAATTATAAGTTTTTTTTTGTAATTTAACAATTCTTATCCATCATCAATATATATAAGTTGTTTCTAACTGGTGTAATTGTCTTTTTTATAGTTGGTCATGAGTGGGATGCACTACGCTTGTATATTGCAAACAATCTTGATTGGATGATAGTGTGGATTGAACAATCTCAAGAAAATAGTCACTCATTAAAATGGGATGGTGTTGCATCATTGGTTAAAGAAGCTCATCGTAATGGAGATCCCAATGTTATGCCAATGGTACTTGATATAATATATGGCTTAAGAGATACAAAGGTATGCATAAGATTACTAATCATGAGACATAAGTTTAATATCAACTCATAGATCAATGAGAAGATTCTTCACATGTTTGAATAATTGTAGGTCAAACACCACAAAGCTATGTACTACCATGGCTATAAATTCCGCACAAAAAAGTTAGATGAAATGAAGAAAACATGTGATTCCGAGATAAGTGTTGTATTTGTGGTCACCAATATTTCATCTAGAACTGACATACATCCTCAACAATATGAAAATTGATACTATGAAATTTTGGATGATATACTTGAGTGCGACTTTAATTCATTCAAAATAGTTCTATTTTTTGTCAAATGGTTTAAGTTATGACTAAATCAAAATGATCCCAATAAGACTGTTATTGAACACGATAGTGGATTTACTATGATTAATACAAGGTCATTTGAGCCAGTTGGAGATGTGCCCTATGTTCTTCCAAGTCAATGCGAGAAAGTGTTTTACTTTGGTGTTCCACACAAATCAAGTTGGTCATTTTTTGTTAGACATGACCCAAGAGGAAAGCTGGTAAAGTATAATGTGATCGAAGAAGAAGATATTGAAGAAGCACAAGAGGAAGTAAATGATTATCAAGAACGAAAGTTACCTAGTGATGAAGAAGAAGAAGATGGTGATGATTTTGTTCATGCTAACAATAATGGTGATAATGATGATAATGATGCTAATGACGATCATGATCATGGTGATGAAGATGGTGATGATCATGGCGATGATGGTCATGATGATGATAGTGATCAAGAGGATGATGATGGTCATGAAGATGTTGGTGGTGACGACGATGATCAAAGTGACAAGTACAATGATGGTGATGATGATGATGATGATGATGACATGGATGAAGATCACGATGATCAATGAAATCTCCAAGTATGATCAATGTCAACTATGATGGGGTCTTGTATGACCAAATATTTCTTTCCAAACCATATGTGCACATGTAAACATTAAGTAGAACATGTGAAATATTTTTTTAGATATAAACATTAGTTACGCTAAATTTTTAACTTAAGACAAATAATTTACATATACAATCTACTTTATTATTAATATTTTTTTTTTGTTTAAGTCTATTAGTTTAATTTCACTGTTGATTTTTAAGACTTACTAATTTTTTTCACAGGGTGATATGGATGCACCATCTCAGACACCTTCAATAGAGGTAAACATTAATTATTGTAAATTTTAATGTTAATATAGAAACAAATGTCCTACTATTATGTTCTTTTATTTATGGCTTTGGAGTTATTTTGATGAAAGTATACGAATATTTGATGTCACAAATGATAGGAAAAAGCTACAATGATCGCTAATCAGATGCAATCTGAAATATAAACGTCATTTTTACATGACATTGGCCTTAGTACTGATGCTATATTTATCACCCAACAAATTACACAAAGATACACTGATGAGCTTGTTAAAATTATCATCAAGGGTGACAAAAGTGAGGAGAAAGAGGCACTGAGAATAGAATTGGACCTTAGAATCCAATCTTTGAAGGTAACTAGTAATTTGACTAAAGCAGTAATAGAAGTTTAATAGATATTAATATTTTATAGTATCTTATGGATCATGATCTCTAATTCTATGTGTTCTTGTAAAAACATATGTGCTAGTTGTGAGGTCACATGGTGAACATGGTTAGGGTTGTTGCGCAGTACCTTCGTGTAAGTAACACTTTATTTGTTTTGATCAACATTATAACACTTACCTTTTTTTTTGTGGACATTTCTTGCTAGTATCCCATTTGATCTTTATCCATTGCAAATGTCTTTGGTAACAATATTCTATTCTTTAGCTCATGATGAAGTGCGGACTCCTCCTTCAATTGGTGGTCCACTATTGTCTACTACATTGTCGGCAACAAGGACCATGCAAACATCATTGTCTATGCCTAGTAGAACTAGTAAAACCTTGTTTTGCTATATTTTGTAATATCTTTCTACAAGTTGATGAACAATGAAGTAGCATATCAGTGCTTGAATGGTGTCTACAGAAGCTTGCATACACACAAACACACGCATACACACACCACGCATACATACATACATACATACATACATACATACATACATGCATACATGCATGCATGCATGCATGCATACATACATACATACATACATACATACATACATACATATATATATATATATATATATATATATATATATATATATATATATATATATATACCCACACATAGAGAGACATGGACATAGGCAAGGAGGTAGACCAACAGAGAGTATTACTAAAATTGTCATTTAATTATTATGATGTTTTAGTTGATAGACTAACAGAGAGTAGTACTACTAAAGCTGATCCATTTTCTAGAGCAGTTCGTGTGATTAGTACTGGTTCGTATGAAGGGACATTGTTGTTGAATAAGAAAACTATGTTTCCATTAAGAGAATGAAAGCTTCCAGGTGCTTTAAAATTGATATTATTTAAAGTGTAAATTTAGTTTACTTTTACATTACTCATTTTGGACTAATAAATCCTTTATGTTTTTGTAGGTAATAATGCTTTCTTTGAACATCTTTTTCATATGAAATTGAGACTATTTGGACCCACCATATGTAAAAGGTACGTAGTTTCATATCATTGCTACATAATTTTTATTTTCTTCTATTTATTGTAATATATTAAAGTTATTTATATAACAATCTATTTGTTTTTAAAAAGGTGGAATTTACAAGTTGTGGAATACAAAAATAAGCTGATTGCATCCATCGAGGAGAAATTTGGGAAAAACATTTTTGACACTGGCCTACTTCTGAAAAGAGCAGCAAAGCATATAAAGATTGTGAGGGATCAATATAGAAGGGCTCTTAAGGATAACTCAAAGTACGACCGTCCTCCTATGATTCCACTGATGGAGTGGAATGAAATAATAGAAGATGTAAAGGAAAAAAGGCTATGTGAAGATAGAGATAATGAAGCAGCACAAGGTAAAAAGAGGTATGTCGTTATAGTATTAAGTACATTGTAATCATGCACTAATTATTGATATTTATAAATATATAATCTAAGATGTTTGAAATTGTTCATAGATTGCAGGACACGTCCATGGCTATAAAAGCGAGAGTAGAAAAGGTTGGCCAACACAAACTTAGCTCTGGTGGCTATATGAATCTACAGTCTCGACTTGTAAGTAGAGCAATGAATTTTTTTTATTTTTTTAAATATAATGTTGCAAACAGTTTTTTTTAATGAAACCATGCATTGAAAACTGACGTTATCAAGCAAAAAACACAGGGCGTAGATTTCAATGTGGAGTCACAAATGAAAATAGAAAAATTACCTTGAAGGAAGGCTATAAATTTGTGGTTGCACGCCTACGTGAAGAATCTGTAAGCCTTGCCCAAGAATCTAGTGCACCAAATGATATCTCATAGGTAAATTGGTCAAATGAAAAGTAAATAAAATCAAATAGTTGAGAAGATTTTTTTTTGGTATTAGTTTTAAACATAAATTGACTACATAACAATGTGCATAACATTTTACTGCAACCTTCATATCCTACCACAGAACCTACTCCTGATGAAGGCCATGATGTGCATTATAGTGGTGGAGGTATTAATTTGCTATTAGAAATTAATTATGCAATTATGAATACAATTTAACATCTTCAATTGGAATTTGATGTGTATCTTTTTTTTGAATATTTCAGAGCATGTTGAACATCATGTTGGAGTGGACCATGTTCCAAGTGTTTAACATGTTGATGCGGTGGCAAATCAAAATGTTAATGTACATGATGTGGCATTGTCAAGTAAGAAAAATGCATTTTATGTTGTACTCTTACTTAATTACAAACTTGTAATAGTTAGAAAAAGAAAAAGAGTATGACAATTTATCGCATTCACTTATTCTTGTAATAGAGCTCGCTTTAGTGCCGCAACCTCTTGCTCCTCCAAAGAGAAGGAGCCATCATAATTTGACATTACACGTGCCAGAAGAGGAGGAGAATGAAGCAGACATGGATGCTCTTATGAGCAATTTTCTTAAGAGAGCTCAGATACCTTGTTGGATAATGAAAGAACTTTGTTTTAAGTAATTATGTATGAATGATGCGTATTAATACATATTTTTATTTTACGTTAATGAATATTGTTATGTGTTAATGAAGTTTTGATTAGTATTGTGTATTAATGAATTTTATATCATATTAATGAATGTTATATGATTGTATTGATTGAATGTTATAGTTCATAAATGGATGAATGAATGAATGAAGTATGTAATTAGATGATAATGGGTACTTTAGATTGATGTTAGGGGGAGGGGGGTGAGGCCAGATGAGCTTCCACCTTCACGTGGTTGTCCTTGTTAAGTAGAGAATATTATAGTATTCTTGAAACCAAGTGAAGCTCAAATTTGTTAAGTCTTCAAACACACATCCCAATTCTCTTTAATGGGACTGGAGTTTTTTGCTTGTAATAGTCTCATTGCATTCATCTTTTGGTTCCTTGAACATATAGTTCTTGCTTAGTTTAAATCCCAATTATTAGATATTTCTCCACATTGGAGTTAGTTTGGCATAGAAACCTACATATTTTATTATATATATATATTCCTCCACATGAATCATCTAACAAATTAGAAAATAATCAAACAATTAAAAAAAATTAATCACTACATACCAAGGAAGTCTAAATATTTGAGTGCACTTTGGCTAGAGTTCACTACATACCTTGCATTTGTTCAGTATAAACCTCAGGTTCATATTGATGTCTGTGCTGGTCTCTGTTACCAAAAATGAGACAGTAGAGCACTGCTAGTGTTATGATGGAAAAAATATGTCTTTCATTTTGATAGACTATTTCTAAGTCATTTGTACGTGTTGTTTCTTGCTATTGTCAAGCAGTCTTTGTTTTCCTTGAGACCATGAACAAAATTATCTACCATTTTTGCTAATGATAAACTTTTGACTTGAACAATGATAAATTTTATTATTAATCATTATTATAGCAAAGTTTCAAACTCAGTAGTGTTGAATTAAGCTTTATAAACAACAAGCTAATATACAAACATCAAACTGAAACAAAAATCAGAAATTTTAACCAAGACTCTTAACTATGATGCTCACTAATGAATATCCCGTAAATAAACTTAAACTGAGACTGGAGGATCTACTATAGACACTAGCATTTGTATAAGATATTTTGTAATTAAATTTCATGATTGTATAAGCTATATGTTTCTAATAGCACTAGACGTTTAAGTTGTTCTTTCATAGTCGTGTACTTTTATTTAATTTTGAGTAAATTTTATTGATTGATTATTGATTATATAGCTAACTCTTTTAATTTTTTTTAAATAGATGGCTGGGAGAATTGTTCGATGTAGTCTAATTGGAAAAAGGATGAAGGCATAGCTAGAGAGTGGGTTCACACAACAAGGAAATGACATGGGGATCTAGAGGACAAGGGTGTGTAGTTATATCTTGCTATTTTGTTTTTTAATAACCTTTGAATACTTAAATGATTTGGCTAAAATCTTAATATGTTTAAAAATATTTAGGACTTGGTTATTAAATGTCCTCTCATTAAAACTAAAAAATAATGCTACACCAGCTCAACATTAATATATTAATACCTGCTTTTTTTTATAGTTGAAGAAGTATAGGAGTGAAAAACAAAATATAAGTGTAGACTTGTAAATCTGAAACAACTTGTGTGTTTAGGGTATGGATGCAGGCTGAGACTTCTAAATCTAAAATAAAAGGCTAGTAAAAAGTAAAAAGCTAAAATTAGATGTGCATGCATGTTCCCTATCTCACGTCACTAGGTGTTGAGAATTATAAATCAAAAAAGTCATTTTAATTAGGCTAGCTACAATATGTTGTTGTTGAAGCACCTTTGTTGAGAAGAACATGGACTAAGCAACTAGATAATAACTATAATTAAAAATTTTGGATGGTGTCACAAAATACATAAAGATTATCCAAATGACAACATTTCAATGATCATTATTTTCTATATTGGAGATTGTAGGCAATAGATACATTTTTATTTCAACATTTTCTAGTAGGTTTTGCATATTCTTGGCTCTAACATCAGTTTTTATCTTTGTCATAGGTGCATCTTCACAAAAAAATTTTGGGATCAGGCAACAGATAGAGCACCACTTACAAGCTTTAAAAACACCTTGTCCCAATAATTACCAATGGTATTGAAATTCGAGTTGAGCTTGGGGGGAAAATGGGCTACTATATAGATGTCCTTGCTTGTTCATCACAAGACTATAATGAAACACTAAAAGTTATGCACCATCTTGTTATTCAGAGCATTCAAAGACTCTGTGCTTCATATGTAGGCTGTCAAGGAGTAATATTCATTGAGGGTATTTTAAGACCACAATGTGTAGAATAGCTTTAGAAATTCTCTCTACAAAGGTAAAATGGACACTCCGTGATATTCTTCCATGCTTGATTGGATTAGCAAGTAGCCTACATAGGTCTCTTATCCCAAATAAGCCACTATTGTGAACTCTAGCAAAAAATTGACCAAGTTCAAGGCAATTTTTTCTAATAATTTCTTACGAAGCATTAAACCAACAATATATTGTAGATTTCTTAAGCAAGAAATTAAAAGAAGTCTCTTCATCATACGAAGAATAGATATCATCTAGTTCAAAAAATTTAGTCAAAGGTGTTGGAATTGATAGTGAACCCCAAGCTCCTAGAAATCACCTTCAACCAAAATGCATGTTACATATGTGTCTGAGAGAGAATATGATCCAAAAAGCATGCCTACTTTGGTGATTTGGCTATTATTGCAGCACTACAAAGTGTCTTATAGTTTTTCTCATTTTCTTAAATAATAGGCAATTAGTTCATGATTTCATCATATCTTATAGTGGAACAACTCCAAGAATCTTGGGTAAATTGCTTTCTATAAGACTTTCTTGTATAGGACACTCAATAATGTGGGCTAAGTGGTGGGCACAAAGAGGAACAAGAAAGGATCTCTACAAGTGCACGGTGCAGTAGAATTCAAAAATGAAATTGAAGTGCTCTCATATATTCATTATAAGAATCTAGTCAGGCAAATTGGCTTTCATCTCCATTCTTGATGGAACTTACAATGATGCATATCCACAACAATCTTTAACTTCCAAAAAACAAGTTAAACCTGAAGATAAGCTATTTGAAGACCTGGTTGACTTTGCCAAGGCAAAAAATAAAACTTCACCGAGTAAAAGTGGAAGTATTTAAAAATTGCATGTGTGGCCTTCCACTATTCTCTAGTTCACAATTTGATTGTGGCATTTTGTTCAAAGCAAAGCTTTATAATTACAAATCTAGGATATTTTAATAGATCATTTACTTGTTTGAGGGGATAAAACCCATTTTGGTGCCCTAAAACAAGATAACTATATATAGAAACTCAATCATTGAGACATCTTGTATGGACTTGAGCTATCTTGATGGAACTATTTCTGATAAGAGTAGGAAAGAATGGTCATGAGGTTAAGGGGGTGGAAGGGTATTAATAATATAGTTAGTAGGTTAGATGGTTAAGTCTAGGTAGAATTTAGGAATTGTTGGGTTCCTAAATGTGTGTTTATTACTGAAATGTATTTTCTTACTCAAAATATTGATGTAACTAGTATGACTCTAGGAATTATTGATTCACAATGTCTATTTGGTTGGTTTAAATTATTGGTATTCTATTAGTGGAAATTCCATACTAAGTTGGCATCTCTTGATTTTTTTATGCAGGTGCAATTCTCACAAATGCAAAATTTGGTTGGCGTGGCACAAGCTATGCGAACTCGTCTTCTTATATACCCTCCTGGAGGTCCAGGTCTAAGCCAACCAATGTTCTATGGACAGAGGCCACCCACACTCATGCCACCTCAAGTAAATACAATATATATTCATATTTTTTGATATATTTGTTGCTGATGTTGTTAATCTATGCTAATCAATTCAAAGTTAATTTTGATGCCTTGCAAATGGCTCTATGCTCGTCTTAAAGAAAAGGATGTGTCAACTTTTGTTTTGTGACCGATCTAAAATGAAAAGCTCAATTTTCATCAGCTTCTATTTGTTATGTTCTTATATAAGAACAAATTTCCCTTTTTAACATGTCATGATTGGAAAACCATTCCAAATTTTTGCAAGTTCTTCATTCAGCATTATTTTCTTTGGTAGTTTATGATCTGATGCCAATTTTTTTGTAGGCTGGTAGATTTGGTTATTAGCAGCAACTTGTCCCTAGTATTAGGCTAGGAAATGCACCTATTCCAAATTTTAGGAAATGAGCTAGAAATGAGGAAGGTTTTTGCCTAAGAAGTTCATTTGTCTGGAACTTAACTTGATTTTTCAATTGAATGTGCAAGAATCCTTAAGCATTCCCTTGTTTTATATAATATTCTTAAATACTTTTGTCTTTAACATTTGCATCTTTCTATCCCACTTGACTTACAAACTAAAGGAATTTCCACTGCTACTCATGCTTTCAGTTTGACTTGGTTCATAATTTCTACATTTCCATGACCCACCTTGATGACTCTCTTATCAATGTCTCCATGACACTTTGTGGAAAATTTGTTAACAACTTCCTTGGTGATTTTCTTGATACTTTCTACCATTTTCTTCCAATCCTTGATGAATCTTAGATCATGGGTTAATGACTCACTCACTTCCTAAGGAGAGGACCTAGAGGCCAAAGAAACTACCACAACTAAGCCTAAAATGACCATACTAGTAAGCAAGTGAGGGGGTTCCCATTTGCAATGGGGAAATATATGAAAAGGTCACAACACTACTATTATACACACACCCATTTAGAGTAGCCTTTTTTGTTTCTACTATTTTGTAGGCTCTTCCCTTACCTTTCTATTAGTCATTGTACTAGCTTAGCAATTAATCTTCTCAAGTTCACCCCATGCTTCAATTAAGCCCATTTTTTTAAGCCCATTTTTTTCTGTTCTCTTTGCCCAATGACTATAGCTATTTTTCTTCACTCCCTTGCTATTGTACTTGCCATACATTCTGCTAATTTTAATCTATTTCTAGTTATTTCTGCTAGACATTGTTATAATTTCTTAGATCAGGAGAAAATAGATTTCATTGAAGTTTATAAAATAAGAATATGTTTGCATGTTATTCATTTATAGTCTTTGCATCAGAGTGATGCCTGCATCATCTCTTCACTCTTTCTTGCTATTGAAATGCATCCTTAGTTACTAGTCCTCCTTTTGAATCTCTTCTCAAACTAGCAAGTGCCACCTATAGACTTGATTCACTGTGTTGTTGATCATTCTTCTACCACATTCAAATTTTTTGAGTGATTTTTATTATGTTTAGTAGATGTATTCCTATTTTAAGCTATAGACAATGAATCAAAAATATGCAAGTATTAAGTCAGTGCTTAACAATTTAGTTAATTATCCTAGGACAAGTTTTCCTAGTTTTCTTGTATTATATCTTATGTACATTCCAGCCTATTGACTTATTCTTGGTCATTCATGGTCATTAATAAAGTTTCTACCTTTTTTCTTTCTTTCTTTGCATTGTAATGTAGGTTGTTATAAAAGAAAAGTTAGGTTATGATCCATTGGAAGTAAATCATGAGGATATGGTCCACTTTGCAATGAAAGAGCCACAGGTCAGTCATAATGATACACTTGAATATTGATACCAATTTCTTGATTCACTCATTTTGTTCTTCACTAGTAGGAGTAAAAGATAATATTGCATTTCTATTTACATTACTTGTTTAACTTATTTGTTAGTGTACTAGTTATATTGTTCTCCATTTCTAAGTGCCATGATATGTTCTTTTGATGCTTATTTTGTGTAGACAATGGCTTCCTATTCAGTATCTGATGCAGTTGCAACATATTACCTTTACATGACATATGTACACTCTTTTATCTTTTCTTTAGCAACAATAATCCCTATGCCCCCTGATGAAGTTTTACGCAAAGGCAATGGAACTCTTTGTGAAATTTTTCTTATGGTTCAGGTGACTAATCCAAGCTAGATCTTATTAAGTGTTATAATGCTTAAATGCTTTCTTCAAGTCCCAGATTTTCATTCCAAAATAATCTATTTATTTTCTTTAGAAATTTCATCCTTTTTGTTCACAGGTTTTTTGAAAGGTGCAGTGGATGTTGTTTCGTATCCCTTCCGATATGGTGAGTTTGAATGACACTTTAATTTGATTTTTAAATTCAATTGTGTAAATATTTTTAGCATCATCATTTTGGATCAAATGAATTTATGGTTTAGCATCAATGTTTTGGATCAAATGAATGTGTGATTTAACATCAATGTTTTGGATCAAATGAATTTGTGGTAAGCATAATCTTGTAGCTAAATCAACATTAATCTATTTGAAAAGGAAATTTTTTGTTTTTCAATTTGATTGTGTATGGTATGTTTAGGATCTATGTTTCAGATCACACTACAAGATCCATCATTAGGAGACAAGAATGCAATAGTGAAGTGTAACAGATGATTTGGTGTAGGAGGTGGAAGTGTTGGTGGTCCCATTGGGGGGCACTTACCACATCAAGGTTCACGACAACCAATTGGAGGTATGGGATCTGGTTTTAACTTTCCTGGTCTTCAAAATCCAGCTGGCCAAACTTTAGTTGGAGGTCTGCTATCTCAAACTGGCTTATTGAGTTAGGTAATCATGTATATTTGCTAGCTTTTCTTTGATAGGTAGGAAATACTGATAGTTTTAGAAAGCTATGGGAAATGATTTTTGAACATTCGACTAAAGATTGTATTAATGTGTTATGGTAGTTGCCTAATCAAGGATTGAGTCAAAGCCTACCTGTGGGATGGGAAATTAAATCATATTATTGGCTCCAAGAATCGATATCTGTGTATTCAAATCTGATGTATCTTCTTTCGAGCTTGCTATTCCTCATTGAATACTAGAGATTGTAGGGACAGATTTATCAATTCACCCCTTGTACCATAGTTATCCTAGTATAGTCATGACAGTCAAATAGTGAAGGCTGAACTTCTTTTGAGATTCTCATGCATGGCTCTGAATACATTCTTGTCAAATTAAATGAATAGACAACTATTGTTGCTAAGAACACATTTTTAGTCTACTAGTCTTTTGTTTGTTTATGATCCATATTGTTAGTTTATAGTTAATAAATTATAATATTAGCTTATCCACCTCCTATGAGCATCATCTAATTGCAATGAGTGCTAAGTGTTCCATTCATTCTCATAAGAGATGAGTCCTTGTGAACTATTACTCATGAAACATGGGTCAATGAGTTTGACTTAAAATCTACAAAGTTGAATCTGCATAGCAATATCATAATTTCACTTGCTATGGAAAAATTTTATGCCTTCAGATCTAATGTTTGGAGGCCTTTTTTTTATCTTCTCTTTGATCAATTTTTGGGTGTATTTGAATTAGGCACAAGTTACAGGTTGTCAACTTTATTAACACTTATATGACAATCTTTTGTAGGAGCCTAATTGGATGAGTCTTGGAAGTAGTTTACCTATACTTGCATCTCTTTCTTGTAGATTTGAGGTGACATGTTTCGATTGGATCCAGTTTAGGTCCTTGTTTATGAGTTGTGCCTAGATTTGGGTCTTATTTCATGTGGCTAAGGCCTATATGTTTCATGTTCTGGGTCGAGGCCCACATGTTACCCTTTTGAGGTCAGATATGTCTCAAACTTAGCCTAGTATATGTTCCCAAATTCACACCCTATATGCTAAAACCCTAGCCACTTGGATCTATGCCTAATTAGGCCTATATGTTAGCTATTGGGGCATAATCAAGCCCATTCTACATTGAATTATGGCCTTGTCTAATTAGATCAGGTCCATTCATTAGACCCAGAGGCTGTTTAAGTTATTTTTAGGCTCCAATCTTGAGTTTTGAGCTTCATGTTTCATCATAGACCTAATTATAGGGAACATTATATCTAGTTTAAGCTTGATTTGGTCATATAAGGCCCACGTGTTTCATTACAAAGGGCTTGCTGATTGGTTGATATTATATGGGTCTTTAGGATATTATATGGGTCTTTAGCATACATGGCCTTAGCTTTGGTGATTAAATTGGATTCTTATTTAACCTTGCCACATTAAAAAAAAAATCATTATACAATATAGAAGAGGGCTATTTGGTCAAAAAGAAGTTGTAGCCAATTTAATACACATTTTGTAACTTTTAACCCCACTGGTTTCTATTCCAATGACTGTTGTATATATTCTAATCTACCACAAGTCTTGTAGGCATAAAATTAATTAGCATTGATGTTGTTTAGGGAACAAACCATGGACAACCTCTTCAAGTTCCATGAGACACATCCTTCCATTGTGTTGCTTATGTAGCAGCCAAGGTGCTGTTTGACTATATCCTCCTTGTTGAACTGCCTAGGTATTGTTAGATTATACATTAGTTTGACAAGATCAACATTGGTCAACAATAGTCATATTATTGATTGATACTATAGTATTATTAATTATATATATTTGAGTAATATTACTGAGTAATATTATTTTTGATTAGTAGCAGTAGTATTGATTAATATTAATTTAATGATTAATTTTATAATATTATTAATTTAAAATTATTGATCTCATTAATATTATTGACTAATATTATATTTGAATATATCAAATTTATATATATATATATGTATGAAATTAATACTTATATGATGAACACACACAATAGTTATACTATATTGTCTATTCTTGGTTCATGGACCAAGGGGAAAATATATGTTGTCAAAATTAGATGAATAATCTTTGCAGCATCATCCCTCTCACTGCTAAATTAGGCTTGCTATATACTTTGCATGAGGAATTTGAAAAGAGTCAAACTTCAATATGATGGTTTGGCAAAATTTGAAACACAAAAATCTGACAGCTATATATATATATATATATATATATATATATATATATATATATATATATATATATATATATAATTTGTGTGTGTGTGTGTGTGTGTGTGAATCATCTTGGATTTCATCTCTTACCTCCTCTATATTATATGAGAATTCTTCTACTAAATAATGCATCAAAATTTTGCAAGTTAATGTTCTATTTTCTCTATACCACGATAGAAGTTATGATTAATATCAATTAAGGCTCTGTGAGAAAATATGAAAAACAATCCCATGCAAATATATAACAACTTTTCTCATATTTTCTCACAAAGCCTTAATTGATACTAAAACTTCTATGGCAGTAAATAAAAAAGGGAAAATCAATTTGAACCACTCTTATACACTATTTAGTAGCAGAGTTTATGTATCATAATATAGGGGAGGTTCAAATTGGAGGACAAGATGTTATGGGCTCAAAAGGAGTTCAATCACCCTAGAGCAATAGATCTTAAATACCAAATCTAATGCTTATATAGATATTAGATGTCTAAATGCTAATTCATCAGAAGAGAGTGTAAGAGGAAATTTGATAACAAGGATTTGGGTGCTATTATTGAAAAATATGATTGAGGTAAAATAGATGCAAACTTAAAGCCAATTGGAGAATAGCTTGTTTATTTGATCAAGGGATCAGTAGCCCTATAAGAATTTGGTGGGAAAACTTCATTAGTGGCATATTACATTGAAAACTCAAGCTAATGCTTCTAAACAGTGGACATCTAAGCTCTAATTTTATAAGAGAGTGATACATGAAATTTCTTAACATTGTGATACAGGAGATTTCTTAACATTGATTTGAGTGTTATTTATTAATAAATATGATTGAAGTGAGAAAGATGGGGGACTTAAAAATGATATAAAAAGAGATCCAAACACAGCTTTGGTTTAAAGTCAGTTTGGTGAATAGCTTTTTATTTGATCATAGTTGTAGAAGAATTAGGTGGGAAAATCCTAGGCACATTATAGTAGATGCAGTAGTTTGTATATGAACCCTCTAGAAATCAGAGGAGCATTTTGAGATTAAAAAATTGAAGTGGTTTGAAGGGATTTGCATAGTTTGTGACAAGACAAAGAGGAAAAGATGCTATTTACCTTTGGATTAAGAAAATTATAAAATGAGTTGCATTTTATGGATGTTAAGATAGTAAATAATCTTATAACTTGTGAAGTGTGAAGATTATTCAAAACCCATATTAATATGACAATAAAGCTAGATAAATTTTAAAATTTGAATGGTCATAATCCAACATCTGAAATCTGCTAGTATAATTGAATATGGTAATGTGATATTTCTAAATAGAGAGTGAAAGCTCTAGAAATGGATCTCTAATTTTTAGAAAATGAGATATGATGTTTTGGATCACTTCCTATTCTTTTCTTGGTTTAAAATATCTATTCAAAATATCAATTTCATAACAGGTCTTTTACAGTAATAATGAGAAATTTAAAATTGGATAGATTTCAATATAACAAAAATTGCTTTGAGATTTGTGAACACAATTTTTTTTGCATAAGATATATAATATTTTCTCAGTCATTGAATGTCATTATTATGCATGATCTACATTTATCAAGAAATGTAGTGTTTCTAGGCATGAACTTTGAGATCCACATATTTTGCTATAAGAATTTGATCATTAATTTTGTAGGAAGTGAGATTTAAGGGTTTAGATTGTAGATAATGTTTTTGGTAACCATGTTCCTAGGTTTTTGTTTTCTGGTTAGAGGTGTGCATCTTGTGCTAGAATGTTTCCATTACATTTCTTTTGTTTGCTTGGTTGACCCCTCCCTTATGAACCTTAGGGTTCCACAATCAATGCGAGAACTTTAGGAAAATGCTGTGTTTTTTTTTTTCACAACACACACACACACACACATACATAGCTTGATCCCTAATTGTTCAAACTTGAATTTGTGGCTGTTGAATATTTCTAGGAATTTAACACAAATGGTGTGAATCCAAGAGGTAAAACTTGCCTTGACCATTCTTCAAGAGGTCAACATGTGCATTCAAGAGCTTTACACACAACACTTAGTATGGATGAATCTTCTAATGGGAATTTACTAGATACGATGAGGTCAAGAAATGTCGAGGAACCAAATATTTTGTTTTCATGTCTCTAAAAACACATATTAATATTTATCAGCAATTAAACTTTACAATTTTCTCAAAAACCTGTTCAAATGCATCTTGTTTATGATGAATTTGAATATCTTGGTCATATGAGTGTTAATGGCTCTGTTGGTAACCCAAACATAAGATTGTTTTCAAGACATTTACTACTGATTAATATATAATCAATTAGTCCATTTTACTATAGAACCTTCTCGCCATCCTCTCCTAGAATTGTTTGGACAGTTGATATGAATATCTTGCTCTAATATTGTTTCAGGGAAATTGTTTATATATATCCTGTATCTGGATCCCAATTTTTTTGAAGTATACTTTGTCTATGACCTATGTACATTGTGTTGCTCTAATTTTTTTTGCCCTTTTTCTGGCATCTCTCTTATTGTAATTTTTTTATTAGTCAACCAAAGCAAGCCATTATCCCAGATGTTTAGATTCAATTTGGCAACTAATTCATGCTATATTTCAAATTTTCATGTAACGCCAAAGCCCCACCATAGGTTACCTTTTTGGTTGAGTTTTTCGATTAAGAGGTTGCTCAAGACTAATTAAAGGGCTTCATTGTAACAAATGAAGCTTGAGTTGGGAAAATTGCACTAGCCCCTGTATTTGTATTGCTATGCTGGTTCCTTCCTTGCTGAGGGGAACTTCTTATTTTTGCAACATGAATGGGTTGTGATGAAGCACCAACAACACTAGGCATAGTTGGAGGAATAGTTGTTCTTGGAGACATCTTCCATTGAGGAGACTATTGTCCCTACTTCATATTTTGGCCTTGATAGGGCATAGATGCTAGAAACTTGCTGAGATTGGAAGTCGGTGGTGTTCGATCTCCTCCATAACTAGGCATTGTAATCTATGTTGAAGTTACCGATGGTAGTACATTTGGGTTAGGAATGGATTTTATATAGCTTGTAGCTTGCTTTGTATTCTGGTTCAACTGTTGAGTAGAGGAAAGCTTGTTCTGTTCTATTGTGCTAGAGAAATGAATCAATTTTCATCAAGTTTTCAATTAAAAGCTCTTTCCCAAATGGAAGGCATCAACTCCTTATGGAAGGCATCAACTCATGGAAATGTCCTTTTAGGTGTCTACCAAAAATGGTATGATTATTCAGAATGATGGGGCTCCTGCACAAGTAGCATAATGATCTCTTTATGGGATATATTGGATTTTGCCCAAAAATAACAAGTCCCACAACACAAGTTATTTATAAACAGTAATCTATATATAAAATACATAATTAAAATTCAATTTAGAGAAAATTGTATCAAGGATTTATGATCATTATACAAATGATATTGAAAATAGAACACCCTAAATTCACTTGTATCCATTTCACTACATACTTCTAATAGCTGATCATATTAGGAATTCGATGGAAAAGCTTGATAGGATGCTGGGAGAGTTGAGATTGTCCTCCTCAACTAAACTCAAGGGCACATAATGAGTGTCCAAGTCATATGGCCCCTTGGGCCACGAGAATGGCAAGACATGTATCATCTTGTAGTTGTCATATTTAATGACTTGGAGGGGTGACTTGGCGAGCTGACTTGGCAAGCTGACATGGCAAGAAGACTTGGTGAGTGAACTTAAAGAGTCAACTTGGTGCAGTGACTTGGTGAGCATAATTGAACAGTTGACTCGGTGAGTCAACTTTGGGAATAGACCTAGCAAGCTGACATTGTCAGCAGCCTTAAAGAGGTGACTTGGTGGGGCAGATTGGCGAGCCTATGTAGAGAGCCCTACTTGGTGAGATGAGATGGTGAGTCGACTTGGTGAGATGACTTAGAGTGCTAACTTGATGAGAAGACTTAAGGAGTCAACTCATTGAGGTGACTCAGCGAGGTGACTTGATGAGAAAACTCATAGTTAACTTGGCGAGCATACTTGAACAATCAACTTGTTGACATGACTTGGTGGGGTGACTTGGCAAGCGTACTTGAATAGTTGAATTGGTGAGTTGAACAAGTGAGCTGACATGATGAGTGGGCTTAGAGAAGCAACTCAGTGGGGAAACTTGGCAAGCACACATAACAAGCCAACTTGCCGAGGCAAGGTGGTAAAACCACTGGTGAATCGACTTGGTGAGCTGACTTAAAGAGTCAACTTGTTGAGGTGACTAGGTGGGGGTGAATTGGTGATCTGACTTAGGGGGTAGACTTGGTAAGAGAACATAAAGAGTCAACTTGGTGAGTGTACTTGAATTGTCAGCTTGGTGAGCTAACATGGTGAGTCAACTTAAAGTGGCAAGTTGGTGGGGCAAGTGGGGGTGACTTGGTGAGCTAACCTAGAGAGTTGGCCTAGGGGGTGGACTTGGTGAGTGAACTTAGAGAGTCAACTTGGTGAGTGTACTTCAATTTTCAGCTTGGTGAGCTAACTTGGGGAGCTAGCCTAAGGATCTAACATGGTGAGTGGGCTTAAAGTGGCAACTTGGTGGGGCAAGCTGACTTGGTGAGCAAGCTCGATGAGTAGACCTAAAGATTGACCTTGATGAGGCACTTTGGTGGGGTGATTTGATGACTGAACTCAAAGAGTTAACTTGGCAAGAATACTTGAATAGTTGACTTGGTAGGGCAAGTTGGCGAGCCAACTTTGCGAGTACAATCAATCAAGAGGAAAAAGTTGAGAGCTTAGAGTGACACAATTTTCAGACGATCATATGAAATGAAATGATTGTATGAGTAGAAAGAAAATAGAAAGAAATCGTGTATAGATGAAGGCATGAAATTGATGGTTTTGGAGCACTTAGCATAGACACTCAACATTCAATACATATCATCATTCGAGATCAAATGGGTGTATGTGATTATATGCATAGTGAATAATAAAGGAGGGAATTGAACCCTCCCCGAGGCACATAGTTGTTGAGGTCCACTTCAGCAATGGCCCTTCCTATGAAATTTCCATCTAAAACCTTTCTAATGAGATAATGTGTTATGAGCTCTTCATCAGTGGGATGCAATGTGAATCCAGCAGATAGTTGTGCATCACCCATATCATGGTTCATCATATGGGTGATGCACAACTATCTATTGGATTCACATTCCATCCCACTGATGAAGAGCTCATAACACATTATCTCATTGGAAAGGTTTTAGACTACAATTTCATAGGAAGGGCCATTGCTGAAGTGGACCTCAATACTGTGAGCCCCAAAAAAAATTTGACCAAGCATTGGTCAAAATTTTGACCAATGGCTAGTAGTTTTCTACCAAGCATTAGTCAAAATTTTGACCAATGGGTAATAGTTTTCTACCAAGCATTGGTCCAAATTTTGACCAATGGCCAGGAGTTTTCTACCAAGCATTGGTTGAAATTTTGACCAATTCCCTACAGTTTTCTACTAACCATTGGTCAAAATTTTGATCTATGCCTTGAAGAAAATGTGCTAACAGTTTCAACAGTATTCAACCAATGTATTGGTCAAAATTTTGACCAACTAGAAGGTTGGTCAAAATTTTGACTAGAAAATTTTTGAAGAATGTGTTGGTCAAATTTGGTCGAAGTTTGGTCAAAAATTTGGCCAAAATTTTGACCAATAAAGGTCAAAAAATGAGCCCAAATGTACTAGTGCTAAGTGAACTCAAAAGACACCACTTTCTAAGCTAGGAAAACACAAGAACACTTGGTAGACAAAAAACTATCTTCACTATCCAAGTGAGCTCAACATACATTGACTAATAATGAAATGACATTTGTGTAACATCAAATACAATACACAATTAATCAATTGTATCCAATAATCTCCCTCTTTGGCATTGATGGAAACATAACATGTCATAACACAATGAAATTTTGAAACAAGAATAAACTAAGGAACATATCCTTGGTTTTATTCATGACAACTCCCTCTAATAGTATGAGCTCTTTCTTTCATTGGTTTCTCCCTCTGTCTACAAAAATTTTTGCCAAGTTCATTCTCCCTCACATATATCTCTTCATAAAATTTCTATGATAGAAAACTTCTGCCTCTTACAATAAACTTTCCTTTGGAATGACAAAAATTTCTATGAGATATGATAGTAACCTTCTCCCTCTTTGACAACACATGCCAAAGACAAAAACTCTATTAATATCAATATATCTTAAGTACTAATTCATTTGCAATATGCCCTTGTTAATTTTGCACCAACTGATTGATCTTCAACTTGTTTTTGGTTGATGCATAACTAAACTTTATTTAGTGAGCTTTAGGTAAGGGAATGACCCCTAGCTTACCTCTTAGATACAAAAATGCATCCTTAGGTAATGGCTTGGTGACTATGTCTACAATATGTTCTTTTTTATTTACATATTCCAATTTTACTTCTTTATCCTACACCAATTCTCTTAAGAAGTGAAATTTTATAACAATGTGCTTTGTTTTGGTATGGATCAGTAGATTCTTTGATATATTGATTGTACTGGTGTTATCACAGTATATGACTATTGGATCCTTGATCTCTATTTTCATTCCTTCCAACAATTGTTTGAACCAATTAATGTTAGAACAAGTAACTACTGCTACCACATATTTTACCTCTATTATGGATTGAGAGATGCAATTTTGTTTCTTTCTTGTCCAAGACACTAGTCTCTTACCAAGAAAGAATGCTCCACCACTAGTGTTTTTTCTGTCATCAAGACTTCCTACCTAATCAACATCAATAAACACCTTCAAGTCCAAATTGCCTCCAAGTTTGTACCATAAGCCATAGTCTTTAGAAACTTTCAAATATTTCATGATTCACTTGATTTCCATCATGTAATTTTCTCTAGGATTTTTTGTGAATCTTGCCACCATTCCAACTGCTAATGCAATATTAGGCCTTGCATGAACTACATACTACAATTTTTCAATCATTTATCTATGTGTGTTCTGATCTATTTGTTTAAAATCATCATTCTTGGAAAGCTTATGCCTAGTAGACATAGGGGTTCCAACTAGTCTTGAATCTTCCATTCCAAACTTCTTTAGTATCTCCTTGATTTACTTAGATTGATTGATATAGATACCATTTTTGTTCTGCTATATCTACAACCCAACAAAGAATTTTATCTCACCAACTATGGAAATCTCAAATTCTTTACTCATTTCTTCTAAAAATGCTTTACACGAGTCATCATTTCCTATGAATAAGGTATCATCAAAAAATATTTCTACCAACATAATCTTCTTGTCTAGTCCTTCTTTGATATACTAATTACTATTATCATTTTTTCTTTGAAATCCAATCTATACCAAGTAATTATAAGGTCTTTCATAGCAAGCTCTAGGAGCTTGCTTGAGACCATATAATTCTTTGCGTAACATGCAAACCATGTCTCTTTTGCTAGGATCTATAAAACCTTCTAGTTGTTCAATGTAGACATCCTCATCAAGAATTCCATTCAAGAATGTAGATTTAACATTCATTTGATATACTTTAAATCCTCTATGTGTTGCATATGCTAGTAAATTTCTAACACCTTCTAATCTTGCAATAGGAGTAAAAGTCTCACCATAATCAATACCTTCTTCTTGAGAATAGCCTTTATATACTAGTCTTGCCTTATTTTTGGAAATGTTTCCATCTTCATTTAGCTTATTTCTAAACACCCACTTTGTGCCAATTATATTTTTATCCTTGGGTCTAGGAACAAGAGTCCAAGTTTTATTCTTTTCTATCTTTTATATCTCTTCATTCATTGCTTCATCCAACTTTCATTTGCCAGAGCACCTTTAACATTTCTAGGTTCAAATTTAGCAAGTAAACATGTACCTTTTAATTTTCTTTTATTCATTATTCCATCAGATTTGTTACCAATGATTTGATTAGGTGCATGACACCTTCTAACATATCTTGCTAACATAGGTTATTTGGGTTTTGAATGAGTTCCATTGTTTTCATTGTGAACTTCAGTATCAAACTTGAGTCCCATTTTTTGTGACTCAGGTCCATTAGACTTGGTTTGAACTGGCTTAGTAGCCTCTGACTATGATTCAGATCCTTTAGACTGTGACTCGAGTTGCATTGTTTGCAACTCAGTAACTGTTGGAGATTTTGGGGACTTAGGAGATGAAGTCTCCTTTCTTTTAGATAGGTTTGGTAGGGTATCATGTTCATAGTAAACAAATCTTTTGTAACCCTCTAGCTCTTTATTGCTCTCTTCTTCACTCTTTTCTGCAAACTCATCAATTATAACACGTGTACTTTCTATTACTTTATGATTAGACAAATTCAAACATTTTTATACTTTTCTTCTACAGGAGTATCCTAGAAATATGCCTTCATCACCTTTTACATCAAATTTTCCTTTTCTAGACTCTTTCAAGATATAAAATTTGCTACCAAATACTTTCAAGTAACTTACATTAGGTTTGTAGCCATACCATAGTTGATAAGGAGTTTTTCTTGAATCTTTCTTCAATTGTACTCTATTCAAGGTATGAACTATAGTGCTAATAACTTCCTTCTAGAATTTAATTGCAACATTCTTTTCAATCATCAAGGTTCTTACGCAATCCATGATGGATCTGTTTCTTCTTTTAGCTATACCATTGTATTGTGGTGTACCAAGAGCTGATACTTGTGTTTCAATGTAGAAATTATTGAATTCATTAGAGATAAATTCACTACCTCTATCTAATCTTAAACATTTTAATCTCATTCTAGTTTCCTTTTCTACTCTTGCCAGATACCATTTGAATTTTTGAAAGACTTCTAATTTTTCTTTGAGATATAATATAGTCATTATTCTAGAATAGGCATTAACAAAATGAATGAAAAACTTTTCTCCACTATAACTCTCTATTCCAATAGGTCCACATAAGTCTTTATGAACAATTTCTAAGAAATTTTTTTACTGATAGTTTTTTCTTTTAAAACTAGTCTTTCCCATTTTACTAATTTGGCAATTCTTGTATAAACCCATATCAAGCTTCTTTAAACTACGAATACCTCTTACTCTTCTATGTTTTCTTATCTTAACCAAATTATCAAAGTTTACATGACATAGTATTTGTGCCATAACTAGCTTTCTTCTACTTGAGCAAAAAAATATGAACATTCACTAAGATCAAGATAAAATAGATTACCTATTGTTTGCTTTTCAGATCCAACTAGATTTCCTTTTCCATCTAGTAATTTGGCCTATCCATTCATGAATTCTACCTTGAATTCAATGTTATTCAACTGTGCCACACTTAGTAGATTATTCTTTTGTCCTTTGACCCAATAGGCATTCTTACATACAAGTTCCTTATTCATGAAATACATCATTTTCCTTTTACATTACAAGGTTTGTTGTTTCCAAATCTCACACTACCTCCATCATAATATTCCATGTGCTCAAATTTTGTTTCATCTCTAGTCATATGATGTGAACAACCACTGTCAATAATCTATATATCATTTTTTCTAACATGAGAGATACATTTCATCTTATCTCCTTCATCATTAGATTCATCTTTTACATCAATATATACTATTTCATCTTCACTGTTATCAGAATCTTTATCTATAAAAACAAGATTTCTTACCTTTGTCCTTGTAGTTCTTGGAATCCTTCTTGCCTTTGTGCTTATTGTTTTTATTTTTATCTTTTCTTTCTTTGTTTGGACATCTTGCAACAATTTGACCAACTTCTTCACAAGAGAAACATATCAGAGGAACTTTACCTTTGTACTTTCCTCCACCTTTGAAATACTTTCTTGCAAGTAGGACTTCAATAACTTCAAGATCACTGTCTAAATTTTTTGATGTTTCTTCTTCTTCACTTCTTGATTGACTAGAATTTGATATCTTACCCTTGTCTTTGAGTGAGAGTTTAGCTTTAAAAGTAGACTCAATAAACGTTGAACTAGGAACATAGTTATCAAAGTTATCTAACTCAAAAGCTATCAATCTTCCAACTAGGGCATCCAAAGATATTTTATTATTTGGATCACATCTCATCTCTTGAATAGTAGATACTCTAATTGGATAAATAGGAAGAAGAGTTCTAAGTACCTTGCTTACTACTATTCTTTCTTCACTGTCTCCTCTAGATGCTTTGATTGTACTTACACTTGCTTTGATTCTTTCCACATATTTTGTAATGTTATCATCTTCTCTCATTTTCATCTAATTAAAATGACATCTAAGACTTTCATCCTTAGCTCTTTTTACATTGTCATCTCGTCCATATATGTCTTTTAGTTTGTTCCACATATCATGAGCTATTTTGCAGTCTTTGACTTCATCAAATTCAGCATAACTAAGAGCATATGCAATATTAATCATCATGATGATATGATTCTTCTTTTCAGAAATATCTTCAATAGATAATGTTCTAGTGGGGGTCTTGTATTCAGTATCAAGATATTTGCACCTTGAATCACTAATAGTAGCCAAATGTAACCTCATAAGTCCTTGCCATGCTACAAAATTGTCTCTATTCAGCTTGGAAATCTCTCTTCTATAACACATCCTGATGTTTAGCTTAGGTCCTTGAAACCTTCTCTGCAAGCATCAAATGCTCTGATACCAATTGTTGGAAATATAAGAAGAGTAACTAAGAGGGGAGGGCATAATTAGTTACTACTAAAATAAATCTCAGATCCCTTAGATGTTAGTACAAAATAAAGTTTGAAAATTGAATACTCCTGATGCTCGGTAAACACACATAAAATGTTGTAACTTAGTAAATACTACTTATGTAAATCTTTAAATGTTATCTATGATTACCCTTACTTTAACTTATTTTCAAAAAAATAAAATAAAATACCATGAACACATTTGACAATAGGATTTAACGTGGAAACCCAATTTGGGAAAAACCACGAATTGCAACTAGCTACTATTTTCACTCTTTTGAAGTGAGTTCTATTATGAGCCAACCCTATTAAAGGTTACAAAACACATTGTTAGGTGTGACCCTGTTAAAGGATTTAATCACCCTATTAGGAGTGGCCTTGTTAGAGGTCTTAAGACAATTCAATAGAACTGCCACCTTGTTAGAGGATTTACATATAGCTATTAAGCCAACTATGTTAAGAGATTTAGATCACTACTACAATGGTTAGAGAGTAATAATGAGATAACTTGATTTGGATGGAACTAATTTTTTGATTGTAGATCTCTATTCTAGCTTGTACTTGATCCTTCTTGATCGAATATAGCTTTTCTACTCCACAAGGATATTCTGCTTATCCTTCAAATTCACTTCATTTCTTCATCATTAAATCTTCAATACATTCATCACATCTTCACACACTTTTTATCCAAGGCTTGACCTTATACTTATATCTTGGGTATTGTCAAGTTGGCTCATATGCAACTTCAAATTCATCATCATAGTTGGCTAGAACCAATAGATAAATCAATTAAGCTTAATATGCCAAAATAAGAAAATCCTTCATTAGCTAACCTAGCTTAGTAGACACTAACTCAAAAATTATTTCCTATGTTAACCAATAGAAGCTTAGTTAACACTGCAAACATGCAAAGATCCTTTAGCAACCAAGTGAGCTTGGTAACACTTGTTCCATCCAACTTTTCTTCATTGACCAAGTGAACTCGGTTAACACTCATCTTTAGCAAACTTTTCTTTGATGCCTGAGTGAACTTGGTAGATACCTTTTTTGGGTAGTCATTTTACACGAGGTCAATAGCAGGAATACATTATGCAATTCCTTTCTTGAAAAGCTAATCCTTTTAGGATCAACTCTAAGGTTCAATATTTCTCTTGCGACATAGCAAAATTTTCTCAGTTGAAGATAAATGCGATTGTTCATGAGGAGGCCTTTACTGGTTCTATTATGATCTCAAAATGAAATAAATCTATTTGCTATCTCAAAATTACACACAAAAGAAAAATAATTTTGTATTTTCTAGTTTTTTAATGAATGCAATAAACAATGCAACAAGAATGAGTTCCTATTCTAACAAGGGGTTAGCAAAGAAAATAACGAAACTAAAATAAAATAACATGAAATTGAAATAACTTGAAATTGAAATCCTAAATGGACATAAGCTATAGAAAACAACACACTGTGAGTTAGACTTTCAAAGAAATTGGTAGAAAACCAATAAAAATAGGAGCAACACTTCCTAGAATCCACTGATGCAATTGTCAGTAAGAAATGCTAACAATCATATGATATTTCACCTTTCATCAAATCACAAGGCCACCAAAAGTGCACTCATGCGAGAAAAAAGGCTATGTAGGCACAATTTGATGATCTCTTCTCAAGCTCATTACATCAGCAGAATTTGTAAATCTGTAGCAAACACTACAACTAAAAGATCACATAACTAGAAACAATGCAATAAACATTTGGCTCAATCACAATCTCATGAAAAAAATTCACAAAACAATGACACATTCAAGAAAGAATGATTACACTCCAAATGCGAGCACCAAAAGCATAATTTTATTGCATAATAATGACAAACCTTGTTACATTTTACAATGGGGTATTTATAAGAACTTGTCTCCTCAATTTGTGTTGAGAGTGAGAGATATCTTCATGCAATAAAATTCTTTTAAAAATTTAAAACAAAATAAATATATACAAACTAACAATTAATCTAGTGCTTAGAGGGACTCCATCCATATTTTATTCATTAATTGGATGCATGAGTGCTTTACATGGCAAAAATAGAGAAAGAATGAGAAAAAACTAGGAGGAAGCCTTTAGTCAAAGTCGGAGCATCTGGAGGTGCCAAAAATAGAAGTTGGTCCTTCACTAGGCATGTGTCATAGTTAAACTATCATTAGAATGCATTTTCGATGCATGGAGAGCGCTGTTTTTGGAACAAGTAGTTAACTATTAGTGCACATCTAAATTGTGGAGCTACGAGCTTGTGTACCTACAAACTTGCATACCTATGGAGCTGCATACCTGTAGAGCTACAGATATTGATAGGGTCAAAATTGAAATTCTGGCATTTGAGTTTTGTTCTTCTTCATCCCAAAGCTATGTTTTGATGTTTTCCCTTGAATTTCTCTATCATCTCAGTAATCTTAGCCACATTTGAAAGATCTAAAGCCTCATATTTATCTTTGACCTTCTTTCTGTAGTTGTCCACCACAATTTGAGGCTCTGTAAAATCTCTGAGTTTGGTATCTAACTCTAACAGGGCTTCTTCTATCCTGAAGGCTTGTTGGATTTCCTCATCATCTATAGCCTCCACAAAAATCTTCCTAAAATTCTCCACTATTGTCTCTATAGGGAATAATTTCTCTCATTCCTCATCTTCAAAAATTTTCAAGCATGCATTGTTGTAGTGTCTCTCTGCTTCCAAAATTTTCTCTCAGGCTTGGTCCTTGAGCCAAAGGATCTCCTTGTGTAAGGTCTCCATTACTTTATTACTATTCAATTTTCTCTATCTAATCATCAATCATGTCTAGTTCTTCTTCGGTATATATATCAATCAAAACTCAATATCTTTGGCCTTTTATGGCTTGTAGAGTCTACAAATCCTTACTCCAAGCCCGTACCTCATCCATGATACTAAAGTCTTGCTTCAAAATTGCTATGATATTGTTCACGTTCTCCTACATAGCATGTAGTAACTTCAAATTCCTTTTGATGATAGTAACACCTTTCTCCTCAAAACTTTCTCACCATTCTTGGAAAGCCTTCAAAAATGGGTCTAATTGTACACTCCCCCTTCTCTAAGTACAGTGTTCAAACTATGCTCTAGGTGTTTAGGATCAAGAGGACCAACAACCTCAACTAGATATCCCTTTAGGATCTCAACTTTCCTTCAAAGTGCTTGGAGTTCAATCTCCTCCTATTCCATGTACTTGAGGACCTCTTTGACTCCCATAGTCATCATTTGTTAGGCTGAATCCCATGTAGGCCTTCCCAACATAACATCCTTTAACTCATAATCTTCAAGGCTAAGGCCTTCTACATCCATGTCTTCAGGAGGGAGAGCCACTTGTGCAAATAAATCCTAGTTCTGTATGGTGGTGACAATTGCCAATGGTGCTGCCTCATGTGATGAAGACTTAGGTTTGTTCAAGATCTCTACAATGTCACAAATGTCTTCCTCTGAAGCACGAAATTGAGGCTTAGTACTCCCCATTATTTCCTTTTGGATCCATCTAGGGATGCATCCTATTGAGGACCTAGTTCTTGATGATGAAGGAGTATGTTCTACAACTTCCTTCCATTTTTTGCTCCTATTGGGACTTGTATCCTATTGGGAGGGCTCTTCTTTTGTAGCCTCAGTCTTAGTGGATCCTTTATCTTGAACCTCAGTATCATGGGTAAGTGGCTTCAAATATTCCATCATTTGTTTTGGTCTCTCTTCTAATAATGGTTTCTTTTGTATATGCTCTTCCTTTGAACTCTGTGGTGGAGGGGTCACCGAGCCCTATTATACCACTATAACTCATGGTGGAGATGGAGTAGTAAGATCAAGACCCTATGTATCTGGTAGCATCCATGTCTAGTCTTCCTATTAAGGTTTACCTATAGGGGTATCCCTAAACTTATTCCCAATCAATTCTATACCTATGGGCATGAAATAAAAATTTGACATCAAGAAAATATCATTGCTATCATCATTCTGATCATCCACACACTATTGTACTTCATCTTCTAAAGAAGAGATCTCTAATGGTTTTTCTTGAGTGCATGGCGGGGTACCCATGGCACCCTTTCTCCTTTGTTACTTTGTGGCTCTAGCTAGCCAAGTTCTTCCCTGTAGGGGCACTTGTTCATCATCCTCTTCTAATTATCTTTATTCTTCTTCTTCATCTCTCTCCAGAATACTTTCTGGAAAAGATGGATTGGGCATTGATCTTCTACTAATCCTTTTCCTTTTCTTCATCTAAATCTTAATCCTCTTCTTCTATTTCTTGGAGGTAGAAGGAGAAGCTAATTCATCTTGCATAGGAGGAATGGAAACTTGTAGAATCTCTCCCTCTTCTAGTTGGCTAGACACAATGGGAGGCAACTATGGTTCATCCTAGACTTGGGTAGCTCTAGTATCTTGGGACCCTTGTGCACTTTTTTCTTTTTGCTGGGAAGGAACTTGTTCTATCTGAATCCTCTGAGTGGAGGTCCTCTTTCTTTTTTTCTTTCCATTCCTTTTATGTGAGCAATAATATCCAACTAGGCGATCAAGTTGGTACACTAATTTTGGTCTGATAGGAGACTGAGCTACAAAGGTAGGAATTGTTACTTTCCTTCCTCTACCTCTTTCTAGGAAAGCATGTGCATGGAAGATTATAGTACCAAGAATTGGATCAAGTGGAAAAGGTTTCTTGATCTAATCCTTTGTAATTTTGACAACATACCTTGCTCAATGATTAATATCATCGACCTCCTCCTTGTCAACCTCAACATTTAGAATAGGTCATTCCCCAATTTTATCTGCATTGAACAAGGGGTCCAGTAACTCCTTAGAATCTTGTTGCCTTATCTCATCAAGGATGTTCAACTGGAGAGCCTTTTCTGCTAGATACAAAGTCATCCTACAATAGTCCCTAATGTGGACATCATTGTCATTTATGGCATTCATCTAGTGATCTTCAATAGCATCCTCATGATGGAAGTCTCTTCCTACCAGACTCTCCACTTTTTTGACATTGTCAAAATATGGCTAGGGAGATTTGTATTCTTCAAGAGGATAGTTCTCCCACTCCCATTCAAAAGATGGAATATCTTGTTTCCTCTTCACCTGATAAGGTCCAATGACCAATGGCCATGCTCAACAAGGTCTTTGTTGCCTCTTTATCTTCTCATAGCCTAACTCATTTTTTTGGGAAATCTCCAATAGTACCAACTTGTCACTAGGATATCTCGGGAGCTTCTTAGGATTGATGGATGCACCAACTACCCACAAATATGTGAATGTATTGAACTAAATAAAGTAGGCTCTGAGAGCTGTGACTTGTGCTTTGGCTTCATTGGATAACCTCTTTCCATAATCTCCCTCAATGAATTGAATGATCACAAAGGCGAACACATCATTCACAATTCTATATTCTTTACTCTACGCTGAGAGCTTATTCACTAGCTGGGGGTAGACTATATATGGCTAGGCATTGGAGTCTTGCATGCTGCCTTTTTTGTATAAACTAGGATAGTTATTTACCCTTGCTACAAGTAGGTACACCATGTAAGAAGTCATGTAAAACTTCTTCTTGTCCTTCACCATCCTCAATTGCTCACACAAGTTCTCACTTAGTGTGGTAACCCAATCCAATGGTATCTTTGCCTATCTAATGGTCTCAATGAAGTTGACCATGAAAGTATTGAGGTGGCCCACTACACGTAAACCCATGACTCTGCTCAGGAGAGTCACTGATATCCTCCATCATTTATCCTTGGGTCATATCCACTTTTCTAATTATCCTTCCTCAAGGAGGCTTCTCAATAAGATAAGAAGATTGTATGATGTCAATTGCCTCTTACTGATGTTCCCTATACCACCTTTCAGTTGCTTCATATGAAAGTCTGATGAACTAATCTGCTTTTCATACATGGAATACCCTCTCAATATTGTCGGGTCGTAGGTCCAGCATAAACTCTTTGGTTACACTCTTGACTATTCTTTCATCAGGAACAAAATGATGTGACAGGGCCATGATTAGTTTAGCTAACTGTACTAACATGAGATGTGACATTGCATTCACCAATCTAGAACAAATCAATGTGGACATCATGGCTGATCTCTCTATTGGTTTGTTGCAAATTCTTAGAAATTCACCTAAGTCTATATGCCCCAGGTCAGTATCTCAAATTTTTGTGGTCATCATGGAATCTCGATTTCAAAGGTACACCTTGGAACTTGAACATGACCAGTTTGGGTGCTACTCTGGATGTGGATGCCATTTGGTTACCTACACATTGTGAGAAGGAAAAAAATGTTATTAGTCCAGGGATAAAACGTTAAAAAAAAAAATCCTATGAATTAAAATAAACATAAAGAAAAGAAAAAAAAAAGCCCCCATTTGGGCATTTTATTTATTTTCATTTATTTATTTATTTTATCCTTTATTTTTTATTTTTTATTATTTATTATTTTTTTTAAAAAAAAATTTTTAATTTGAAATGTAACATAAGAAATAACAAAAAAAAATTATGGCACGCATGCGATAGGTTTGTGATTTCTCACGGTGCCAATCTTTAGAGGTCTCGCTCACCAACATCAGCATGTGACGCTTTTGAAATGCACATGGTGCTGGTGTTTTATGTGTGTGTAGTGCTCACCGCATGGGTGGCGCAATGTGTTTAATAGCACTCGTGGTGCTTGCTCCATGGGTAGCATAATGTATCTTATGCATATGCAGTGCTGGCTGCATGGGCGAGGTGCTCACCACATGGGCGGCACAATGGATCCTACGTACACACACTGCTCGCTGCATGGGCGACACAATGTTTCCTAATAGCGCATGTGGAGATCACCACATGAGCGGTGCAAAGGTTTTAAGCATGCATGGTGGTGTTGAGTTAAATGCCTTACCTTGTTTGATATCCACTAAATGCAAAATTAAATTGTGAATGAATTGGAAGATTGGGCAGGGGGTTTTATAACCCTTGCCGCATCAGGCCGGGTGCGCAGTGCACCTCGGTGCGTGACATGCACTCCAGCCATGCACGTGCTTATGGGCATGTGAAATTATTATTTTTAACTTTTATTTTTATTTTTATTTTATTTTTATTTTTTATTTTTTATTTTTTATCTTTAAATTTTTTTTTATGTTTTTGGATTTTTTTTATTTTCTAAAATTTTTGTATTTTTTGACTTTTCTAATTTTTTGTGTTTTTTTAATTTTAAATTTTTTTATGTTTTTTCTAATTTTTTGATGACTCTAATGTTTTAACTCAAAAAAATTTCTCCTGACTCTCAAACTGTGAGTCTGGGAGTTGGGAAAAAACTAGGGGGTCTCCATTCCTAGTGAGGAATGGGCAGTGTGTTGTGGACACCACAACAAACAACCCCAAAAAAAGGAAGAAATGACCAAGGCATTTCTTCATCAGCAAACATTCCTCCAATGTGTGTCAAACACCAACTAAACTTTGAACATCTCGAGCATCTTTCACATGACTTTATAATCAAAATCTTAGAATTTGAAACCTTCAAACTTAGTGTGTACATTGTGTATTTGTTCCCTTTGACGCCTTAGGAGGTAGTCTATCAAAGTTTTCAGAGAACTTGAAACAATCTTTGACTCCTCCTTGCTCATTCACTCAAAATGTCCATAAAGACTATTTATCAACCAATTGCTTAACTAGATGAGAGAATCAGTTCCAGGTCTCTTGGTGAGATGCCACCTTCTTTTAAATTTTTTTGGCCATTTGAATAATTGTTCCATGTCCTTTAGAATGTTACTTTTGATGAAGCAATATTTTGAATACAAGATACTTTGTTTTGAGAACGTATCTTTGGCCATTTCAAATCTTTTAGAATCTTTCAATCTTAACACCCTATTTTTATTTTTATTCTTCTTTTATTTTCTATATCCTGACTATGCTTAGACTATGTAGTCAAGACATTAGTGTCATTTCTTGGACTCAATCTCTTGTGAGCATCCCTTGTGTTTCTCTTTTAGAACCTTTTTATGAACTCTCATGCCAATCAATGATCTTAGCAATCCTTTTGAGGAGACTCCTCCTATTTGAACCAGTTGAAGTTTGGATCATCCCTCATCACCTTTGATTTCAATTCAACAACACCTAAAAAAATTAAAAAAATTAAATTTGCAAAGTGTTGAGAACTTGTTGGTCTAGGCTTCTAATTTTCAGACTAAAAATACCCCATTTCCACAAGAAATGTCGGTTGCTTGGTTGGTATAAGACACACAATCATCCAAATGTTTGGAAAAAGAAATATCTCTTCCTAAAATTGGAACCAAAGAGTGGTTAGTAAAATTTTGAGAGAAAATCTCAAGTACACCTTTCCCCCTAGGACTGATGTAACTTTGAAAGGAAACACACGACTGAAAGCAAACACACAACATGAAAGCAAACACACTTGTAGAAATAAACACACTTGCAGAAATAAAATTCTAAACTAAATGCAAAAATGATTGAACTAGTTTTTTATTTTTATTTTTATCTTTTAAGCTTCAAAATATTGCTTCAGAAACTACCCATTTACGAGGAAGGGAAGAAATTCCCCCTTTAAGGAACTAAGCTTGAAAGTGTTTTCTCCTAGAATTTTCGTGATTTGATAGGGGCCTATCCACAAGCGTTGAAATTTGGTATGGCTACCCAAATTTTCTTTTTCCTTATCTTATAGTAGAACAAGGTTGAAAATCCTAAATGGTTTGATCGTAGCTCTCTTATCAAACCATCCTTTCACAACAGCTTGATGTTTAGCCATGTGCTCCAATGTAGCTATTCTTTTATCATCCATCTCTAGAAGATTCAACAATCTAATTTTTACTTTGTTAGCATCTTCAACATGCCCACTCATGAACTTCAAAATGGGAATTCTAAGATTAACTGGGAACACTGGTTCTTGTCTGTAGATGAGCAAATATGGAGAAGTTCCCAAAGCATTTTTGACTCACTCGATCTGTCCATAAGGCATATTTGAGTTGTGTATGCCAATCCCTAGGATTCTCCTTTAACAATCATCTTATTACTATGATCAAGTTCTTGTTTGCAGATTTTGCTACCCCATTTCCTTGTGGATATTAGTTTGAAGAGAACTTGATAATGACTTGATTTTTGAATGCCCACTAGGTCAAGAATGTGAATTCAAATGTAGACCCATTATCACACACAAGGGAGAATGGCATTCCAAACCTGGTAACAATATGTTCTTCCAAAAAGTCTATCACCACATTAGCAATGCAATTTTTGAATGTTTCTACTTCTGTCCATCATGTGTAGTGATCCATAACCATGAGAATAAATGCATGGCCAATTGATGATAGTGGGTTGACTAGACCAATAAAATCTAGCCCCCACTTTGTGAAGGGGCATATCTCATACATAGGCTCAAAAGTGTATGCTCAAAAGTGTCTTTGAATATCAAAGGCCAAAAATAACCCAATCTTAGAATCATGTGGGTTGTTTCTTCTGCCAAACCATGTCCTGTACCATACTTATCATGAAAATGTTTCAGGACCTCCTTTGCTTCCTCAAGGTCTAAACATTTCAGATAAATCCCTTCATAATTTCTCTTATACAACTTGTTTTCATGCAATATATAAGATTCACACTTTATTTTAAGTCCCCTACATTGTGAACTATTCATCCACCTTGAGCATTGGTCTTGTAGGAGATAATAGACAATGTCTTGAGAACAAATATATATCACCACTCCTTGATTAATGTCAACTTGTGATACAACCATCTTCTTCTGATCATCCTTATTTGTTTCATCATCAAACTTGAATTCCTTTTCATTTCCATCCTAGTTATCAGCTATCATTTTTGACAATCCTTGACCTTTAACTAATCTCATAGATTGAATTTCGAGATCAAATTCTTGAATTATGGCCATCCACTTCCCTCTCCTTAAACCAAGTTTGTTCTACATCAAGAGTGTCTTTACTATTGGATTAGGTACAATTGCATACACCTTACTTCTTAGTATGTAGTGATGGAACTTCTTTACTACCTTGATTAATGCAAAGGATTGTTTATCAAGGTTTGAATAATTCAACTCTACATTCTTCAAAGGACAACTCATAAAAGTAATTGGTCTTTCATCTTCCTTTTCCCTATTCTGTGTCAAGATCCCTACATGCTTTTCCTATCTATACCATTCTTGGTTCTTCATTAGTACCCAAATTGTATGAGTCACATTCTTCGATTCCCTTTTCTTGGGTTACCCTTCTATTGAGTGTTGATTCATCATGATCAAAGATATGTTCAAGTTCAACCATTCTCTCTGGAATAGTGTTAGTTTTTAAATTCAAAATCTCATCTTCATCTTCAAGCCCATCATCTTCAGGCTTGTCATCTGGTGTATCATCAATCTCTTGTCCCTCAAAATGGTGACTGCGCATGATAAACTAATGTATATGTTCATCATCTTGAAAGACCTAAAATTTTGTGATATTGTTAGGAATGGATGGAACAACAACTAATTCTACTGAAAATCTTTTCAACTTGGTTCTTTCAACTGGCTATACAACACTTGCTGAAATGGCAAGAACATCTGCTACCATTTTCTTTCTTCTTGGAATGGATTTGATGTTTAAGGCTTCAAACTCATCCAATATATCCCAAACCCTTTTTTTGTAAGCAAGTAATCTTTTATTGTTGCAAGAGTAAATGGATTTTACTTGTTGTATAACCAATTGAGAGTTTGCTTCAATTTTGAGAGCTATGACTCCATTTTTCCAGTGCAAAGAGAAGTCCACAAATTAATGCTTCATATTCTGTAGTATTGTTAGTACATCTAAACTATAACTGATATGCGACATAGAAAGACCTACTTTATGGGCTGACCAGTTTGATACCTACATCGGCTCCCATCTTGCACCTAGAACCATTGAAGCAGAGTTTCCAAATTGAATTTTCCTTGGGTTTTCTAACTTTATGCTTATTCGTCCTTAACTTCTCTTTCAGTTGAGCCTTGAATGATTGTTTCTTTGGAACCCATTGTAACTTTCCTTGTGTAGGACTTGATGAGTTCCCTTCATAATTTGTAGATAGAGGAAGTGCATATTTTTCTTGTTTATCTTGGATTTCCCCTATCAATTCTTTGATTTCCTCAACTTTGGGTTTAGGATGAATGACCACTAAAGTCCATCCTTTACCTTTCACATATCATCTTCTTCTTTGGACTTTAATCATCCTAGGAGGTGGAGAAGACAAAACTCCACCATCTAAAGAGGTATCACTATATGACACATTTAAATCTTCAATTTCTTCTTCAATCTTTTTAACAAGCTTGGATGTGTTCACTGATTTAGGCTTTTGGTGAGTTCATCTATTAAGGTGTTTTTATCCTTGTTTTCCATCATGTGGGTCAATACCTTTGCAACTGCTTGTTGTTATGACAAGCATTCAAACTCAAAGTGACTAACTTTGTGTAAGTGACAAAATCCTAGAAGGAGGACGATGCTAGGATCAGCTTCCTCTCCCAAGCATTGTAAATTAGTGACCATACTATCTATGAATTGTGTCATGGTTTCACTTTTGGGTACTAGCACCTTAGGTTCTTCATTCTAATCTTGAGGTGTATTGGTTGGGACCATATCCAATACCATTACTTTCTATGAACCCAAATCCAATTGTAAGAATGCTATCTCATTCGGGCCATTGTAGTTTGTAATCATTGTTTTCAATTTGGGCTTAACATCTATCTTGATTTGATTGTTCAATCTTTTCCACGACAACCATAATTCAGTAAAGTCTATAGAAAACCATCCTCTCAAACATTTCATCCATTCTCTACTTAGAAGTAACCCATATGTTTTTGGGATATCAACTACATGTATGTCAATAACATCCTAAATTTGAGGGTCAACTGTCAGTTGTATTAGCACATCTTTCAATACACCAATGACCTTTACCTCTACTTTATCCAATTTTATCCAATTGTTTTATCTAGCCTTTGGGCTATTGATAATGGCATTATGTTACACAAAGCTCCTGAATCAATGAGGAAATTATGAAGATTCTTCCCATATATCCTAATGGTAAGAAAAAATGGGGGTACCTCAACTTTGTCTTTAAACATAGTGGGTATCGCTTCTGCAACATTTACTTGTTGAGATACTATCTTTTAAGGAATAGCATTCATATTGTGAGAAATCTTTCTATGATCCAAGGGTTTCATAAGAGCTTCTCGTTGTTGCAGACAATTTTATAACATTATGTTGAACATGGACATATTGTCTTTAGTTCTCTTCAAATCTTCTACCACATTGTACTTCTCACTGGACCAAGTAGGATTCGTTTGTATAGTTGGTACATTCACTTGATTATGATTCTATTGTCCTCCATACATTGGTCTTACTAGTGGCAGATTGCTACTTGCTCTTGGATTAGGTGGAGTTGGTTGTAAAACTAGAGGAATCCCATCCATCAAAGGTTCCTTTCTATTTCTGATATTGTATGTATTTCGATTGTCATTGCGAAAGGAAAACATCTCATCATGCTGAATATTAGGTTCTTGACTAAATGGGAATGAGAATTCCTCACTTGCTAGTTGTTCCAGTTGGGTATTTTGTGCAGAATCATAGGATTCCAAGAGCATAGCATTGAATTGTACAAGAGGGGGATTTTTCATTTACTCGTGAATTTTGATTCATCTCCTAATTGCCATTATAGTAAGAACCACCATTGTTGAGCACATTTTTCCTATCATCATACTGATTGATATCAACATATTGAATGTTGTTGGTGTTGTTATTGGTAGGAATGCTTCCATTATTTAGGTAGGTGTTCCATTGTCATTTCTATCTTTGCAAGCCATTATTTTGATTAGGAGGATTGAAGTTTTCTCTCTATTGTTGTTTCGTACATTGTTGTTGTTATTGTTCCCGTTGAAGTTCCTGTTGTAATTCTGACCAAAATTGCTATTGTAGGAGCTAACGTTGTTTCTTTGGAAGTTGTTATTTTTTCCTTGTGACAATCTAAGATGTGTCAATTCATTTTTTATCTATGACATAGTCTTCTTCATTTGACCAACTTTTGAAATGTGATTATTGTTTGTTTCCACATGAACTGTGGCCTTCTGTTCAAAGAAATGTGCTTTTGGAGGCTCATACCCTAGATATGTTATCACTTGATTTTGTGGAGTGGGTGCCTACTATAATGGAACTGGATTCATAGGTATGAATTGGCTAGGCACAGTAGGTGCTCCCATGAGGTATGTTGGAATTGTAGTGACTACTTGTGTTGGAAGCATCATTCCTCCTCCATTAGGATTGGCTTGCTTCATGAATGTGATCACTTTTGCAAAGACTTTATCCAATGTGTCAATATTTTTTGTAAGAAGTCTTATCAGAAAGATCATAGTAAGATGGTCTATAGCATTCAGATAAATCTAAATAGCAGTTTCAACCAGTATGGTGTATGGCATTTCCAACTTGTTGTAGGCCATATGAAAGTGATGGTTGAAGTGAGAAACTATCTCAGTTGGGTCCCTTTTGATTGATATGAATTTTTGATGTATCACAGCTGGGTTGGTGAACATTTTCAATTGTTCCAAGAACAATTTTTTGAATGTGTCCCAATCTCCAATGCATCTAGGTGGCAAATTAACATACCAATTGAAGGTAATTTATGCAAAAGAGTAGGGACATAAATGAAGAACCATGTCCTCATTAGCAACTTGCTTGCAATTGGAAATTTCCTTGAATACCTTGACATGATCTTCAGTAGTTCATGTTTCACCCTAGATGAATCTGGAGCAAAACTTCTCAGGATTCTTAGGGAGGTCATGGAGTGCACCTCTCAAGTTTATTGGTGAGTCTACGACATTTGCGAAAAAGGTCATTAGAGGGTTTGGTAGACCTAACAGTGGTTGTTGAGGAGTAGCTATTGGAATTTTTGGTGGTCCACCAGGTGGTTCGAGTGGAGGTGGAGTTGAAGAAGATGATGAAAGCTTGAATGGAAGTGGTTGAATTTGGGATGTTCCCTTATCACTACGTGGTTTGTGGAAGTGGGTAAGTTTGAGAAACTTGTGTGCACTTGGTGTAGACCTTAATGATCATTGAAATGGGGATTTTGGATCAATATCTTCCATGATGCAAGAGCATCCAGAGGCATAAGGGAAATCCTATGTCACCCAAAAAAAATGTACTTAGACTTAGTTTCTGTTTCATGTGTTTTCATTTTTGGACACCCATTTGGGTCAAATAAAGGTTCCAACTCTCATAGTTCCACTATCAGTGTGCTAGTAAATCTCAAAAAAATAGGAGTATGTAATTGGGACATGATTTTGGTAAACTAGAAGGTGTGAATTGGCCAGATGAATGTAATTGTGATTTAGAGCATTCCATAAAAAGAATCAGGTCAAAAGGCCCCACGGTTTGAAAGTTATTGCAGTTTTTCAAGTTTTGGAGACCTCCTAAGAATGCTTCAAAGTCAAGTTAGGGGCATTAAATGACCTCAAAAAGGGCCAAAAATTGAGGGACGAGTGAAGCTTGTCCATAGGGCTATAGAGCACTTCGAGAGCTTTTTGAAAATGTAAACGGTTCGTCAATCGGAGCTACGGTTCAAAAGTTATGCCTCTCAAAAGTTCGGTTACCATTTCTGGATTCTTCTAGATTTGCGCCGACTTCTAACATAGCTTCTGGAGCCTTCTATTTGGTCGGTCGATGCCTACTAGCACTTTCTAGAATGTATTCCTAGTCCTTAACCCTTCGGGGTCTATTTAAGGAGATTCCTGGCATTGTAGAAGGCAGTTCGGAGTGAAGTTTTGAGAGGAGGTACTGAAAGGAGAAATTATCTCCACATTTATGCTATTGTAAGCCCTTAGGACATGTTTTGAAGTTTATTTTCTCTGTACTGAATGTACTAGCTTATTTTTTAGTTAATGTAATTTCCCTTTTCTATTGTGTCCATTCTGTTCTTGGGTCATATTCCCATCATTCCACCTTGCATCAATCTTGGAAAAATTGCACCTCTATAGAAGTACACTTTCTTAGCTCTCTAAATTTTTTGCACCATAGAGTTTTGCGCACCTGCACACCTACAAAGTTGCGGATCTACAGACCTATGGATCTGAATTTTTCAAAAACTCAAGAAATTTTCTAAACTTTTGTTAAGCACAAATTATTGTAGAAGTGTTAAATTTCAAAACTTGGACAAATTTTCTTCCTTTCTAGGATTCAAAAGAGACCCTCCTTCTAGTGCCACTTCTGTTGGGTGGTCATTTTACATAAGGTCAATGGCAAGAATCCATTGCATAATTCCTCTCTTGAAAAGCTAATCCTTTTGAGATCAACTCCAAGGTTCAGTATTTGTCTTATAACGTACCAAAATCTGCTCATTTGAAGATAAATGTGATTGTTCATGAGGAGGCTTTTGTTGGTTCCATTATGATCTTGGAATGAAGTAAATCTATTTGTTGTCTCAAAATTACACACAAAAGAACAATAATTTTGTATTTTCTAGTTTTTCAATGAATGCAATCTAACAATGCAACTAGAATGAGTTCCTATTCTAACAAGGGGTTAGCAAAGAAAATAATGAAACTGAAATCAAATAACATGAAATTGAAATAACTTGAAATTGAAATCCTAAATGGACATATGCTACAAAAAACAACACACTATGAGTTAAAATTTTAAAGAAATCGGTAGAAAACCATTGACAATAGGAGCAGCACTTCCTAGAATCCACTAACGCAATCATCAGTGAGAAACTTTAACAATCAATGATATTTCACCTTTCATCAAATCACAAGGCAATGAAAAGTGCACTCATACAAGGCAAAAGGCTGTGTAGGCACAATTCAATGATCTCTTCTCAAGCTCATTACATCAATGGAATTCATAAATTTGTAGCAAACACCAGAACTAAAAGATCGCACAACCAAAAACAATGTCATGAACAAAATTTACAAAACAATGACACATTTTGGAAAGAATGACTACACTCCAAATGCGAGCACCAAAAGCATAATTTTATTGCATAATAACAGTGTCCCTTATTACATTTTACAATGGGGTATTTAGAAGAAATCATCTTCTCAATTTGTGTTGAGAGTGAGAAATATCTTCATCCAGTAAAATGCTTTTAAAACATTAAAACAAACTAAATATATACAAACTAACAATTAATCTAGTGCTTAGAGGGACTCCATCCATATTTTATTAATTAATTGGATGCATTAATCCTTTGCATGTCAAAAATAGAGAAATCATGAGAGAGAAAGTAGGAGGAAGCCTTTAGTCAAAGTAGGAGCATTTGCAGGTGCCAAAAATAGAAGCTGGTCCTTCACTAGGTGTGTGTCACAGTTAAATTGCTATCAGAATATATTTTCGATGCATGGAGAGTGCTATTTTTGGAACAAGCAGTTTACTATTAGTGCACCTCTAAATTGTAGAGCTATAGACCTACATACCTATGAACCTACACACCTATGGAGTTGTGAAGTTACGAACCTTGAGAAAGTCAAAATCTCAAAATTTTAGTAAGTGTCAAAATTGAAATTCTAGCATCTAGGTTTTGTTCTTCTTCATCCCAAAGCTATGTTTGGATATTTTCCCTTGAATTTCTCTATCATCTCAATAATCTTAGCTACATTAAAAATATCTAAAGCCTCATATTTATCTTTGACCTTCTATCTATAGTTGTCCACCTCAATTCAAGTCTCTACAAAATCTCCAAGTTTGGTATCTAACTCTAAGAAGGCTTCTTATGTCCTGAAGGCTTGTCAGATGTCCTCATCATCAACAACCTCCTCAAAATTTTTCCTAAATTTCTCCACTACTATCTCTATAGGTAATAATTTCTCTCATTCCTCATCTTCAAAAATATCCAAGCATGCATCACTGTAGTGTCTTTTTGCTTCCAAAATTTTCTCTCGAGCTTGGTCCTTGAGCCGATGGATCTCCTTGTGTAAGGTCTCCATTACTTTATTACTATCTACTATTTTCTCTATCCAATCATCAATCATGTCTAGTTCTTCTCTAGTATATACATCAATCAAAACCCAATATATTTGGCCCTTTATGGCTTGTAGAGTTTGCAAATCCTTACTCCTGTCCCATACCTCATCCATGAGACTAAAGTCCTGCTTCAAAATTTCAATTGGAGAGCCTTTTCTGCTAGATACAAAGTCATCCTATAGTAGTCCCTAATGCAGACATCCTAGTCATTTGTGGCATTCATCTAGTGATCTTCAAGATCATCCTCATGATGGAAGTCTCTTCCTACTAGACTCTCTACTTTTTTGACATTGTCAAAATATGGCTAGGGAGAGTTGTATTCTTCAAGAGGATAGTTCTCCCACTCCCATTTGAAATATAGAATATCTTATTTCCTCTTCACTTGATAAGGTCCAATGACCAATGGCCATGCCCAACAAGGTCCTCATTGCCTCTTTATCTTCTCATAGTCTAACTCAATTTGTTAAAAAATCTCTAATAGTACTAGCTTGTCACTAAGATATGTCAAGAGCTTCTTAGGGTTGATGGAAGCATCAGCTACTTGTAGATATTTGAACATTTTAAATTGGATAAAATAGGCTTTGAGAGCTATGATTTGTGCTTTGGCTTCATCAAATAACCTCTTTCCATAATCTCCCTCGATGAATCGAATGATTGCAAAGGTGAATGCATCATTCACAATTCTAAATTCTGTACTCTAAGCTAAGAGCTTCTTCTTCACCAGCTAGGGGTAGACTATATATGGCCAGGCATTGGGGTCTTGTATACTGCCTCTCCTATACAAACTAGGATAGTTTGTTGCCCTTTCTGCAAGTAGGTACACCATGTAAGAAGTCATGTAAAACTTCTTCTTTTCCTTCACCATCCTCAGTTGCTCACACAAGTTTTCACTTAGTGTGGTAGCCCAATCCAATGGTATCTTTGCCTATCTAATGGTCTCAATGAAGTTGACTATGAAAGTACTGAGGTGGCCTACTATAGGTAAACGCATGACTCTACTCAAGAGAATGATGGAATAACTGATATCCTCCTTCATGTATCCTCAGGCCATATCCACTTTTTTGATTATCCTTCCCTGACAAGGCTTCTCAATAAGATAAGAAGATTGTATGATGTCAATTGCCTCTTGATGATGTTCCCTGTACCACCTTTTAGCTACTTCATAGGAAAGTCTAATTAACTAATCTGCTTTTGGTAGGTGGAAGACCCTCTCAATATTTTCAATTCATAGGTCTAACACAACCTCTTTGGTTACACTCTTGACTATTCTTTTGTCAGGAACAAAATGTTGTGATAGGGCCATGATTAGTTCAACTGACTGTACTAACATGGGATGTGACACTGCATTCACCAATCTAGAATAGATCAATGCGGATTTCATGGCTAATCTCTCTATTGGCTTGTTGCAAATTCTTAGGAATTCACTTAAGTCTGTATACCCCAAGTCGGTATCTCAAATTTCTATGTGGTCATCGTGGAATCTTGACTTCGAAAGTACACCTTGGAACTTGAACATGACTGGTTTGGGTGCTACTCTGGATGTGGACACCATTTGGTTACCTGCACATTGTGAGAAAAAGAAAAAAAATGTTATTAGTCTAGGGATAAAATGTTTAAAAAAAAAACAAACTATGAATTAAAATAAAGATGAAAAAAAAAAAAGCCCCCATTTGGGCATTTTATTTATTTTCATTTATTTTTTATTTTATCCTTTCATTTTCATTATTTTATTATTATTTTATTTATTTATTATTTTTTTGAAATTTAACATAAGATAAAACAAAAAAAATGTATGCCACATGTGTGATAGGCTTGTGATTGCTCATAGTGCCAATCTTTAGAGGGTGTGTGCACCATCATTGGTGTGCAGTGCTTTTGAAATGCACATGGTGCTAGGGTTTTATGTGCACATAGTGCTTGCCACATGGGTGGCACAATGTTTTTAATAGCGCACGTGGTGATGGTTGCATGGGCAGTGCAATGTATCATATGTGCTCACTGCATGGGTAGCACAATGTATCCTATGTGCATGTAGCACTCGCTACATGGGTGGTGCAATGTGTTTAATAGCACTGGCGCTCATCACATGGGTGGTGCAATGTATCCTATGTGCATGCAGTGCTCACTACATGGGTGGAGCAATGTTTCCTGATAGTGCGTGCGGTGCTCACCACTGGGTGGCGCAAGGGTTTTAAGCATGCACAATGCTGAGTTAAATTCCTTACCTTGTTTGATATCTACCAAATGCAAAATAAAATCACAAATAAATTGTAAGATTAGGCGGGGGGTTTTATCACCCCTACCATGCTAGGCCACATGTACGACATGCGCACTCTGCCCACATGTATGCTTGTGGGCACGTGAAATTATTTTTTTGTATTTTTGTATTTTGTATTTTTTTTTAAATTTAATGTTTTTGGATTTTGTTGAATTTCTAAAATTTTTGTATTTTTACTTTTCTAATTTTTTCGATTTTTCAAAATTTCTATTTTTTAATGTTTTTTCTAATTTTCTAACAAACTCTAATGTTTTAACTCTAACAATTTTCTCCCATCTCTTAAACTGTGAGTCTAGGAGTTGGAAAAAAAATAGGGGGTCCCCATTCCTAGTGAGGAATGGGGCATGTGGTGTGGACACCACAACAACTTCCTTCTGAGCTAGGAAAACACAAGAATGCTTAGTAAACATAGAAAATTGTCTTTATTGCCTGAGTGAGCTCAACATACACTAACTGATAATGATATGACATTCGTGTAACATCAAAGACAATGCATGACTAATCAATTGTATCCAACACCTTCTTCATTGCAACCTCATCTTCTTGAACCTTGTCCATGTCCTCTACCTCTTCCTCTTTGATCTCCAAGTATTGATCATGGGAGTAGTTGAAACCCTCATTCCTTTAGTTTTAGCTAGTACTCACATCATCATTATTCTTCTGGTTCTCATTTCAGCCTCCAAATAACCTACCACTACCGCGTCTTCATTGACTACACCCTCTTTGCCTTCCACCAAATTTTTTTTTTAGCTTCTCCTCAACTTGCAAGAAAAACTAGTATGACTCTTCAATGCTAGTCATTCTAACCAAACTTAACTCCTCCTAATTGCTAGGCCTTAACTCATTAAGGTAATAGGTAACCTTCTCCTTGGTTACTTTTACATGCCCTACCCTAATAAGGACTCGATAAAATTTCTTTGTGTATTCCTAGATAGATTTTCTCGCTCGCTTTAATCCTTGCACCTTCTTGAACAAACCAAGCTCATAATCAACAAGAATGAATTGCTTCTTTGGTTTGTCTACCATGTGATCCCATCTTGTGATTTTCTCCTTTCCTTTTCTATTTCTTTCTAGCTAAATCTCTTGCCACCAAATTTTTGCATGGCCTTTCATTTTAGCCTTCAAAAACTTAACCCTATCAAAGTCCCCGATATCCTCATTCTCAAAATATTCCTCTAGCTCATTGATCTAGTCAATCAACTCATCTAGGTTTACATTTCCCAAAAACATACCGACATCAAGTTTAGGTCTTTTTCCCCACTTGGAAATGGCCTTAAAGAGCTTCTCCTCTACTTGGTTTAGGACTTCTTTGTCTCATTTTTCTTCTTGCCCAATATTTCCTTCTTCATTTTCCTCCTTACTTCCATCCCCTATGACAATATTCATCCCTCTATGGATCTCCTCTTGCAATGCATGAACTTGTCTCTAGAGGGCTCTAACCTGAAGAGGAACAACTTTGACCCTTCCACCATGCTCTCTTGATGGAGGCATCTTCTCACTATATCAAATCCCACAACTACATAGTCCTAGTGCAAATTTCCTCATAGTCGGCACTTTATCTACACACTTAGGAAAACCCACTCTGATACCACTTGATGGGGCCATAATCCAAGACCAAAATGAACACAACAAGAAAAAGGGAATGTCATTACCAAAAGTGATATGCTATTAAATTTAGTACGAAGAAAATAGACCCAATGACGTGTCCTCGAGCTTACAATGTTATCAAATTCTAGAGAAAAACCTTCTCATAGTACCTTCTCCCAAACTCCCTTAAAACAACTGCCTTTACAATGCCAAAAATGTCCTTAGGTAACTAAAATTAGGTATAGGGGTAGGAATAAATTTTAGAATATGCCATTTGGCATCCACCACCAAAATAGAAGGTTCTAGAAAACATGTTAGAAGTTAGTGTAAAATTAGAAGAATTCAAAAATGGTAGTCCATCTTTCGAGAGGCATAACTTTTGATCCAAGACTCTAATTGATGAACTATTTACATTTCTAAAATCCTCTCCAAGTACTCTATAGACCTTTGGAATAGCATATCTTGTCCCCCATTTTTTGGGCTTGTAGGAGGCCATTTAGTGCCTCAAATCTAACTTTGAAGTGCTCTTAGGGGGTCTCGAGGCAACTTAAAACAACAATAACTTTCAAATCATAAATCCTTTTGGCCTAATTATTTTTTTAGAGTGCTTTAAATTACAAGTATAATCATCCCTTCAACTTACACCCTCTAACTCATCATAAATATTTCTCAATTATAAAATAACCTATTTTCTACATTGGCACATATCCCAAGGTGGTCAAAAACTCTAACCTAGAAAACCAATAGTTAAACTATGATAGAACTATGAGAGTTGGAATCTCTATTTGACCTAAATGGGTATCTAGAAATGAAAACACACTAAACAAAAACTAACACTAAGCATATTTTTGGGTCATACAGGATTGCCCTTACACCACTAGATGCTCACACATTAGAATCTCTTAAATTGTTATGATCCTTGTACTTAGTGCATCTGCCACTTTGTTTAATTACCCCTTCTTGTGCTTGATTATGAAGGTGAAGGCCTACAAGTACTCCATCCACTTCAAATGTCTAATTCTCAACTTCTCTTAAGTGTTGATGTAGCTACTTGAGCTTGATTATCTATAAACACAACAAATAATTTGGGCAACAAATAGTGTCTCCACTTCCTAAGACACTGAACTAAGGAATAGAGCTCTAAATCATAGGATGCATACTTCTTCTTAGCCTCATTAAGTTTCTCACTATAGAATGTCACTGGCCTACCTTCTTGACTCAAAACCCCATCTACTCCTAAGCCACTTGCATCACATTTTAGGGTGAACAATTTTTCAAATCTAGGAAATTATAGGATAGGTTGAGTAGGTACTTGTTTCTTCAACATACCAAATGACTTCTTAGCTTCTAGAGTCAACTTAAACTTAGACTTGACTCCACCATTTATAGTATCAAGAAGAGGTGCACAAATACCACTAAAATTCCTAATGAAATTCCTATATAATTGGGATAATCTACCTATGAAGTCCTTAAGAACTTCATTCATGAGCCTCATGAATTTTCTAGGAGCATTGGAAAGACAAAATGGCATCACAAGCCATTCATAAAAACCATCAATAGTTTTAAATGTTGTTTTCCATTCATCTCCCTCCTTTATCTTGATTTGGTGATAACCACTCTTCACATCCAACTCAGTGAAATATTTAGCCCCTTCAAGACAATCCATAAGGTCCTCAAACCTAGGTATGGGAAACATATACCTGATTGTGATCCTATTGATGGCTCTTGAGTCCATACATAATCTCCATTTTCCCACTTTCTTAGATTCCAACACAACAGGGATTGAACATGGGCTTATGCTATTTTGGATTAGACCTTGATCCATCAATTCTTAGACTTATCTTGCCACTTCTAAGTTCTAATTTGGAGTGATCTTGTATGCTACCTTATTTGGCAAGGATGCACCTAGAACAAAGCAAATTTGATGACATATAACCCTCCTAGGAGGTAGGGTAGCTAGAGTACCATCACACATGATGTCCTTGTACTTTTCAAGAATATTTTGAACCTCAACTAGTAACGGTTCCTTGATTGCATTTTATTTTTCTTTAAACTTTAGCACTACTCCATAACTCAGACATTCATCATCTTTGAGATCTTTAACAAATTATTTTCCACTACAAAATAGTACACTAGGCACTTTAGACTACGATTCCTCCCCTTCCAATAAAGACTAAATTTTAAAGGTCTTACCTCCCATTTTAAAAGCTATGGCATTAGCCTTTCCATCATACACAACCTCTCTATCAAATTTTCAAGGTCTACCTAGTGAAAGATGGCAAGAATCCATGGGAAAACCATCACACAACAATTTTTCCTTGTATCATGCTATGAAAAAATCTACCCAAGATTTCTCATTAACCAAAATGCTTTTCCCCTTGTTAAGCCAAGTGACCTTGTAGGGGTTTTCATGGGGAATCTTCTTAAGCTTCAACTTATTAACAACCTCCTTTGATATCATATTAAAAATGGACCCTGAATCCACCACCACTTTGCACACTTTTCCTAGGATTTTGCATTTTATCCTAAACATGGCACTTCTATGTCTAGGTTCATTAGGAGTTGGTTGTTTGATCAAAAATATTTTAAACATGAGATTCTCACCTTTTTTATATTGAATGTGGTCCATATCAAATTCCTTGTTGTAGTTGTCCTCTTGCACATATGCCATCCTTTTGTCTTGGTTTGAGGAAGAAGGCTTCTTTGGGCATCTATAGGTTGGATGGCCCAACTGAGCATAGTTATAAAAGTTCATACTTAAAAAGTATGATTTGGATCTACATAATCCTCTACCTTTGTTTGTCCCTCCTTGGTTTCTTTTCCTTCTATTATAACCACCTCTTGAAGAGGTTTCACTAGTTTTCTCTATAAGCTTGTTCTCACCTTGACGCTTTTGCTCACCACCTCTACCTTGGTAGCCACCTTTTTTTCCTCTCCAATTTCTTCCCTTGCCTCTATCTTTGAAGTTGGAATCCCCTTTCCTTTTCTTCTTTTCCTCCACCTTTAGAGCTAGCTGATGGTAGCTTTGGACACTAGTAGATGCACACAGGCTAAGCTTCTCTTGTATATTCCACTTCAAACCACCCAAATATCTAGCCACCTTGATTGGCTCCTCTTCTTGTGTTTTGGATCTTAGAAATAGCCTCTCAAATTCCTTAGTATAAGAGGTTAGATCTAAGTTTTTTTTCTTTAGTCCTTGTCTTATTTTGTGGAGTTGGATCTTAAAGTCTTCAGGTACAAAGTTCTCCTTCATTTTAGTGACCATAGCATTCCAATTAGCTATAGGTGTCTTACCCATGCCGAATTTTTAATATTGTATGTATTTCCACCATGTTAGAGTTGAGCCTATGAGCCTTGAGTTAGAAACTTTAACCTTTTGTGCCTTTGATTCCCCTTTACACTCAAAATGGTTCTCCATGCCATCTATGTAGTCCATGACTGCATCTATGTCCATCTTTCCACTAAAAATGGTACACTTTCTAAATATTTTCCTCCTAGTGATTTGATAGCCTTCAAGAAGGGCTCTTCATCCAAGATAGGGATAAGTTTTGGGAATACATCCTCCTATGCTACCTCTTTACCCTTCTCATTTTCCTCTTCTTTCTTTCTCCTAACTGCATTAGCAACTACATCCAATTTCACCTTTACCTCCACTAGGGTTTCTTCAAGAACTTTGTTCTTCTCCCTTTGTTAATCAACCTTCTTGAATAGTCCTACATTAGTCACCATGCTAGTTTCACCCATTAATTCTCTAGTGGTTGTAGCCATCCACCACTTTTCCCAAGTCTTTAACTTGCTCTAATACCACTTTGATGTGACAACCAATCTTTTTCTCAAACCCCAAACTCTTTATGGTTTTCTTAGGTCATTGACTTGACCAAATAGGGTTTCTACACACCCTATGCCTCTAAGGAATCTATCTAATAGATCCTACTCATTCAGCTAGTGAATATCAATTAGGTAGTACAAGCTTACTCATCAACTCCCATCAACACACATATAGCCCCAATGGTCATTGGATCTTCCCATATGATGAAATGGACACCTAGATATGCCTTAGATCTCTTTCCAACATTCCAAATCCAAAACAATATTAAAATCCTAATTGAGTTGCAATCCACAAGTGTAATTGCACTCAAATGTGTTAAAGAAAAGGCTACAAGGATTAGCCCTCCAAATGCACAAAAACTAGGATATCTTGCAAAATCCCTTAACAAGTTTCCAAAAAAACTATCATTCCCAATATCCTTTTTAGAGTTCTTACAGATTTTGGAGGTCTTTGACTCCCAATTTGACTATACTATACAAGCATAATTTTAGCCTTGAATTAAGGGTTTCAAGGGTTTTCTTTCTGTCTAATGTAAAAACTTGTTTTTCACTCCTTGGGGCTCTTACTATAACTTATCCTTAGGATTGGAGTTAGTCCACAACCCATACTAAATCACCACATGCTTGGATTGAAGAATCACTCCTTTCAATCTTCTCTATAGCTATTCTTCTGCTCTATGATCCCTAACCAAGTTTGATTTATTTGCGTGGGGCATTACCTCCAAACCCACAATTATGCTTTCCATGGGCCCTCCATTATTGTACATGGAGTCTAGTTCCAAATTGAAATAAACCATATGATTCCTATAGTGGGAAGTGGCCCTAGAACCCCATTTATGCTAATAGCTCTATTTAAACCAGCAAATTAGTGAACACCAAGACAATTATCCTAAGCACTGAAAACTCTTCAAAATAACAAACAAAATATTTTAAAAATTACAAAACAAGCTCTACTAATACCTCCAACACAAAAGATACCAAAACTAATCCGTACACATGCCAATTTTTTTTTTTTTGATGAATAGTCCCTTCCTTATATTTAAAAAAAAAACAATAAAGTTACATATTCACAAAAAAAAGGGGTTGGGGTAAATAGGATCACCCCGCAAGTTCATATAGCCATAGGCTAGAAATTAGCTATTCATAAAAAAAAAAATTAGAAAATAATAGAAAACAAAGAAATCCTTATGTTTCTAGTGCAACACCAACTGAGGAAGGACGATCCTTATCATCAGAGGCCCACCTGAGAGTGGGGTGAGTAGATGGCTCAAGGGGAGCCCATCTATCGTCAGCAGCAGCAACATTATCTTCATCTTTGTCTCCCTCAGGCCTGGGAGGAAAAATGGCTAAATCTAGCCAAGGAAACACCCACTTGGGGTTTGAGTGAGTAGAGTGTCAACTGGTAGTAGGAGCAATAGGAGGAGCCATTAGGGACCACCTTGAACTAGACCTCCAAGGAGGTGAGGTAGAGTGGTGCCGACCACCAAAACCTTTAGGAAAGTAGCATAAACCAAAAGCATCACTTCTAGGAGAGTAGTGCTACTGAGAGCGAGGTGTGTGCAAGTGGTGATCAAAATTGCTATGTCCTCGAACACAAACTATTATTAAAAATGTTGTCTACACAGTCCATACGAAACCAAATCTAGTTTCTCCAACCTTTTGACAAGGTTGAGATTGGCCTCATAAAGGATTCCCAAGAGTGCTCCCAAATATTTCATATATTTGGAAGGCTCTAGCCAAAAAGTTTCTTTGTTTACAAGAAAAGTTGCAAAAAGTTGTTAATGAATAACTTTTGCAAGTTTGAGCACTTTTGCAATTTTTAACATCTTCTTCCCAAACTTGCTCCAATTGAAACCAATTTATGAAAAAGGCATTAAATGGTTAATAAGCACCATATAAGGACCTTAAAACACTTACTTTCCCTATTTAGCCCTCAAAACCTAAAAATGCTATATTAAGCCAAATGAACAATTGTTGAGCAACTAGGGGCAACATTACCATTTTGGGCTCTTCCAACCTATCTATCCACACCTTAGGACCAAGTTAGTCCTCTTATTGATCTAGTGATGTGGCTAGCATCACTACAAGACAAAACATATAATAAGCCCCAAGTCTACCACTAGCCTACCTAGGTGCTCCTGCACTAGTTATGAATATATGTGATTGTATATATAATAGTAGATTAGAAATATTTAATTATATATGAATTTAGTTGTATAGTTATAAATCCATATATAATATATAATTATATAATTATAAATATAATTATAATATTTAGTTGTAAATATTTTTTTAGATATTTATAAATATATTAGATTATAAATATTTATATTATTTATGATAGAAATAACATGATTGTGTTATTGCTATCATAGTAACCCGAAAGGGATATGTGAATGGAATGTATTTTGCATTCACTCTTTAAAAATCCAATTAAGTTATTTTTCAAACAAACCTAACTAGGTTCTTAATAATTGTAGCACATTTTGGCTCCATAATTCGATTAGGCTATTTGAAAACATAAAACCTAATTGGGTTATGGCTTGATATTAGCCTTGGGAGTTGACCCAAAGGCTTGGGAGCTTATTTTCACTCCAATTTCAATCCTTTGTATCTCTTTTCATCTTCTAAGATGAATTGTTTTCTTTTCTTTCATTAGGTTTCAAAAATATAAAGTGAATATCTCTAAAATGAACACCATAATCTAACCCATCTTCTTGCCTTTTTGAATATGTAAATTTTTTCTTTTTTTGACAATATTAACATTGTAAATGTTAATTAGCTTTACCACTATCTTCATACTCCTCATGGACATATGTCTAGATTTTTTAATAACTTTTAATATAATTAAACAAATAAAAAGAAAATTACATATTATTCTTCTACATTCTATTCTATACACTTTCAAAAAAAAACTCATTTTCGATTATTTTGATGCAATTTATGCTTTGCACATGAACAAGTATCAACATTTTTGTATGTAGCCACTTAATTAATTCATTGAAAAAAATCTCACCAAAAAATTACATAAAAATACACAACTTTGAGATATCACTCTTAACTATCATCCCACCAAAGGGATTTGCAAAATACTAAATATAAATAGGTATTTTACGTTGCACACAAAAATAGCTATGTTATGTCTTTTGAAAACTTAAGGAATTGTTTTTTGTGTCCATTGGTAGGCCCCTAAAAGACCATTGTTTTAAGACCTTTTTATCTTATTTTCAAGTAGTTGTCTAGCAGAAATAATCATAACTTTATAGTTTTAAGTAAATGAACTTATATTTTCATGTATATGCTATATATATGATGAGACATTAAGTAGAAGTATGAATAGTTCAAATATGCTATAATTTTTTGAATCTATGGACAAAGTGGTATAGTGAAGTGATGTTGCATGATAATAAATGTTTCCTCATTTATGTTATGGGTAGTTTCCCTCTTGTAGCCATAGGATATTCAAGAGTGGTAATTTGAACTTACACTTTTTCTAATACTGATGATAAAATAAATATATGCATGTGGAAGTGGTGTGCACATTGAATTCTTTTTAGGTATTTGTCATAGATATTCAAGATTCAACACCTCAACTTCAAAGTCAAAGCCAGCTAGATTGTGGAATCATCATGAGTGGAAAAAGTCATTATATACTTTCTATTAGAGTAGCACATAAATGTAGCTTCCACAACCTGCTATATTCATGGAGGATTCATTCTTGGTTAATGATGATTCTATTTTAAAATTTATGAGTCTGTGAATTATCCTCATTAATGAAGTGATCATAGAGATAGGGCTTTGTTGTAGTTTCCTTTTAAATAAAGTTTGCTATAGCTTCAAGGGAAGTTTTTCAAAAAAGGAAGAAGATAGGTTGATTTTCATAATAGCCGAGTGTGGTTTATTTTTTTGTCAAGCGTAATTTCTTCACCATGAATGAATAAAATGAGCAGTTCAAGTCTATTCCTCTTGTCTTGATTATCTTTTTTGTTCACTCATACAAGGGGGCCCACTTGGTGAGTGATCTATTCTTTTAAAGTAGATTTCATTTTGTTTGTTTCCTTGTGTATACTAGAGAATTTGACCTATTGGAAGCAAGAACAAACAAAAAAACATTAGCCAATGTGCATATTTCAAATGTTGAACAATGAAAAGAAACTAACTAACATTTGCTTAAGTTTTGCAACTCAAAGCAGCCAAAAAGTCAAGTCCTCAAGCAACCTCAAACAACTCAACAAAGGCACCCATGAGAGGCCTTTTTGGTGTGTTGGATTGGAGAGATGTTGGTGTGCTCCCCCAAACACAACTATGGTAAATCTCTTGATATTGAAATGAAAATGTGATGATGACACTATGCTATATGAATGAAGAACACCTTAAAAAATGGGTATTAAGGAGGCCATTTTTGAGAGCATTCAAGGATATGGAGATGGAATGCAATAAAGAAACTAAGCTAGTATGCAAGTGAAATGAGAATGTAAATGCATGAACAAACTAATCTAACAATGAAAATGCAAGCTATCAACTACCAAAGGTTAGTATAAAAGCAACTCTAGAAGATCACTAACAAGCTCAAAACTCAAACTAGCATGATAACAATGCATATGAGGGAGATGAAAATGCTTGAGATAGGGGCCCTATTTATAAGCTTGAGAGAGGCCCTGGTGAGGTGGCATCTATGTGGCATCCACATAGGTACTATAAGAAGACATGTAGGCATGTCATGCAAGTGGTCAATGTTATCACTTAGGTTTGCACCCTTGTCCAAAGCCTATGCATGAGGACAACCTAGTGAAACATGGAAACAACCTCCAAGCTGTGGGACTTGAACTATGAGGTTGAGTCTCTAGATAAGGCCAGCTTACTCTTACTATTAGGATGCACCTAACTAATCTTGGAGAGGAAAAGGGAGAAGGAGAGCATGAAAGCAAATCTACCTAATCTAATCTAAAGAGGTAATGCACCAAAATAGAGTGTTCAGACCAATCTCTACCCATAGATGCACTATTGAACCAGAATGAAACTAAGGATATACACACTCAAACTTTCTTTAATCTAATAACAACATGTAGATCAGAAAAAAATAAAATGAATGACACAAGGAAAGAGAAGATTCACTTGTCTATCATTCACAGGCCAGAAGAGATATAGTCATGTAGATTATAGACTTCCACAAAACAATGGGGAAGGAAAAGAGTCTTGCACTTTCATACCAATGGCTGAAGGAGCTAAGATAGAAAATCATGTAGTTCAGAGGCATAGAGGAATTTTACATTGAAATTGCAAAGCAACAACAAAGAACGATAGAGAATGGTCGACCTTAACAAAATCTACAAAATTTACCTTTATAGCTTAGGCATAACTAAGATATTTTCCTAACTAAAATTACTCTACAACCACTACCATTAAGTCTCTACCAAAAAAAATCATGGGGATCTGAGGAAATCTAATCTAAGTATAGCTTTTGGTACCATGAAATCTAATTCTAACTAAAACTATGCCTTAAGAAGATAGAGGCGGCGCCATTGATTGTCTTAATTAGGTAGATGGATCGACTGCGACGGTGGAGTGTTCCTCTTCATTTAAAATTCATTTCTAGTGGTTGGGATCGATCAAATCATGCGAGTAAACCCGATATCCTCTGTTTCTAGCTCATGAATCAGCAAGGTCAAATAGTCAACATATATCAACACTAGGATGAGCCACGTGGACCAACAATCTCTTATCTTTTTGCCACCCTGCAAAGTCTCCTTGAGTTGACCATGCCTTTGTCTAACTAACTACACCATCCTTACAAATTCTAACTATAATGGCCAAAACATAACTGCTAATCCTTAACTATCAATCTTGGTGGGGCTCACAAAGACACGTGTCACTAAATCGCTATCTAGCTATACATAACTTTCGAGCTCCTTTCTATAGAAAGTTAGTGAGTATCATTGATCTGCCACCATCCAACGACCTTGAAGATACACCCAATCTGTCAGTGTGCTGACCAATAGAAAGCTGGCCTTTTTCCAACTTATCCAGTAAGTTCTTGCTTTTGTGACCTTCTAAGGGAAATAGGACCCAAAATCCATGTGTCACCAAGTTGCTAACTCACTATACCTAAACAACATGCATCTTCCCATAGCAAGTTAATGAGGACCATAGATCCATGCTAATCTGATGATGATAAAAATCTATGCAGGATTGCATACCTGGTCAATTGGATGGGCCAATAAGATCCATCTTCGTACTCTGACCTGCCTGATAGCTACCATGAAAGACAAGCCACTTGTTGATATCTTTTGAGAAAGTGGGCCCATGACGTCAACTATGCCATGTGTCATCAAGGTGCTATGTCACTATGGTTAAAATTCTGGTAGCTTTACATAGCAAGATAGCGCCTGTCGTGGATCTTTCTTAGATCTGACGATCATGAAGACTCGCCAAAGGGATTGACCCACATTTTTTCACTATCATCACCCTAGCCAATGAGAAATCAACCTCTTACCAATGTGTCATAATCTGTACACTCATTCCTGACACATCACTGGTTCCGGGGTCCACCCCATGGCTTATGGAACAAACTTGGCCCCACAAGGACATGCAGCAGTGAATCACTATCTCTCTATACATATCCTTCAAGAAACTTCTCATAGTGAGATAGTGAAATCCATTGATCTAAGGTGAATCCAAGGGTGAAGAAACTGCATCAGGCATTTTGAAGATTGGTAGGTCCCATACTCGCTATGTCACTATGGGTAAATAGCTTACAACTTTCCATAGCGAGATAGCAAGGACTGTTAATTTTTCATTGATCTGATGGTTAGAATCCCTCCTGTGCATTGTCACCCTTCCACGCCACATGAGGTCCCACCAAACACTCATTTCACATGGACTCACTATGTCACTAATCAGTGAGATGCTTTAGTTTTTTGATAGTGAGATAGCGAGTGCTGGGGGCTTTTGTCCAAACCCGACGTCGGAGGAACAAATCAAACCACCTTTGCCAAACTAGGCCCGCTGATCCATGTGGAAAAAACTCACTAGGTCCCTATAGCTAAAGGTTGAGCATTTTCTCATAGCGACATGGCAAGGACCGTAGATCCTAAGAAGATCCAACGGTAGGGAAAGTTGTAGGCCCGTAGAAATATTAAAGTGCGTGGTCACTTCGGAAATAAGGAAATAACCTAAGGTTTCAAACATGTTTTCTTTTGTATTTCCTAAGCATTTAAATAATATTGAAGATGGGAACTAGCCGTTGGGTGGGGTCTGCATACAAAATTTGAAAAAATAAATAATTTGGTGGGGCACAAAAATGAGCAACAGTCAACATTCAAAGTTTGCTCACACAACTTGAAGAGAGGAGTGTGGGACAAAATTGTAAGAGGTGTGAGAAGTATGAGGGGTGTGGGAAGTGTGAGTGTTCCTCACACATGTGTGAGCATGCACTTAGGCTTAAGAAGGGGTTTAGCAAGATGATTAAGGTAATTAAGTGGGATTAAATGGTGGATAGGCTTAGGAGGATGAAAGTAATGGGTGTAGACTAGTTTTTGGGCTAGGTTTAAGGCTAGGTTTAAGACTAAATTAAATAAGATTTAATTTAATCATAGGTTTAGAGAAATTAATGAGATGGAGGGGATTAAATAAATAAGATTTATTTAAGAGGGGAATTTATAGAGGGTCATGCATTAAATAAATTTAACATATTAGGGATGGAAATATTTAAATTAAATTTAAATACCTTAGGAAAATGAACTTATTTAATTAAATAAGTAGAAGAATATGACAAATATAATTAATTAATTAATAATTAATTATAATGTCAAGGGCAATATTAAATAAATTAATAGTCTTTTGGGATGATTTTAAGTATCTACATTTTGCCCCTCTTTGATGTGATGTCGGGACAGTATCATATCAAAGAAAAGAAAATATATGTTGCCCCAAACAAGGTAGGAGTCCTAAGAGTGACAACAAAGGAGGAGGGTTCCCCCTCACAAAAATAGCTCAAAAAATAAAATTTGGGCAATTTTCATGAAAAGGTCTTTGGAAGAAATGAAATAGGAGAAAAAGGGAAGAAATGAAGACATTGCATGAATTGCAGACAAACAAGGGATGAACATGGCCTCAAAAGGGGGCCTTAGAGGGCCTATATAAGCCTCCAAGGGGCTCAAAGAAGGTAATTTGCACACCTAGAGAGCAGAGAATCCAGAGCAAATATGGACCCTATTTATCGATTGCAACTTGGCAAGCACGTCTAGGAGCACCAACAATTAGCTGACATGGGCCCACTGGTGAGTCGTCTGATCCTCTTTGTCAATTTGTGATTGTAATAGGTTAGATGCATTTATTGCACCATAAATAGGGAAAAAATGTGGTCTAAACTAGGTATGTCTAAACTAGGCATGTCTTAGTATGTCCATGCAAAATTGACTTTACCCTTTTTCAAGAATTCAATCATTACCTTTTGTTCTTCAAGACTTAAGGTAGCTGCAATGTAGGTGATTTGTGGATTATCTATGTACCCAAATTGACCAAAATTGTGTCCTCATTCAAAATAGATGACTTTTTTGGTGGTAAAGATCTGAATGGCAAGTCAACCTCTCACTCTTTTGGTGCCTCTAGGAGGTTTTCACCAGAAGATGTGTCCTTTATTTTATCTTTTTCTTCATCCAAAAGTGCCTTAGAAGAGTTTTCACTAGAGGATGTTTCTTTTATTTTTCCTCTTTTATTTTCTTTTTCACTTTTGCGACTAAGAGAGTTGACTTGGCTACCAAAGTAGGCTTCCTCATTGTATTGGATCTCATGTTCGTAATCTTGGAGATTCTTAAGGCCAAAGAGTGCCATCACAGCTTCATTAGACTTATAGATATCTAGAGCTGGTGGTGTGTCTTCAAGGTCCTAGTCTATCATGTCAGGGTTGGTGAGAGGTAGGTTGGTGGATGAAAGGTCAGCTATGGTAATGGTACGAATATGGTTATCTAGGTCATCCTCAATGTATTGGAAGGTATTTAAAAGAATTCCTCCTCTTCAGTCTCAAAATTGGATTCAACTGTACAATAGTTGTCAACAAAGGATACATTAGGTTTGATGGAGCCCAAACCATGTCCTTTAAGATAGCTATTATCTTCAAGAATTTGTTTGATTCCATCTTCTTTAGGTCCAAGGCTAGTACCATGATATCCCATGTTTTTGATAATGGGAGGGACCTTAACATACTTATCCTTGGTGAATTCCATAGGTTCATTTTTTCCATCAAAATATAGCCAATCTAGGATATTAGATTCTATATGCTCATCACTAAGTGAACCCCAATGTTCAAATGTTGTCTTGCTAACTTGCATAGTATCCTTATTTGTAGAAGGTGGTAATTGTGAACGTTTTCCAAAGGAATGGTGGGAGAGTGGTAGTTTTCCAACACACAAGGCATTTTCAAACTTATACTCTCCCATTCCTAAATTAGCAAAAGTAACCTTCTTTCTTGGGTGTTAACCTTAGTATCTTCAACCTTCTTACTTCCTTTGTAGGAATTGGAATCATTATTGGATAATTTTGGTACTTTTGTGCAAGGTGATTCTGTTAAGGTTAAAGGCTTAGGTATAACCTTAGAAAACTCACTAATTGGACAAAAAATTGTTGGTGCACCTTCAAACCTTTTACAAAAGAAAAAGGGGTGGGATTGCCTACAACTGTGACCTCTCTTCCTTGGTGAGGAAATTTCAAGCATTGATGGTAGGTAGATGGTACCACTTTTAGTGTATGTATCCAAGGTCAACCAAGCAAAATGTTATATGGGAAATGCAAGTGTAAGACGTGACATTTGGTATTTATGACTATTGGCCCTACCTTGATTGGTAACATAATAACTCCTTTTGATTCTCTTTCTCTTTCATCATATTCTTTGATTGTTATCCTTTTATTGATATCTAGAAGGTCCTTCAGAAGTCTTAAGAAATGAATCATCTTCAATGTACATAGGTTCAAACCGGATCCATTATCTATAAGGACTTTTTTAATCTTATGTCACTATATAAGGACTTCAATATGGAGGGACAAATTATGGTGGGGATTAGGACCTTCAAAATCTTTATCTATGAAGACAAGGTGTTGTTATGTGGCAAGGTTTCCAATCATGGTGGTGAATTGGGAGGCATTAATGTTTTTAAAGACATGAGACTCTAAAAGAGCCTTCTCCAAGATTTCTTTATAGATGGGTTATGTGGTTAGGAGCTCTAGAATGGATAATTGTGTAGGAGTCTTACGTAACTAGGACAACACATGATAGTGAGAAGTGGGTCTTTGTGAGGTGGATGGCACAATAGGCGCATGTGGAACTAATGGATTAGTGGGGTTGGGAGTGACATCTTGCAAAGTAAGTCTTCCCCATCAAGTGGTGACATCACAATCAACTACTTGTGGGACAAGGGTATTCACATGAGTGTCTACCTCTTCAATGCAGCCACACATGGAGTCAAAGCCACATATATTATTAGTTTCTATTTTACCACACAAGGAGTCAAACCCTGATATGTGATTAGTAGAATAGTCATAGGGTAATGCATTTGATGTGGAAGCTCAATTTGCATTGTTCTTATTGTTGTTTCCATTGTTCTTATTATCATTTTTGTGATCAGGAAATGGCTTTTGGAAAATCTTTAGCTTAGCACTTTTAGAGGATGGCCCTCCTTCTATGTCAATTTCTTCATCATCGACAAGATTTTGAATGAAGACTTTGAGTTTTGTACACTTTTTTGTGTCATGTCCTTTGATGTGATGGTATTTTCAATATTCATTTTCCCTATACCATTTTGATTTGGGTTGATTTTCATCAAAGAGCCATGTGCTGGGAAATACAATCAAATTGCGATCCACTAGTTTTTGGAATATGGCTTCTAGGGGTTCATGAAAGTTAGTGAACTTCCTATTGTGATCATAGTCACGATTGTAATTGTTGTTTTTGCAAGATAAAAATTGTGTTTGATTGCGAGATTGCTGATTGCTTTGATTATGATTGTCATGGTTTGAATTGTTGTTGTTTCAGATATGATAGTTGTTGTTATTTCCTCCTTAAAGGTTTTGTACATTTTTAATATTAGTGACACCATTGTGTGTGAAACCCTTGTTATTGGACCAAAAATTGGGTTTGTTATTGTTGTTTGTGTCATTTTTTGAGATGATGAACTATAATATTTAGTGACACCTTTGTCTAAAAGCCCATTTTTAATGTTTTTTCCTCTCTTGACTAATGTAGTGAAGTCTTTAGGGTTAGCCATCTTCATGTGAAAAGACATCTCTGGTATCAAGTTTTTGATAAATATATCCACAAGGTGGGAATCCTCAATTTTCTAGGGCATTCAGTTAGAAAGATGCCTCCACCATTGTAGAAAATTGGCAAATGTTTCACCATTTCATTGTTTTGTGTTTCACAAGTCACTTAATGAGGCATGGTATTCAATGTTGTAAGAGTATTGTGCTACAAAATTCCCTATTAAATCATTGAAAGAGGTAATGGAACCTTTGGGTAAGTTCATTAGCCACTCTAATGTGGGGCCACCAAGACTTCCCATGAAGAGCCTCTTAAGATAATCTTCATTATAGGCTACTTCTTGACATAAAATCAAGAATTCTTTGAGATGCGTAATAGGACATGTTTCTCCCATGTATTTTTCAAATTTAGGAATCTCAAAATTTGGTGGGTATGGTATCATGCTAATGGAGCTATCAAATGGAAAGGGACAAACTTCCTCAAAAGAGAAATCTTTCACCCCTTTGTTGGTCATGCTATGTACCAAGTTTTGAAGTTCATGCAATTATTGGGCTAAATCTTGGTTTGGTTGCACTTGTGATTGTTGAGCATTTGCAAATCCACCTCCCAAGATATAAGGAGTTCCAAATGTATTATGAGGTGGTGGGAGTGCTCCACTTTGGCCAATGTATTGATATGTAGTCGTTGAAATTGGCACAGATGTTTTTACCATACTTGTTGGAATTTGCGAATAAGTAGAATACAATGGTTGTGTTGGAATTGCCATCTGTTGAGTAAATATTTGCCCAATGTTTAAGCATCCCACAGTTGGACCTGTTAAGGTGGACTACAGAATGCTAACATGTGTAGTAGTGTTAGGTATGATACTAATGATTTGTTGGATATGTTCCACACTTAATTGGAATGCTGGTTTTGTGGTGCCACTTGATGTAGATGTAGCACTAATTGTCACTATGAGTCCTTGGCTAGATGCTTGAGTTGTGTTTGGAAATACAGGAGCAACACCCTTCATAATCTGTCTAAACAAGGTGGTCTCATCAAAGCTTGTAGGGACATTAACACCATCTTTAACCAAGTTTAGGAAGATCTCAGTTTTATTTTCCGTAATAGATTTTTCCATCATTTTGACATTGTATGGATCTGAAAGGAATGTTCAGACATCATTAGGGATATTGTTGTTATCAATAGGGTTTTCTTCTTGGTATACTTATTTGTCATTACTTCCCAAATTTGTGTTGCAAAAAGGATCTTCTGGCTCTTGTGTGGATGTTAAGCTAGGCATACCAAAGTTTGAACTAGAAGGAAATGCTCCCCCCAATGATGCTGCATGTGGAGGAAAAGGATTCTACATCTCTTTTTGCCTCAACAATTCCAACAAGCGAGACATGGGATTAAATGTGAATCTTTCAAATTGTGTATGTAACATACAATAGTGACCAAACCAATGGATGTAAGACTATGGAAGAAAGAGAGGAATGTGAGAGAGAACTGTTGAACCTTACGCAATGAAAGGGGCCAACAACCTAAATGTTAAAAAAAAGACCTTGGTTTAGTAAACAAAGTTTGATTATAGGCTAAAAGTACCTTTCTCCTACCAAAGATGGTCAAGTGATCTTTAGGCAAAATAGGATACCCAATTGATTACTCACTATTTGGAGATGGACTTTTGATCCCAAACAAGATATAGGTGTTTTCTTGTGGATAAAATATCTAGTGTTATGATCTTAGAAGGTGTTTTTATGCCAAAGTTTTTAGGTTCAAATGCTCAAGTTCTTTAGAGGAAGTTTTCAAATGGAAGACTGGAAGTTTGGAAAAATAGGGTTGATGTGAAAAATGAAGGTGTGGTGGTTACTTATGTGGTTAACTCAATCCTCACTTACTGGAAACAAAAACCTGGGGTTTACTCCTAGGAAGGTAGACCAATTTTGAAGTTTAGCATTGTACTCAATTCTATTGTAATGGTCTTCTTTAGCTTCTTCTTTTTGGATGTCTTTGATAGCATATTAGAATTGTTTACTACAATGTGCTAGGTGTTTCCTTTCCTTGTAGACAAATGGTTTGGACAATTTCACCTTCTTATGTTTGACTTTTTCAGTCATGGAAGGAACAAAATAAAACCCAATTTCAAGCACAAATTACAACTAGACTCAACCAATTTCAACTTCTAGACCAATATAGAACTATTGAAAATAACCATGAGTCAAGAGGACCCACTTACCACTATTTCACTCACTCAAGTTTAGCTCACTATTTCACTCATTTTTGCACTTGTTTGATGTTTGGTGTTGGTTTTCAAATGTTTAAACAAATAGGGATGCAGAACTTGCCAACAATTCTAATAAGGTTGCAACTAGGATGTACAAGGATTATCTAAAGGTTGTCCTTGATATACACAAGGTACATGGGGCCCAAATCTATCAATGAAAGAAAATAATGCCACACAGCTAGGAGGAGATTATAATCCAAATCTCCACCTTTACTTTCCAAAGGTATAAAGTTCTTTGGGGCTTAGCCAAGAGTGACAAGATTTTGCTTCCAAGAGAGGTGTCTTTTGATTCACCTCCTGATTCTTATACTCTACCAAAATACTAGAGTTGAGGTCATCCCAACGGGTCATAAAATCCCTAAGTAGACCTCCTAAAAAAAGAAAAACAAGACCACTTATTTCTTGTGCACCCAAGGTCACTCAAAGGCATAAAAGATACTTGTTCTTTCTTAATGAAGCTTTAGGTTTTGTAATCTACTTTGAAGACACATGTGTTTATAGTATACAATGGATCTTTCCAACTTAAAATCATCATTAACATAAATAAAAGTATGAATTCATCAACAAGAAAGTAAATCACTTATGAACATAAGTAAATTGCCAAAAATGAAACCAAATCCTTTAAGTCATTCAAGATTGTGTGAATTCATTTTAAGTACCAAATCCAAAGGTTTTCTATCCTAGACATTCATGTCAATTTCCTTAAGGAATTCAAGAATGTCTGAGTTCATTTTAAGCACCAATCCCAAATGTTTGCTATCCTAAATATGCATGTCAATTTTTTTAACGCATTCAAGAGTGTATGAGTTTGTTTTAAGCACCAAGCCCAAATGTTTGCTATCCTAAACATGCATGTCAATTTTCTCAAGGCATTCAAGAGTGTATGAGTTTATTTTAAGCACCAAGCCCAAATGTTTGCTATCCTAAACATGCATTCCAATGAAAAGATTGTTCATTCCTTTAATGACATTCAAGAGTGTGTTTTCTAGCTAAACATCCATTCCAATGAAATATGAATAAATTCCTTTAAGGCATTCAAGATTGGATGTAAAGTTTTTTTTTTTAACATTCAAGAATGTGTTTGAATTTTACTCATTAATTTGCAACATGCGTTCAAAATAAAAGTGATCATATCATGCAAGTTTATTGACCTTTAATCCTAAAGTGATAAAAATCACTATGGGTTTTTTTAAAGTCCTCCAAGGTTTTTTTCTTGCATGAAAATTCATTAGTAATCCTTGCAAACCACCATTTAGTGAGAAGTGTGTTTAAAATTTAATGATTCTATCAAAAACCATAGATGACAATTCACAGGTGTAGATGACAAAATGCACAGATGTTGAAATGTGCAGAAGCCAGAACTCGCAAACGGTAGAAGATAAAAAGGTATGGCTTATAGTCAGTACTTTTGTTAGACATAAATGATAGTTTAAGAATCAAAAAAACTAAAATATGAAAAATGAAAAAAGACACCCAAAATACAATGCAGAAGATAGTTTGAAAAATGTAGACAAGAGAATGTTACACATAGACAACAATATGAAAAATGCAGACGACAGCTAGGTAAGCATAGACGATAGATTGATTTCTCAAATCTAAAACTTTCACACAACATAGACAATAGAATCACCTACACAGATGCTAAAGCTAGGTGTTGGAGTTCTTTCTGGTAAAGAACATACCAGGTAGATTTAAACTTGATATCAAGAACAAAGACCAGGGACAAGCCTAAGGATGAGCTAAATCCTATAATCAGCAAAGCTAAATCTCAGTTCTGGACCAATTAACAGAGTCAACCAGACTCACTTCACTTTAGGTTCTGCTAAGCCAAGACAGGCAAACCTAAGGGATTTTTCTGATTTATCTTGATACTTCACTGCAAGACTACCTTCTATAGCAGATATGGTCAATATTTTTCTTCAATTTGATGGTAATCCTCTTGATTATAGTAGCTAATTATAACCAAGGAAAGCAACCACAGATAAGCCATGACCTACAATTATAGTTCTTCAAAACATAAAAAGGGAAATTGATATTCATTTTGATTTGATTTCTCAACATAACCCGAGTATGCAATGATAGAGAACATGCATCCTTCAAGCTGGCCAGTCCCTTATCCATTAAGCATCAACTGAACTTTAATATGCAGATGGATACCTGAAACATACTCATATATTCAGGCATATGATCTATCTATTTGACTTGCAAATAGACATCAATATTCATTAAAACTCTCGTACTTATGGTGATATCCTTCTGGTGTAACTTGCAATCCTATCAGTATAAACAAGCATTTACTTGGAGCTTTGTTCCAACAACAAATCTATTCTGATATACAACCTTAAGGGGATGTAACTGGGTTCAAGCTCTTAGTTTTTAAACACAGAACATTGCAAATGACAGAAGCAGGAGATGAGAATAAGAATGAAACTAAGAAGGTTGAACTCTTTGCATTAATTTCATTGAAAATAATACATCATTTGCATACAAAAAATCAAAAAATACACAAAGAAGTGGCTGTGTAATACAAAATACCTCAAAAGGAATACAGTATGTTGTTCATAATAGGAAAAACACTGAGAAAAATTTGGTATCACAACTGTGTGAAAACTCAAGAAATTGGAATCAGACTTGTGGTCTCACAATCCACCCAAAATCTTCAAAAAATCGGAACCCCTACAAAGAGTAGAAGGAGATATATAAGAGAAAATATCTTAGGAAATGCAAGCTAAGTTTGACATCTGTCGCACTGAAAAATCTTCACAAATGTAGTTGCTGAAACTGAACTTCCTCTATCTACCTACCCTTGAAAAACCATTAATGATCCCAAAATATCTGTACTGAGGGTCCAAGAAATCTGATCTGAACATGTCAAGTTGCATCCGCCAGCAAAATCAACTTGCATTGCTATCAAAAACCATAACTGCTCCAACTGCATTTAGAAACCATCAAATCATCTTGGAAATTGTTGGAGAAGCTAAGAATGATGAAAAGATCTTCATATTTGGTTGCAATTTCATCTACAACATTTGAATTTCACATTTCACCATGAAGCTCTTAAAATTAGAAAAGCTTTTGTAGATGCCACTCGCTAATACCTGTACAAAAATTGATCACAAAAATGGAAAGTTCACTCTTTCCCAGTTCCAACGGTATATTACACTCCATATTTCTAATCAAAATTAGCCCCTTGAAAACCTCTCTGAAAAACTTAGCTCCCAACAGAACCAATTAGAATGAAAAATTTAAAAAGTTCATATAGTTAGACTATATAGAACTTTATAAATATTTCAAATATTTCCCTTAAATTATCTGAGCGCTGAAGTTATCTCAGATTTGAATTTTTAAATCATTTTCATATCCCCTTATCTCTCCTCAGGTCCACATGTCCATCTCTAATTCACTGAATGGCCCCCCTTTACATTTTCAATTTGAAACGTATGATGTTTTGAAATATTATAAGTCTACAATGTTACGATCAAATCGTAACATCGTAGACCTCTTATTTGGAGCTCTCGATCATACGGCAATAGCTTGATTTTAATCTTTTCATTTAAAAATTTATACATGAAACTCTTTATATTAATATATGATTAGTATATTAATCATTTTAATTCTCCACTTATCTTCATTTTCGTAGCATCTCGAGCGCTCAAAATCAATCCCCCGACCTTACAATGAAGGCAGACCCATAGCATCGTATTTCTTTCAAACTGGGCCTCCGATCACCCGACCCAGCCGTAGCACCGCACGACAGTTAAAAATTTGTCCCGATCTTATGACTTTGCCAAAGGATCGGGGACCTTTTTATTTGTATTTACGATATGCTGAAACCGCCGTAGCATCGGGCGACCACAAATTATCTTTGCCGACCACACGATAGCATTGTATCATCCCGTGATCCCATACTTCCTTCCTCAATCGCACGACATGGGCGTAACATCAGGAAACTTCAAACATCGACCCTCGATCATACGATGGGCTGAGCAACTTGCAAGTCAAGATAACATACCTTTGACCCGCGGGCCCCTCCAGGCCTAGCTCGGCTTTATAAGCCATATCTCTTAAAGACACCCACATATACTATCGATTTGTATTTAAATCCTTTTAAAATCTATCCCCAGGCACATATGGGATAAAATGCCCAAATACTGTTGCCAATATGCTCTGTTGTTCTATCGTGATCACTATGCCCTCTCATGTGAACATTCTCCCTAAAATTTTGTAGGCTGCCCATGAATCCTTCTTCCCTCATGGCGTGAGGAACTCTTTTCCTCAGACATGCAGAGCCCTGCTCAATGCGTGAGCTTCCAAATAGTTTTTTTTCTTGTTTTTCTCTACATGGGTTGAGTCATTGTTTGTTGTGGGAGTTCTTTGTCTTCTACGTGGAATATGTGGCTTTATATGTAGCAACTATTGCCCCTTTTTCATCGCTTGGTACCAGATTTTCTGCTCACTAATGTGAATGCTGAATGCAAGAACAACTCATAAGAATGAAATAAAATCTCATTCCATGACCAATGTTACGCAAGCCTTAATAAATGAACTGCTCAATTGGAGTTTCCCTATAATAATATCACAGTGGCAGGTCTAATGGTCACCAAATATATATAGCTATTAGGTTGCTTGGCATGGCAACATATTAAAACAACCATATCATTATCAAACTTCCAGAAACCATTTCCTTTCCAAAAGACATCAACTTGCTCAAATGCCTCATTATTAACCTGATCAAATTAGTCGGACCCCAAAGTGGGTTCATCTAAAAAAATTTCATTTTCGAAAAACTGATCTGGCAAGGTGATCCATTGGCCTTCTTTGAATTGACTAAAATTCATCTTGATCACAAATTCGCCACTGGGAACTATTTTAAAACATTTTTGCACCATCATGAAATCTCTACCAGGAGGCCTGTTGCCTGGCTTTAAAAACTAATTCAAACATCTGACATAGCCATGAAACTCAGGATGCCTAATCTCTCTGATATATTCGACAAGACTACAAAATCTCGTTGCATGACGACATCAGGGTCAAAAGATATTGGCCTCTGAAGTTGCCTACTTCAAACTGCCTACTGATACACATGTCAAAAAGATAAAAATTGTGTTTGGTTTGAGCCTCGAAAATTGGGTAAACAGGCACTTGAGATTCTAAAAACTAGCGAATTTTTTCTATGCCATGAGGAGAAGATGACTCTATGATTAGGACTCATGACGAATCACGGGACAAAATTAGCGAGCATCTGAAGATGGCTACTCAGAAATGCAAGACAGTGATCAACAGTAAAAAGGTATTTTTGGCAAATGGAATGGCCTTGGATTTGTATGCAGATGGATTCATCAGGATCTATGAATTGGCACACTCAGAGTATTTCTAGAGTAGAATGCAGGGGAATAAACCATTCAATCCTATTGATCCTAGATTAAAATTTATATCATCACGAACAGGGCACCTGACTCAATTTGTGTTTCATGACAACAGTGAAACTTTATAAGTTGCCTTCAGAATCGCATTTGAAAATTGACCAAACGGATTCGTCAAGACTTCAAATCTATAATTTAGCAAGTCTCCGACCCCTAGAATATGATACAGCAAGAATTTTCTCATTTGGGTCAACTGGTCAAAAGTTATAGCTTGTCAAATAGGGCTACCCGAGAGTATGCACAATATGCAGATTTACAAAAGAAGTAACTGACCAACTTTGAGAGGTTCGAAACCTAGTCAAAAAAATTTGAAATGACTTGAAAACTTGAACATAGGTTCTTGGATATGGATACTAAACATCCTCAAAGCGAAGAATCATGAAAAATAATTGGGTAAAAGATATTCAAATGCAAACATGGCTCTGTGTCGTTGTTTGACACGGGCAGAAAATGCAGAGTTGACATCAGCTCAAAATGAGACTTCATCGAATGGTTCAAAATGTTAGTTTATCATCATAGAACACATAGTCAGGATGAAAGAAGGGTGTTACAAACATGAAACACCATTAGGCATTAAAATCAATAGTCGGATATATATGCATGAAAAGCATTCATAGGGGCTCGAAGTAACTCAAAATTTTGAATAGGCACTCAAAATGGGAATGCAATTTTGAGTGCCACCACTAGGTTTTTAGATGTAATGTGGGTGGATTAAAGCAAGCACAAAGATGCTGATTTGCGTAGATGCTAGTCTACACATATGCTAGTTTTCTCAAATGACATAGTGCAGACAACACTGCATTTAGTGCAGATGACAATGCAAGCTTTGGCAACCAGTTATGGTTTTTTTGATAGATTTTTTGAATGGAAAATTGGGACGTGGGTCCCACTGGGCATGCCAAAATGTATACTATAGAATTTAACTTGTTGGAAGCAAGAGATAACAAACAAACATTAGCCAATGTGCATATTTCAAATGTTGAACAATGAAAAGAAAGTAACAAACATTTGCTTGAGTTTTACAACTCAAAGCAGCCAAAAAATCAAGTCCTCAAGAAACCTCAAATAGCTCAAGAAAGGCACCCATGAGAGGCCTTGTTGGTGTGTTCAATTGGAGGGATATTGGTGAAATGAGAATGTAAATGCATGAACAAACTAATCTAATAATGTAAATGCAAGCTATCAACTACCAAAGGTTAGTATGAGAGAAACTCTAGAAGATCACTAACAAGCTCAAAACTCAAACTAGCATGATAACAATGCATATGAGGGTGATGAAAATGCTTGAGATAGGGGCTCTATTTATAGGCTTGAGAGAAGCCCTGGTGAGGTGGCATCTATGTGGCATCCACATAGGTGCCACAAGAAGACATGTAGACAAGTCATGCAAGTGGTCAACATTCAAAGTTTGCTCACACATGTGTGAGAAAACTTGAAGAGAGAAGTAAGGGACAAAGTTGTCAGAGGTGTGAAAAGTGTGAGGGGTGTGGAAAGTGTGAGTGTTCCTCACACATGTGTGAGAACACACTTAGGCTTAAGAAGGGGTTTATCAAGATGATTAAGATAATTAAGTGGGATTAAATAGTGGATAGGTTTAGGAGGATGAAAGTGATGGGTGTAGACTAGTTTTTAGGCTAGGTTTAAGGCTAGGTTTAAGACTAAATTAAATAATATTTAATTTAATCATAGGTTTAGAAAAATTAATGAGATGGAAGGGATTAAATAAATAAGATTTATTTAAAATTGGAATTTATGGAGGGTCATGCATTAAATAAATTTAACACATTAGGGATGGAAGTATTGAAATTAAATTTCCTAAGGTATTTAAATTAAATTTAAATACCTTAGGAAAATGAACTTATTTAATTAAATAAATTTAATTAAATAAATAGAAGAATATGATAAATATAATTAATTATAATGTCAAGGGAAATATTAAATAAATTAATATAGTCTTTTGGGATGATTTTAAGCATCTACACCTTGCAAGTTAGAATAGTGTTGTTCTTGTAACCATTGATAACAAAATCAATGAATTGCTCTTGTAGCACAAGTGAATAGATAGGTTTACTATTGTAGCATTACTTTCAAGCCTTAAGTGGATTTATTATTTTAGTTGCTAGCATTAAATTCCTTCAGCATTTCCTTTGCATTACTTGTAATGACTTAAAAGAGAATTACAGCATGGACTTTGTAGTCATCCTCTCAAGTTTACGCTCTCGGGTTAACCAATTAAATGAAGTCAGTGTACTATTTTAAGTAAACACATGATGTTGTCTGACCATGAAATCACTATGAAAGGATGTCCAATCCTTTGTTATTAAAATAATAAGCTAACCAGATATTTTTGGCACCATTGCCAGGGATGTGTCAATCTAGTTCAATCCTGAACTCATTATGTTAGTTTAAGTTCTGCATTATTTTACATGCATAGAAGAGACCTCCTTGGGAGATTTCTTCCCCATAATATTCAGGAAGATATTTTTAATCCTGAGCCTAAAGAACCTCACAATGAGAATGAAGAAGAAGAGCCTTTTGAAAATCCATTTTTTGCTTCTCAAGAATGAATACACTAATCCTCAGATGAATCCTTACATTTGAATGATCTCTTTGTTGAATCTTGAATACCAAGATAATCTACTTTCTCTTATTATCTATCATAAACCACCACCAAGTCCTCCTCCCAGAATGGATCAGCCTTAGCCTACATTTCCCTTTACCATCCCTTATTAGCAAGGTAATCAAAACTTTAAGAACATACCTTCTACGACACTTTCAAAGTTTTATGGCCTAATTACTGAAGACATGGTAAACTTCCTCTTTTGAATTTGATATCCTTTGAAGAAGTTATGACTATACAATAGATGCTCACAAGCTAAATTTGTTCCTTCCACCTCAAAGGAAGCTACATTGAGATGGTTCTTGGGGTTGGGTGCCATTGTTGTAGTAGATTGGTGATGTAGGAGCATCCAGAGGTATAAGGGCAATCTTGTGTCACCAAAAAAAAATGTACTTAGACTTACTTTCTATTTCATGTGTTTTCATTTATGGATACCCATTTGGGTCAAATAAAGGTTCCAACTTCACAGTTCCACTATCAGTGTTCTAAGTTAGAGTATTTGATCACCTTGGGATTTGTGTAAATGCTAAAAAAATAGGACTATGTAATTGAGCCATAATTATGGTGGATTATAAGGTGTAAATTGGAGGGAGGATTAAACTTGTAATTTAGAATATTTCAAAAAAAGAATTAGGTCAAAAGGCTGCATGGTTTGAAAGTTATCACAATTTTTCAATTTTTGGAGACCTCCTAAGAATGCTTCAAAGTCAGGTTCAGGGCATTAAATGACCTCGTATAGGGCCAAAAAATGGGTGATGAGCAAACCTAGTCCATAGGGCTATAGAGCGCTTCGAGAGCTTTCTAGAAATGTAAATGGTTTGTCAATCGAAGCTACAATTCAAAAGTTATGCCTCCCAGAAGTTCGATTACCATTTCTGGATTCTTCTAGTTTTACGCCAACTTCTAACGTGACTTATGGAGCCTTCTATTTGGTTGTTGGATGCCAACTAGCACTTTCTAGAATTTATTCTTAATCCTTAACCCTTTGGGGTCAATTTAAGGACATTTCTAGCATTATAAAAGGCAGTTCGGAGTGGAGTTTGAGAGAAGGTACTGGGAGAAGAAATTATCTCCAAATTTATGCTATTTTAAGCCCATAGGGCATGTTTTGGAGTCTGTTTCTATACACTAAGTGTACTAGCATATTTTCATAGTTAATAAAATTTTCCCTTTCCTATTGTGTCCATTTTGTGCTTGGGTTGTGTCCCCATAAATTGGCCTGTAATGAACACCTGGTTTCTAATAAAGTACAAAGAATACTACAGGGGTTGAGATTTTAAAGGATATGACATTTTCAAAATCTCTCAAAAGGATGATGGAACCTTGGAAGACTATGTTTCATGATTCATGTTCAACTTGTAACGTAATACACAACATCAACTGAATGAAGAATCAAAGAAACACATTTTCCTAAGAGGTGTAAATGATGGGAGTATTGAAGCTTTAGATTTAATGACAAGAGGAGATATCACTTAGAAAAAATAGATTGATATATAGAGTATATGTGTGAATTATTCCAAATCCACTATGAAGAAAGGTAGATGACATAGAGATCTACCACATAAATCTAATGGAAATCTAAAAGTATCAAAGATGGAACTATCTAATTTACTACCAAGTTTCAAACATGACATCATTAATGACATAGCCACTCAGCTAGATACCATGTAAATAAGAAGGAAAAAGGATGAAGCTAATGATATGTTACTTGAATTGTATCCATACTGTAGGGAAAAGAAAAGGCACTATAGATGTAAGTCTATTACAATGTGAGGCCTCACCCTGACCCATTATGACATAGACACTTGATTTAAATTATGATATTCGAGACCTTAATATTTTGATAGCTATTCAAGACTTAGATAGATAATGGATTGTTTTATCTATTTATTATGGTAATGAAGTAGTGTTTTACATTATGATATGCACTAAGAACTTGATATTGTGTATGAAATGATTGAACACATATGGATGCAATTTTATGACATGATACTACTAGATTTTGATGTGATGCGAAAAGTTAATTTAATTATGACAATTCATGATATGCAGATAAATGTTAACTTGATTTTGATGATTCATGATATGCGAATGAATGATTATGATATGCAGATAAATGTTAATTTGATTATGATGACTTGTGATATGTAGATGTTGATATGCTAATGTTTTGAACTAACTGTTAAAATGACAAGGGAAGAAAATTGAATTTCAATTATGATATCATATGCATTTATGATACATGTATTTTATACGACCTCCATGGACTACTGATGCTTGAGTTTAATGTGTAGGAAGTGCAACCAAGGAAATTCTTGGGGGAAACAAGTTCCAAACCTTGTGAACATAGTTTAACCAAAGCGAATCTTTGGAAGATTCAAAAGCCTCGTTGTGAAAGTATTTTTCTTTGTAAATGTGAGGTTGTTTGCTTGTGGAAATGTTTAATCATAAAGATGCATTAGGATCATGTCATGGTAATGTGAATGTGTTTTTATATGTCACTTGACACTTGTGAACTTTGTGTGTAATTCACATGTCATTTAGGGTTTTGAACATGGTGGAAATTTACCCTAAAACTAATTACCTTGTTAATAAGTAAGTAAACCCACTTGACAGAGGGAAGGATGGGTCTCAATCATAAGAAATTCGAATTTGGACTTGATTAGGGGTTTGTGGGGTCATTAGGTGGTCCCAAGGTGCCTTTTATGTTAAGATAAGTTACCCATATGATAGTATATCATGTTAGAGACCTAATTTTGACCATGTGAGTGCCTAGATAGCCTAGGGGGTCCTTTACCCATGCATTGTTCTAGTCAATCGAATTTGGAGGTGTCACATGTGTTTCTCCCATGTTTCCAGTAAGTCAAAAAGAGAAAATTTAGAGTAGACAAGTTTGTAAGAGGAAGTGGCTAGGTTCCTCTTCTAAAATAGTTAGTGGGAATGCTTTATTAGAGAGTCTTAGTCAAATTAGTGGATTGCTCACCCGCTCTATACATTTACAGACAGTTAGGGTTTTTGAGGGAGATTAAGTGAGCTCTACTACAGCTATCATTGCTTTTAGCTTGGACCAAAGGTTGGTGTCTTGAAACATGTTTCTTTATTTTCTTTCTTTTAGTATGGAAAACTAAACCTACAAATGTGGAAGATTTGTCAATGGAGTATGCATTGTATTGTGAATCTTGCATTGTGGACTTTGGCATTGTGTTGTGGAAATGTGAATGTGCTACGTGTTCTTGAATATTTTCTTTTGGTTTTGTTTTCTTCTCAATTTTCTTGTTTGATTATGAGTGTTGAGAGTGTTCAATGGTGTGAAGGCTTCACTCACCCTTAGGAGGGAAGAGAAGCCTTAGGTGAAGGACATAGTTGCGCTCAACACTATAGTTGAGAGAGTTACCTCATGATGAGGATTTGTTTTATTCCATGTAGTATGGGCTCCATTGAAGCCATATACCTTTATTATTTTGGGAGATATAGGGGTTTTATATGAATAGGGAGGAGATATTTATAATGGCCTTGAGAGGCAAAATACAATGGCAATATGATGTTTATGTTTAGTTATAGAATCTCCTCTTTGAAGATTCCAACTTCACCTGATATGAGATGATTCCAATGGCGAATCATTGTGCAAGCCATGGGAGGGAGTTGTTTTGTGTTTTATTGTGTTCATACAATGGCAAGTAATGTATGTGTGTAGCCCGTTTGGGTCTTGTTTCCCCTGCTTGGTGGGTAGCTTCATAAAAGCCTAGGATGGGAGGTTAGCCTCCATGGTTCCTAGTTTGTGTGAATCTGTAGGTTGTGAAGATGGATTGCTTGAAGGTGTTAGGGTTTCACCCTTGACAAAGTTGAAAAAAAAAAAGTATGTCGATAGGGGTAAATGTGTTAAGTTATCTCAACTGTAATGTGATACCAAATTCTTATTGTGAAACCACTGTGGTGTAAAGGGGAATTGTTATCATTGTATATTGTTTGAAAATTGTGAGGAGAAAGATTGAGGTATGGCATGGAGTTTACTCGTAGAAACACATTCATTATGAGATTTGATGCATTATGATGAAATTATGTAATAAGATCCTCTTTCTTATGTTATTTGTAAATCATTTGGTTGAAATATTTTTTAAATGTTATGTGAAGAATATTATAGATATAGATGATCATTTCAAAACGTAGATGTTGCATAGTAATTTCATAGGTTATTTAAAGAAATAATGTTGCTATATTTTGATAGTTTATTTCTTACATATATAAATTAGATCATTTATTTATTTTTCAAGGTTAAAATAAATTCATAGGTTACTTAACTCCACTACTTCCTCAAACATATTCACTAAACTATCATGGTAGAATAAGAGAGAAAATAACTTGAGAATGAATACATAGTTCAAAACCATGAATAGACTTGTTGTAGGTACATTTTCCTCTCTAGAAAATGTATGGAGGAAGGAAATAAATCCTCCCCCAAGAAAACGGAGCAATAACTTAATGAAGAGAATATTCCTAGTATCTTTTGCATCAAACAAAAATAGGAGAATACCTTATCTTAAAGAAAGACTCAAACACAAATAAAATATCTAGTCCTAAATCATATAAACAAAAGACTCTCATTATTCCTATGACCTTGTGCCACTACTTAGAAAATAATGCAAGAAAATATATATAGAATAATTAAGACTACAACTAAAAAAAACCTAGACACCTTCCTTATTAAACTAGAAGTACTAATAAGAAAACTCCCACACAATAATAAATGAATTATATATATATATAATTTCCAAAAAAAATGTCCATCTTTTCCATCATTTCATGAAACAAGGTAATCATTGCTGATTTGGGGCTGCCAAAAGTTAGCAAGGACTGTCCACCTTTTCATCCCATAGGAAAGAAGGGGTAAAATTTTGAACATAAGAAATAACATTAAACCAATTCTCATCACCACCTAGGAAGTTGGGACAGCTCTAGGCGTGAGTTTTGGGCATTATAAAAAGTGTTATTAGATGTGATACTTGTTTTAGCACCTAGTTTTGGGGAAATGGCAAGTTGGTTTGAAAGTTTAGTTGTTATGCCGAGGAGGGTAGTAAATGTCTTATGTGGAAAAGGGTAGGTTAGGATAGTAGATAATTTAGGATTATATGTATGTATATAGTTTTTATTTATGTTGAATCTAGGATAAGTAGAAGATGTAGTTCATTTTATTTTATGTTGCTTTTATTTTTATGCTAAATTAATAATCATGAAGTTTTATTATTTTTTAAACTGTGGGTCTTGTAAAATAGTTTCTAGATATTAATAATAATAGGTTAATTGGGGTATGAAAAATGATAATCATTATATACATGTCATTTTATTTTGAAATTATAAATATTTATATATCATGACACATAATTATAAACCCCTTAAATGTGATAGTTACTCTTCAAGTAATAAGTTACATAGAAGGAAGTTATCATCAATTTGAGCCTTATGTGTTGAGTAATATAAAAGAAGTTAGAGAAGGTTTCTTGTTAGTAAGAAAAAGGTCATTAGACGCATGCACCCCTAGTCAATTTTAGAGTTAGATGATTAAATACATAAATAAGTAAAAATTAAAACATTAGGGTTAATTGAAAATAACACAATATAGTAATTGGGATATCAGTAATTGTCAGTTGATTTGTAATACCGAGTCAAAGAACATTAATTTAGTTGGAGTTAATAAAAGGGTAAGAATAAGAATTTCATTAAATAGTGATACATATACCATATTTCACGAGAGTAGAATTGGGTATAAATTTAAATGAATATAGTTATTTATGCATATGGTAAGATGGTTTGAGATCGAGGACATCTAGGACATCTAGAATAACTAAACATATTTTCTTTCACAAACTAATTAATTATTATAATTTCATGTGTTCAAAAGATTGCATGTTTTAATATCTTATCACAAGAAAATGATGTGGAATTGAAAATATACCATCATTTGGATTATTTGTAACTTAGACTTCCAAAGAAAGCTAGGAAACTAATTAGTCTCCCATGGTACTTCAAGTAACAAAACTGAAATATTAATCCTCCCATACCAACCCAAAATTATGCATTCTTGACACAATGATTGTTTTAAGAAACATTTGGAAAATTCTCAAGGGATATGAATTGATATACTCCTAGCACCTCCCCCCTAGTTATAGAATGCACGTAACAAAATATAGGTAAATTTTTATGCACGCTCCTTTGGTTCACCTTGCAAAAAAAAAAAAATGGTTGTGTTTTCCTCATAAATTTAGGGCATGACATTCCTGTATTAGAGAAATTGGTTATAAAAAAATAGGCTTACCTATTATGTCTAACTCATTAAAATTGAAAACTTGTGTATAGAATGCCTGTCATTACTTGTAATGGTTGTCAGAGGGCTAGAGGCCCTAGAGGTGCACAAGTGGCATCTAGAGGGGTAGAACATGGAAATTTTGAACCTCCACTTGAGCAACCTCAAAATCTTAATCAACTCTTTATAGCCATTTAGAAACTTATCAGAGTAGTGCAAGAGAGAATGCCACCTATAATCTCATAGCCCAAACAACAAGGAATAGGGGAGAATAGAGAAAATAATAGGGAAAGAAGTAGGAGTCCCCCACCTAGAGATGCAGAGGGACAAGGTGACCAGGAAGAGGCCTCAGTTCATTAGATTGATCAACCACCAGTCATAGAGTGACCAGTTGTAGTGAGAGCACCTAGGGACATAGGGAATGGGATAATGGATTTGATCTAACTCAAACCACCTCTTTTCACTAGAACCACAGATGGTACTCAGGCAGAGGCATGGTTATAGAGCTTAGAGAGGTGTTTTGGGTTACAACCAAATGGGAGCAATCTGAAGGCCTGACTTTCCATTCACTTATTATGAGAGAATGCTTCCAATTGGTGGAAGTAGGAGGAGACCAAAGGGTGAGTTAGAGTAGACACACTTACCTGGGAGTCATTTGTAACCAGGTTTAGAGATAGGTATCTTTTAGAGCATTTCAGGCAGAGTCAGATTGAGGAGTTTCATGACCTTCAGTAGAGGGGTCTTACTATAGCAAAGTATGACAACAGATTCTTAGAGTTCCTTTCTTATGTCGAGTACATGAAGGATGAGAAGCTACAGATCTATCAATTTACCAAGGATTTGAACTTGTCTCTACACAATTTAGTATGCCTAGCTTTTTCAAGCACTTTTAGGGAGGTAGTTGAAACAACATTAGTTCCAGAAGATCTCCGTAACAAACAAGAATCCTGAGATTAGTCCTACAACTAGAATTACTCCCAGTAGTTAGGACAAGATAAAACATCATAGAAGGGTAGTTAGGGTTAGTCAACAAGGTCCTCTAAGGTCCCACATGTACAAAAAAAGAATTAACCAAACAAAGGAAAATAGTTAGTACAGGGGTATCAGGGCTCTAAGCCCAAGCAATGGTAGTCCCAAGGGTCCCAATGAGATCAGAGGCCACAAGCTCCATATGCACAATTAGCTAGGACTCAAGAGTCCTCCCATGGTAGGTATAGTAGGTCCAATGAGATAGGTGGTCAACAAAAACCTAGGTTATAGGGAATCTAGATTTAGACTCATGAGCCTTGTTATGCTTGCAGTGGCATGGGTCATATAGCTAGAGAGTACCCTCAGGGACTGACAACCAGTAATTAGTGGGGAGCCACTTCAAAGCCTATAGTAGGGGACATGGGTATATCCCATAGGGTATTTTTAGCCATTGATAACCACCAAGCTAAGCATCAAGTTACAATCATTGAGGCCACATGTGTAATCAAGGGTATTAAGGTTCCTATTTTGTTTGATTCCAGAGTCACTGATCCTTTTGTATCTCCTTTTATAGTGGAGCATTGTGGGCTAGTGGAAGCTAGGTAGAATGATAATTTGGAAGTCAAGTTGGCATCTGGGGCCAAGGTGATAGTTAATTCCTATATTCATGATTGCCAGATTCAAATTGGAAACATTAGCATGACCATAGATCTTCGAGTTACCCCCTTAGGATCATATGATGTAGTCCTTGGTATGGATTGGCTATGCACACATAATACTAAGATGGACTATAGATAGAGGAAAGTTGAGTGTCTTGATGATTTTGGTACTCCTATGGTGATCTTAGGGGTGCAAAGGCTAGTGTCTCTTTATATGATCTCCACCATGTAGCTTAAACGATGTCTACAAAAGGGATGTCAAATGTTTGCAGTAACTACCAGTAATAATGAGGAAGATGATGACAGGGAACCATATCTAGATGACTATCTAATACTACAAGAACTCAAGGATGTGTTTCCCTCAGAACTCTTGGGTATGCCACCACCTAGGGCAGTTGATTTCCACATAGATCTGGTGCCAGGAGCAAAGCCCATTTTGAGATCTCCATATAAGATGGGTACAGATGAACTCAATCAACTTAAGATTTAATTGGAGGAACTCTTGGAGAAGGGACATATCTATCCTAGCATATCACCTTGGGGTACACTGGTAATCTTTGTGAAGAAGAAAGATGGTTCACTCTGACTATGTATTGACTATCAACAATTAAATAAGGCGATGATGAAAATTTGATACTCGTTCCTTAGAATCAATGACTTGTTTGACTAGTTGTAGGGTGCTTGAGTATTTTCCAAGATAGACTTGAAGTCAAGATATCATCAACTATGGATTGTGGAAAGTGACATTGATAAGACTACATTCCATACAAGTTATGGTCATTATGAGTTCACAGTGGTACCAATTGGTCTTACAAATGCCCTAGCTATATTCATGAGCCTTATGAATTTAGTGTTTCATACATTTTTGGATAATTTTGTAGTAGTGTTCCTCGATGATATATTGATATATTCATGAGATGAGAAGGAACACAAAGAAAACTTAAGGCAAGTATTACAATGCTTAAGGGAAAAGTAGCTATATGGTAGTTTGTCCAAGTATGCCTTCTTTAGGAAGGAAGGCCACTATTTAGGTCATGTAATATTAGGAGATGGAATCATAGTTGATCCATATAAGATCTAGGCTAGCATGGACTAATATTTTAGAAGTTAAAATCTTCACGGGGTTAGTAGGGTATTATAGGCAGTTTGTGGTAGGATTTTCAAGCGCAACTCATCCCATCACCTCCGTTTAGACAAAAGGGAAGAAGTTTGAATGGACTAACAAGTGTGAGAGGGCCTTCCAAGAACTCAAGAAGGCACTCACTAGTGCACCAATCCTAGTAGTACCTAATCCTTCATCAAATTTTATAGTATGCACAGATGCTTTGCTAAATGGTATTGGAGCCATTCTCATGTAGGATGGTTGTGTCATAGCATATGAGTCTAGGAAACTTAAGACTCATGAGCTCAACTATCCCACCTTTGATTTGGAGCTTGTAGTAGTAGTTCATACCTTGGCAAGATGGTGCCACTTTCTTCTAGGATAACACTTTGAACTTCATTCAGATCACCAAAGTTTGTAGTATATTTTCACATAGCCAAATCTTAATGCTTGACAGAGAAGATGGATGGAGTTCTTATGTGAGTATGATTTCAACATACATTACATTAAAGGAAAGGAGAATTTAGTCTCAAATTCCTTAAGTAGGAGATGTCATGAGATATCTTCCATGATTATTGAGACAAATTTGAGAGAGCACATTCTACACCATCTTCTTGAAGATGTATTTTGTACAGAAGTTTGTTAGTTAGTCCACTCTCAAAGACCCCTAGAGGGAATATTTTCTAATTTTTCACTAGATCCAAATGGATAGCTACACCATAAAGGACACATTTATATACCATCCTCAAGTGACTTATGTGAGTTCATCATTCTAGAGGCTCACAAAGAATCCTATGTAGCATATCTAGGTGTCAAGAAACTTCATGTAGATTTAAATCAGTTATATCATTGGCTAGGGATAAGAATGCTAATTGCCAACATCATAGCCAGACACCTAGAGTGTCAAAGAGTTAAGGCAATGCACAAACATCCAGGTGGACTCTTGTAGCCACATGAGATACTTGAGTGGAAGTGGGATACTATCTCCATATATTTCATTGTTGGTCTTTTGATGTCTTCTCATCATCATGATACCATCATGGTAATGGTTGACACTTTGACCAAAGTTTCTCACTTTTCACCCATTCACACCACTTTTATATCATCCACAGCGGCATAGGTATTCTTGTGAGACATTGTTAGACTCCATGGCATTCCTCATAAGATAATACCAGATAGAGACTCCTTATTCACCTCCTCCTTTTGGAGGGAGTTATAGACATCACTGGGTACCAAGCTCAACTTTAGTACAACCTATAATCCTTAGATAGATGGAAAAATAGAGAGAGTTAACCAAATCCTAGAGGATATGTTGTGGATGTATGTAATGGGCATTGCACTTCCATAAGAATGACACCCTATCAAGCCTTATATGGTAGGCCTTGTACGATACCCTTAAGTTAGTCAAGTACATGGAGTAGGAGATGGTATTGATCAAATAGTGCCTTAGAGAAGCCCAAGATAGGCAGAAGAAATGTGCAGATGCAAAGAGGGTGGATAGAGAGTACATGGTTGGTGAGAGAGTATTTTTGAGAGTGCAACCACATAAGATCCCAATCCATTTTGGAAAATGATCTAATTTAGAACCTTTCTTTTATGTCCCTTTGAGATTTTGGAGTAGATAGGACCGATTGCTTATCATTTAGCCCTGCCACCTAGCCTGTCATGTATTCACAATGTATTTCATATATCTATATTAAGGAAGTATATTTATGACAAGTATCACATCATAGATTGGGATGCTTTGCAAGTGGAGTCAAATGGATAGATAGCATTGGAGCCCATTCATATTTTGGCTTGATGGACCTTCACACTTTGAGGTAGAGAGCTAGACCAGGTTAGGGTCTAGTAGGATTGTTATGATGAGGTCACAACTTCATGGGAAGATGTAGCTTAGATGAAGACTTAGTACCCATATCTTTTTGATGAACTCCAGGAGGAAGTTCATGCCTAGGGGAGACGATGTGAGGCCTCACTCTGACCTATCATAGAATATACATTTGATTTAGATTATGATATTCGAGACTTAGATGGACAATGGATTTTTTTATCAATTGATTTAGGTATTGCTATAGTGTTTTACATTATGATATGCACTAAGAACCTATTATTGTGTATGAAATGATTGAACACATATGGATGTCATTTTAAGACATGATACTATTAGATTTTAATGGAATGCAAAAAGTTAATTTAATTATGATGATTCATGATATGCAGATGAATGATTATGATGACTTATGATATGCAGATGTTGATATTCTAATGTTTCAAACTAACTATTAAAATGACAAGGGAAGGAAATTTAATTTGAATTATGAAATTATATGCATTTATGATATATGTATTTTATATGACCTCCTTGGACTACTGATGCTTGAGTTTAATGTGTAGGAAATAGAACCATGGAAATGCTTGGGGAAACAAGTTCCAACCCTTGTGAACACAGATTAACCAAGGTGAATCTTTGGAAGATTCAAAAGCCTCATTGTGAAAGTATTTTTCTTCATAAATGTGAGGTTGCTTGCTTGTGGAAATGTTTAATCATTAAGATACGTTAGGATCATGTCATGGTAATGTGAATGTGTTTTTATGTGTCACTTGACACTTGTTATCTTTGTGTGTAATTGACATATCATTTAGGGTTTTGAACATGGTGGCAATTTACCCTAAAACTAATTACCCTATTAAGATAAGTTACCCATATGATAGTATATCATGTTAGGGACCTAATTTTTACCATTTTAGTGCCTAGATAGCCTAGGGGGGCCCTTTACCCATGCATTCTTCCAGCCATTCAAATTTGGAGTTGTCACATGTGTTTCTCCCATGTTCTCACTAAGTCAAAAATGGAAAATTTAGAGGAGAAAAGTTTGTAAGAGGAAGTGGCTAGGTGTATTTTCTAAAATAGTTAGTGGGAAGGCCTTATTAGAGAGTCTTGGAAAAATTAGTGGGTTTTCTTCACCCACTCTCTAAGTTTAGAGACAATTAGGATTTTGGAGGAAGATTAAGGGAGCTCTACTACAACTATCATTGCCTTTAGCTTGGACCAAAGGTTGGTGTCTTAAAACATGTTTCTTTACATTCTTTCTTTTAGTATGGAAAATTAAAACTAAAAGTGTGGAGGATTTTTCAATGGAGTATGCATTGTATTATGAATCTTGCATTGTGGACTTTGGCATTGTGTTGTCGAAATATCAATGTGCTATGTATTCTTGAAGATTTTCTTTTGGTTTTGTTTTCTTCTTGATTTTCTCATTTGAATGTGAGTGTTGAATCTGTTCATGGATATGAAGGCTTCAATCATCCTTGGGAGGGAAGAGAAGCATTGGGTGAAGGGCTTAGTTGGCTCAACATTTTAGTTGAGAGAGTTACCTCATGATGAGGATTTGGTTTATTCCATGGAGTATGAGCTTCATTGAAGCCATATACCTTTGTTATTTTGGGAGATACAAGGGGTTTTGTGTGAATATGGAGGAGACATTTATGATGGCCTTGAGAGGGAAAATGCAATGGCAATATGATGTTTATGTTTGGTCATGGCATCTCCTCTTTGAAGAGTCTACCTTCACCCAATGTGAGATGATTCCAATGGTGAATCATTGTGCAAGCCATGGGAGGGAGTTGTTTTGTGTTGTGTTGTGTTCATACAATGGAAAGTAATCTATGTGTGTAACCCATTTGGGTCTTGTTTCCCCTTCTTAGTGGGTGGCTTCATAGAAGCCTAGGATGGGAGGTGAGCCTCCATGCTTCCTAGTTTGTGTGAATGTATAGTTTGTGAAGATGGATTGCTTGAAGGTATCAGGATTTCACCCTTGACAAAGTTGGAAAAAAAAGTGTGTCAAGAGAGGTAAATCTATTAAGTTATCTCAAATGTAATGTGATGCCAAGTTCTTATTGTGAAACTTTTGTGGTGTAAAGAGGAATTGTTATCATTGTATATTGTTTGAAAATTTTGAGCAGAAAGATTGAGGCATGGCACATAGTTTACTTGTAGAAACACATTCATAATAAGATTTGATGTATTATGGTGAATTTTTTTAATAGGATCCTCTTTCTTATGTATTTGTAAATCATCTAGTTGAAATATTTCATAAATGTTGTGTGGAAGAATATTATAGATATAGATGATCATTTCAAAACATAGATCTTGCATTGTAATTTCATAGGTTATGTAAAGAAAGAATGTTGCTATATTTTAATAGTTCATTTTGTACATATATAAATTAGATCATTTATTCATTTATTTTTCAAGGTTTAAATAAATTCATAGGTTACTTAGCTCCACTACTTCCTCAAACATATTCACTAAACTATACTGGTAGAATAAGAGAGAAAATAACTTGAGAATGAATACATAGTTCAAAACCATGAAAAGACTTGTTGTAGGTACATTTTCCTCTCTAGAAAATGTATGGAGGAAGGAAATAAATCCTCCTCCAAGAATACAGAGCAATAAATTAATGAAGAGAATATTCCTAGTATCTTTTGCATCAAACAAAAATAGGAGAATACATTATCTTAAAGAAGGACTCAAACACAAATAAAATACCTAGTCCTAAATCATATAAACAAAGGGCTCTCATTATTCCTGTGACCTTGTGTCACTACTTAGAAAATAATGCAAGAAAATATATATAGAATAATTAATACTACAACTAAAAAAAAACTAGACGCCTTCCTTATTAAACTAGGAAGTACTAATAAGAAAATATATATAGAATAATTAAGACTACAACTAAAGAAAACTAGACACCTTCCTTATTAAACTAGGAAGTACTAATAAGAAAACTCCCACACAATAATAAATGATTTTTCAATAAGCAAAACAACAACAAAAATATATATAAAAGTTCCAAAAACAAACGTCCATCTTTTCCATCATTTCCTAGCACATGAAACAAGGTAATCATGGCTGATTTGGGGCTGACAAAAGTCAGCAATGACTATCCACCTTTTCATCCCTCAGGAAAGACGTGGTAAAATTTTGCACATAAGAAAAAACATTAAACCAATTCTCATCACCACCTAGGAAGTTGAGACAACTCTAGGCATGATTTTTGGGCAATGTAAAAAGTGTTATTAGATGTGACACTTGTTTTAGCACCTAGTTTTGGGGAAATGGCAAGTTTGTTTGAAAGTTTAGTTGTTAGGTGGGGGAGGGTAGTAAATGTCTTATGTGGAAAGGGGTAGGTTAGGATAGTAGATAATTTAGGATTAAATGTATATATATAGCTTTTGTTTATGAAAAGTTGAATCTAGGATAAGTAGAAGATGTAGTTCATTTTATTTTATGTTGCTTTTATTTTTATGGTAAATTAATGATCATGAAGTTTTATTATTTTTAAAATTATGGGTCTTGTAAAATAGTATGTAGATATTGATAATAATAGGTTAATTCGTGTATGAAAAATGATAATCATTATATACATGTCATTTTATTTTGAAATTATAAATATTTATATATAATCACATACTTATAAACCCCTTAATGTTATAGGTACTCTTCAAGTAATAAGTTACATAGAAGGAAGTTGTCATAAATTCCAGCCTTATGTGTTGAGTAATATAAAAGAAGTTAGAGAAGGTTTCTTGTTAGTAAGCAAAGATCATTAGAGGCATGCACCCCTAGTCAATTTTAGACTTAGATAATTAAATACATAAATAAGTAAAATTTAAAACATTAGGGTTAATTTAAAATAACACATTATAGTAATTAGGGCATCATTAATTGTTGGTTGATTTGTAATACTGAGTCAAAGATCATTAATTTAGTTGGCGTTAATAAAAGGGTAATCATAAGAATTTCATTAAATAGTTATACATATACCATATTTCACTAGAATAAAATTTGGTATAGATTTAAAAGAATATGATTATTTATGTAATATGGTAAGATGGTTTGAGATCGAGGACATCTAGGACATCTAGAATAATTAAACATATTTTCCTTCACAAAGTAATTAATTATTGTAATTTCATTTGCTCAAAAGATTGTATGTTATAATATCCTATCACAAGAAAATGATGTGGAATCGAAAACATACAATCATTTGGATTATTTGTAACTTAGATTTCCAAAGAAAGCTAGGGAACTAATTAGTCTCTCATGGAACTTCAAGTAATGAAATTTAAATATTAATCCTCCCATACCAACCCAAAATTATGCATTCATGACTCAGTGATTGTTTCGAGCAACACTTTGAAAATTCTCAAGGGATATATGCATTGATATACTTCTTTCTCCTCCCCCTCCGCCCCCCCCCCCCCCAGTTATAGAATGCACATAATAGAATATAGGTAAATGTTTATGCAATATTCTTTGGTTCACCTTTCAAAAAAAAAAAAAAATTAGTTGTGTTTGTCTTGTAAATTTAGGGCATGACATGCAAGTCTAGAGACACAACCAATGCCTACTAAGTTTAAAGCCATTGATGAAAATGGAGAAGTGCTCTATGTTTCTCAACAAAGACCATGGGCTTAATGAAAAGGTATGCCAAAATATTCTCTTAAAATTTATAATAGTAACAATCAATGGAAAAATATTAGTTTTAGTGGAAAGAATGATTGGCAACAACCTTAGCAAGGTTGGAAGAAACCTCGATAGGGTTGGCAACAACCTCAAAATTGGAATACCTAACCTAGTCAGCAAGCTCTAATGCCCCCACCTCAGTCGCAAGCTCTAATTCCTCCTACTATAGCAACTAATGCTCCTCCCAAGAAGACTCAACTAGTAGTTTAGCCTAATCCTAATCCCAACAATACCAAATAGTCAACACAACAACAAAGCTATACTATTTCCTTAAATGATATCCACTTAAGGTTAGGAACTACTCTTACTTCACCCCAAAAACCTATAATAATTGAAGTTAAGGATTCCCTGACTAAATAGGTAGATGTATCAAATCCACAAACTACTCCTATAACCAAAGAATCCCCATTTTCTCATTGGTTGTTGGAATAAGATCAACCTACAAAAAATGATATAGTAATTGATTTTCTCAATCAGCTCAACCAAATGATAGTGCAAATACCATTACTTGATGTTATCAAGGAAGCATGTATCAAATAGCTAGGAAGAAAGAAGAAGGATCCAAAAACTATTCATGTCTTAGGACAATTATCTAATTTGATGTTGGAAAAAGTAACTATACCTAAATATTTAGCCCCTAGGAGTCCTATGGTTACTATCACCATTCATGGGATGCAAGTCCAAAATGCTTTAGTTGACTTTGGTGCATATATAAATGTCATGAAAAAGGAGGTATTGTCTCAATTGTGTATTATTGGTCTTAGAGAAACACCAACCATACTTTAGCTTGCTGATAGTTCTACTATCAAACTAGATGGGATGATAGAAGATGTCATAGTCACCTTGAATTCCTAGGAGTACCCTACAGACTTTGTTTTCCTCTCCCCAAAAGCTAACATGGGAGGGTATCCTTTAATTTTAGAATGACCATGGTTGGCCACTGAAGATTCCTATATATATTGCCAGTCTATTAAAATGATAATATAAAATGGTATCCATACTAAGACCTGATCCTATATTCACCTGCTCAGCCACTATTGTTAGATGACCAAGTAATCTAGCCAAAGATCCAGAGGTAAATTCCATCCATCAACTGATGATGATAGAATTAGAGTCATTTGTAGCCTCTTGAGAACAATATGAGATCATTTCATCCATTATCATGAGTGAATATGGATCAAGAAAAAAGAACTTTCACATGCCCATGGGGTACCTTTTCCTACTCAGTCTTACTCTTTGGCCTATGTAATGCTCCAACCACATTCCAATGAGCTATCATAAGTATCTTTTTAGATATATTTGCTAACTATACCAAGATCTAAATGGTTGATTTTACTATTTATGGGACTAATTTTGAAGAAGCAAAAGCTAACATAGAGATAGTGCTTAAGAGATGCCAAGACTCTAACATTTCCCTAATTAGTGAAAATTGTTTTATGATGATGGAAGGAGTAGTGCTAGGTCATTTCATTTCATGCAAAGGCATCGAAGTAAATCCTTCCATGATTGAAGTCATTACTACCTTGCCTATGCTAGAGAAGCATAAGGATGTCTGAAGTTTCCTAGGACATGCTAGATATTATAGATGATTCATCAAGAATTAGTCAACTTGCAGCACCCATTTATAACTTATTAAAAAAGGATTTCAAATTTGTCTAGGATTCTGCATGTGCTACATCTTTCATACAACTTAAATAAGTCCTCACCACAACACTACTTTGAAGATGACCTAATTGGGGACTACATTTGTACATCCATACAGATGCGTCGAACTATGTTATAGGTGTGATGTTAGGCCAAAAGGTAGACTCAATTGAACATGTCATTTATTTCATTAGTAAAAATTTTCAAGGTGCAGAATTTAACTAGACAAATCCTAAAAAAGAGTTACTTGTAGTTATTTATGCATTGAATAAATTCAGGCACTACATTGTTGGATATAAAATATTTTTTTATGCAGATCATTTTAATATAAAGTATCTAATGAATAAGCATGCAATATCAGGAAGATTAGCTTGCTAGTTGTTACTTATGCAAGAATTTGATATCGCCATAATAGATTAACCCAACAAGGACAATTTTGTAGCTAACTTTCTCTCTCAGTTGCATGTTCCTGATGATCCTGCAACCATTGACAATAGTTTTCTAGATGAACATATTTTCCTATTATCAAAATAGAATCCATGGTATTTAAATATTACAAATTACCTCACCACAGAAAAAATGTCAGCTCAATTCTCTACCAAAGAAGGGAAGTTACTCTCTAAAAAATGTTTTAATTATTCTTGGATTGTTTGATTTATGTTTTACACTAGCCCTGATTTGTTGGAAATATTCAATAATAAGCTAAGTTATTAAGAGGGGAGGGGTGAATAAATAACTTCTAGAATTTTAACAATTCTAGCTCTTATTCAATTCATCACATATAATCTGATTTTAATTGCATGCATAAGAAAATGAAAACATGAAAGCATTCATAACACTATGACATAAAGATTTGGTGATGCAAAAACCTTCCAAATAGAAAGTAAAACTAGGTTGGGGATGATACCCACAACTTTAGTACTATAGTATAAAGTTAGCCTATTAAAGATTACATTGATTTCTTTTGATGATCTACCTTGTTAGGAGCAATGACGACTACTAGGTCCACCTTGTGAAAGGATTTAAAAACATACAATTAAGTATGCACTCAGTAAAGAGATTTATAAAAGATTGTTAGGTCTACCTTGTGAAAGAATTTGAATGATCTAAATGTTAGGATGAAATAGTAGATGATCTCTGATCTACAACTTGGTTTACTGAATGAGATTCCTTTAAGTAATGATCACCTTGCTATGATAGATATGTCTTTGTTGCTCCTTATACTACTTTATCCTTTTTCAATTCACTCTTTTTGCTCTTCTCTGATAGTCACTCATATACACACTTTGGATATGATACAGTACATTACATAAATATTAATCTAATTATAAAAATTATAAAGTCAACCACAATACAAGTTACCAAAAATATTATAAAGTCAGCCCACATGAAGACACTCAGGTTTTAAAGATTGATTTAGTGAGGTTTTGATACTCGACATCCATTGTCAATGCTCGAAATTTTTATGCACTTGGTAGACATAGAAGCTCGGTTCTTACTAATCACTTCCAAGTAGTCTTGAACTCGGTCTATGCTAGTGACTCGGTAGATACTGCGAAAACTCATCATATAAACTAAGTCTCTTGATTTACATTGTATGACTCAGTAAGCACTATCACTTTGAGCTTGGTATAAACTAAGTCTCTTGGTTAATGTTGAGTAGCTCAACTAACAATGGACTCGTACAACATACACTGTGAACTTGGTGAACACTACATAGCTTAGCTTGCACAAGTAAACTTAGCATATACTGAGATGCATGGTTTATACTACTGATCTTCACTATAATTGTGACTGCTTGGTAACCACTAATATTTGTCCAAAGGACTCGATAGCAACTGTAGAACTTGGTGAAAACTGAAATACTTGGCAAACATTGTGAATTATACAATGAACTTAGTAGCTATATACAATCTGAATAAGTGTTTGTCACTAATAAAAAACTTTACTGATATGTCAATAATCTCCCCCTTTGGCATTAGTGATAGAAATACTTATCAGCCAAAACTCAATTCAAAAAGATTCTTGAATAACTTTTGTTCATCACTTGTGATACTAGCTCGGTAGAGTATACTATTTTTGAGATTTTTCAAAATTGACTTTGTAAGGAATATATATATGTACATGGTAAGGCTCCTTCATATAGTATACTATACATCTTCTTGCTATATACAATATATATCTCTATACATAACATACTCTCGAATTGATTTTTCAACTTATTGCATAATCTCCCCCATAACATATGACTTTCTCTATACATATCTTTTCTCCCCCTTTTGACATTAATGCCAAAGATTTATTCTATTTATTTACATAGTAACACCAAAATGAGATAGAAAATCTGAATGTACCTTAAGAATAATCGCCAAGGTATTATCCCAATTGTCTTTTAGGATCATGCATTTATGCAGTGCAATTTGAATCTTTGCTGATAATTTTATTATATGATCCGCAATGGAGAAATTATTGTCATGGATGAGAGTTTTTGAGTGTACAATATGTTTTTGCAGTGCATCCATATTGGGAAGAATCATATTTTGAATATGAATCAATGTGGATCTAATTCTTGCTTCTTCTCTAAGTAGTTTTGTTTGCATATCTAATAAAAATCTTATTCTTTGAAAATGTGTAGAGCTTGAACTAGGGTCAAGTTGCAGCTACTGAGCACTGGCTTTTAAATCTTCATCAATTTTGGACGATTTTTCCTTTATTTATTTTGCAAACTCAGAGACATCACAAAGCTTGCCAAAAAGTGATGACACATTTGTACAAGATGCTTGTAAACTGCACAAAATTGTAGAAAGTTCTACTTGATGAATGCCTATCTATTAAGTAATGTGCTCCATCACTTTATTATCAAACTTTTTTTCTACTTTTTGTACTAACTTTTCTTGTCCCTCAGTGTCTTCATTGAATTTTTATATTGCCTTTGCTAGCTGATACAAAATTGGCTGAGAAGAGTCAACCTCAATACCTATGGCCTCTACTAGAATGTTCTTTGCATCTTCAATTATTTTAAATTCCTTATCTCTCTCCTCTCTTATTTTCTTCTATTTAGCCTTCTTCTAGAAGAGTTCACCAAAAAACTACATTTTCTCTGAGGTAAGCTTGGAAATGTCCCAATTGAGTATAACAATTTCCTCATCTAGATCAATCTCTTCCTCTAGCTCTTTACCTTTACTCAAAAATATTATGCTCGGTTGAACCTTGGGCTCAACTGTCCTTACACTTATTGCTTTTGTACCCAAAATAGAAATAATTGTAGATATGCTAGGAATAGCTACAAAAATTGATACTATGCTTACTGAAGGAATATTTATAGAAATACTTGAAGAATTCAAAATTGGTGTGCTCAAAACTAAAGTACTCAAAACTGGAGAAGTCAAAACTAAATTACTCAACTTGGTAGATGAAGGAGGAATTTTCAGCTTGGTAGATGAAGTGGAAGTCATTTTTGTTAGTGATGTGCTAAGCTAAGTAGGAGCAAAGAGTGATTGGACAATTGGACTAGCACTAGTTGTCACAATCAAACTTGATGAGGCTATCTCCATGCTTGAAGTTGTCACTGGTTTTCTTGGAGAGTGAGGAAGTGAGGCAATGACTACTATAGCTATCTTAATTGGATAAGTCTCCTCATCATCCAGCTTTGCTTCCTTAGTAGCCTCTTATCCTTGATCATCTTCATCTTCTTCAACATTCTCTTCTTCATCTTTCTCCTTATCTTCTTCTTTATCATCATCTTTGACATTGACTAGAAAATCACTTGGTTTATGTAACAATTAAATATTCTTCCAAGTTTTTTTTGGGTTCCTTACAACATGCTCAATGTCCATAATCAAAACTAGACAAGTATTAAACTTTAGAGTCATTTTTTCTTTATTTTTCTTCAATGACTCTTTTACCTCAGCATTTGATATGCTTGATAATAGCTACCCCAAGGTTTTCCCATATATGTCTTTGAAAATTTTCATGGAAAAATTCCATCTTGGCTTTATCTTTTCCAATAACTCATTAGGAATTTGAGAAGCAAGCTAGTCTAGTGAGTATTTCCATTTACCCATCTTATCCATTACTAGGTCTTCAATCTACTTTTGCTCCTCTGCTATCCTAATTTCATATTTTAATGATTTAATATTTTTTATCCCTACTCCTAATTCTAGATCTTTTAATCTATCTAGGAAGATGGGTGGAGGTTTTCTAAATATAATATCTCCTCCTTCCTTATCAGATTTCTTCCCTAAAGATCTCCTTGTGAAAACTGTAGTGGATGGCTTTGCTGGCTTGGTGATAATCACTTTTCCCTCCTTCCTTATTGGCTCTTTTTCTTTAGATTCTTCCTCCTCCTCTACTTCCACATCCTCTTCTTCCTCATCTTCACCTTTTCCTTTGGCTATTTGATTTTTGCAATTCTCTTCGTCCCTTTGTTTATTGCCTTAGGAAGCTTATCTCAAGTTCAATCCTAGCCTTTGCTTCATCATATGTTCCAAAATATGAAACCTTAGGATCAATTGGCTCATTGATAAGAGCTTCAATAATGTCTTTAGTTTCATCAATATTAACCTCATAACCAAGAGGTTTTACCTGCACAATTCTAGGCTTAATTGCCTGAATGTATACTTTGTCACAATCCACCATAAAACATACATCATCCTTATAATCTTCTACTAGTTTCTTGGGGATTCAAAAGCTATTGTTCATTTTTTATTTGAATGTATCAAAATAATTATCCATAATACTATTGTAATTTTACCCATCTTTGCAATATAGTCATTTATCTGATAAAGCATAGGCACATTTTTTTCTACGTACTATAGTGCCTTTTGAAGGGAAAAATTTCTGAACATAAAAGAATATACAAGTTAATAAGGACCTGAACTTACATGTGTTATTCTTTGAATTTCTTATGATTTCCATATTTTTGTTGAACTATTTCAATAATAGCTTGGCAAGGTCAAATGATAGGTTTTTCTTTACCACTTTGTATATCAAGTCCAAAGCATCACATAACACACTATTCAACTTGCTAGACTTGTAAATCTTATGTGTAATAATGTGAATACCAAACTTCAATTCTATATCAGAAACACTACTGATTTTCATTCCCCTTTTGTCCCATTTTCCTAGGGTTTTCTTTTTCAACTCTACCCAACCTAGGGTTTTTTTTGTTTTGGCCTTGGTTAGCATTGGGAGGCTAGTGATTTGATGAATCATCTTCTTTATTATCAACATTGGTTGCTCCAACCACAACTTCCATTATGCACCTAGCTTAGAATAAACCTAATTCATTTGACTTGAAATTCATAGGACATGTGAGGGATATGAGTTAATCCTTTCATTTCTAGGTGTTGGTGCTCAAGTTTCAAAACTCTATTAACACATAGTTGACCTAGGGAATTATCCATTTCCAATGTACCAATTTCTTGAATAACACACTTGAAATGAGTGTGAATGTCATTAATCAAAAGCACCTTTTGAGAGATTTGTGATTGTACTCCACTCAATCTAGGGTTTCAACAATAGCAAGAGTGAGCTTGAAATTAGGTGCTTCCATTCCACTCCATGAACTGACATGTCTAATCATTACTTGACCTTGATACTTTTGGATTCCATCTTCACTCTGTAGGGTTTGAGGGAATTCAAAAAAATTTGTTAGAAATTCACTCAAATGACTTGGAGGTTCTCAAGATCGCACTTTCGCAATAGCACTCAAAATTTCATAGTAAGAAATGACTTTGATTTCATTCCTTTTGTTAAAATTTTTCCATAAATTCTTAGTTAAAGGTAGATCAACTAACATCATATTGACAGATTGTTATCCACTATGCTTGTATTGAACACTTGGTGAAGTTTTTGTGACTCGGTAACCATAAACATCTTCATCATTCTTGAACTTTCTCAGTAGAATTTGTGACCCAACCTCACTTGGTAGAGAAGATAACTCGGTAGACACTTCTACTTGGTGATCCCTTTGTATCCTAGATACTAATTTGGATCATTTTTCTCTTTCAATTGGGACTATTTTGGATGTCTTCTTTGATAGAATAGTTCTAGTTTCTCTTATGAGAAATTAAGTAGAAATGATAGAGTCAACCAATTGTTGAGTGACTTGATCATCATTAATTGTACTTGTATCCTTAGTAGACTTAGGAACCCATTGCTATCTCATCTTTTTTTAGATGTTATTAGCTTTTACCTTTTTCTCATCTTCAATTCTACCTGTATTCATGCAGTTCTTGGCAAGATGACCAAGTTTTGTACAAATGAAACATTTTTTAGTAGTGTCTCTTTTCCTTGTATGATTTTTTACATAACTTATTCCAATGTGTCCAAATTCTCCATAGTAATGACATCTACACCAGGTGTTGTAATCCCAACTAAATATTGCTTTCACAATTTGCTTTGCTAGATTCAATACTTTGGTTTTGCATTCTGGTGACTTGTGTCCATGTTTCTTACTTTTGTGACACTTGCCTTCAAATTTTGGTTTCTCTTTGCATTCATTAGCCTTATGACCATGCTGGTTGCAATTGTAGAACTTTCCATTAAATTTTTCTTTTCTACTGCTCCAACATTTTTTTGATGTATGACCTATCTTACCATAGTGATTACAAGTAGGTCTTTGGTTCTTTTGAGCTCCTTGCTTGGATGATTCTCTTTCTCCTATATATATAATTCCTACATTTCCTTTTTTCCTATAGAGGTTTTTCTCATTAAATTGATTTATGTCTTCTTGTGATTTCATCATTTTTTCATTGATTTTCTTCTTAGAGTTCAGATCATTATGTAATCTTTCATTAATTTTCCTTTCAAAATTTAGATCATTCCTCATTCTTTCATTTTCAAATCATAGGCTCATGATTTCCTCATTTGCATTGGAGAGCTAATCAATAAGGTCTGCTTGCTGAAGGGATTGGTTTCGAATTTCATTGTTTCTTCCATCTATCTCTTCTTTTATCTTGTTTTTCTATTCCATGACTTCACATAACCTTACTACCTAAATTTCTTGCTCTCTTTTAAGTTTTCTTACCTCTTCTTTTAGGGAACCATTCTTTTCTAGAAGTTCTTTGATTGCTTCATTAGCTTCATTTGAATTACTTTAATGAAGGGCTTCAATTCTTTCCTCAACATAGAGATGATCATTCATTTAAATACCAAGTTCTTTTCTTCTTTTTAGGGATTGAGAGAGTTGCTCATTTTCTTTCTTGAGTTGGCCAATGGCCATTTTTAAATCTAGCTTCTCATTATCAATAGCTTTGTCAAGTCTAAATATCTACATAGCCTTGATCTTTGCTCAAGTTGTTAGGCTTTCTCCTTAGAACCACAATGCTCTAAAACCAATTGTTAGAAATATTCAAGACTAAGCTATGTTACTAAGGGGGGAGGGGTGAATTAGTAACTTCTAGAATTTTAACAATTTTCAGCTCTTATTAAATTTATCACATATAATTTGATCTTAATTGCATGTATAAGAAACTGAAAACATAAAAACATTCATAACACTATGACACAAAGATTTGGTGACCCAAAAACCTTCCAAATAGAGAGTAAAACTAGGGTGGGGATGATACCCACAACTTTAGTACTACAGTATAAAATTAGCCTTTTAAAGCTTACATTGATCACTTATAATGATCTGTCCTATTAGGAGCAATGAGGACTGCTAGGTCCACCTTGTGAAAGGATTTTCAAACACACAATTAAGTATGCACTCGGTAAAGAGATTTATAAAAGACTGTTAGGTCTACCTTATGAAAGGATTTCAGTAATCTATCTATTAGGATGAAATAGTAGATGATCTCTAATCTAAAACTTGGTTTGTGGAATGAGATTCCTTTAAGTATTGATCACCTTGCTATGATAGATATGTCTTTGTTGCTCCTTATAATGTTGTAGCCTTTTTCAATTCACTCTTTCTGCTCTTCTTTGATACTCACTCTTATACACATTTTTTATATTATATAATACATTACATATATATTAATCCAATTATATAAAATACAAAGTTGGCCACAATACAAATTACCATAAATATTACGAAGTTAGCCCAAATGAAGACACTCGGGTTTTGAATACTGAGTTAGTGAGGTTCTAATACTCAACATCCACTATCAATGCATGAAATCATCATTCACTTGGTATACATAGAAGCTCAGTCCATACTAATCACTTCCAAGTAGTCTTGAACTTAGTCTACACTAGTGAGTCGGTAGATATTGTGAAAACTCGTCATATAAACTAAGTCTCTTGATTTACATTGTATGAATCAATAAACACTATCACTTCAACCTCAATATAAATTGAGTCTCTTGGTTAATTTTGAGTAGCTCAATTAACACTAGACTCACATGACATACACTGTGAACTCGGTGAACACTACATAGCTTGGCTTGCACTAGTAAACTTGGCATACACTAAGATGCACAGTTTACACTATTGATCTTCACTATAACTGTGAGTGCTTGGTAACCACTAAGATTTGTCCAAAGGACTTGGTTGCAATTGTAGAACTTGGTGACAACTAAAATACTCGTCAAACACTATGAACTCTACAATAAACTCAGTAGCTATATACAATCTGAATAAGTGTCTGTGACTAATAACAAACTTGACTAACATGTCAATATGATTAAGTAATGCATTAATGCATCAATGAAGATGAAACATATGATATCTTGATAGCATGCTGTGATAAACCCTATAGAGTTCATTTTGTAGCCAAAAGGATAATCTTTAAAATTTTGACAAGTGGGTACTATTGGCTAACTTTACACAACGATGTAGCCAGATACACAAAGAAATGTGATAAATATCAATGAATGGGAAGACCCACTAAATCTGATGAAATTCCCCTATAACCTCAAGTAGTTATTGCACCCTTTGATAAATGGGGGATTGACTTTTTAGGGCCTATTGAATGCTCTTTACAAGATAAATCTTATATCTTAGTTTGCACTAATTATGTAACTAAGTGGGCAGAGCCCGACCCATGAAACACCCAAGGGATAGAAATGTTACAATGTTCATGTATGAATTCATCTTTACATGGTTTTGATTTCCTAGGGAGATGAGATCCAACCAAGGATTTCTGTTTGCATCTAATCTGATAGCTTCTCTAATGGAAGATTACACTATTTAGCATGGTAAACTATCACCTTACCATCCACAAGATAATGACCAAGTAGAAGTTACCAATAGAGAATTAGAAGATATTCTAACCAAAATAGTATCACTTCATAGGAAGGATTGGGCCACATGCCTTCTTGAAGCTCCTTGGACTTATAGAACCACTTGGAAATCTACCATAGGTTTTACTCCTTTTGAGCTTATTTATGGAAGGTTAGCTATCATACCTATTGAGTTTGAATATAAAACATTAAGGATTGATTTAGAGCTTTGTATGGAACTCACTATTGCACAACAAGACTGAATCCTAAGTTTAAATTGTCTTGATGAATGGCACAAATCTGCATAAAAAAAAATTGAACTCATCCAACATCAATAGAAACCATGGCATGATAAGTTTATCAAAGATATAAAAAAATTGTAGGGAATTGGGAACTTCTTGATGATTTCATGTATCAAAACAATCCAAGAAAGTTTCAAACTTGCTGGTTAGGATCATATGAAATTGTTGTTGTATTTCCAAATGGAGCACTCTAGTTGTCCACTATTGATCTTGTTTGATACAAGTTACTTTTCAATGAGAATCACCTCAATATATACAAAAAACCAATAAGTCATGAGGAGTTTCTATAGTAGTTTTAGTATTCTAGAGATGTCCTCATTCCTACAACTAAACAATCTGGGTCTTCTACCTTAACTATTGCCAAATCTTAAATTCTTTCAAGCATTTCATAATAAACACTTTCTTCTTGAAAGTAATTTCTAAATCTAGCATTCCATCTCACCTTCTCTCTTTTCCATCCTTCCACCCCATTCCATCACTCCATCATTTTTTATGGTCTTTTAAAGAATGTTTTCCTGTAGTGCCTACCAGTTACATGCCACATAATTTTGCATATATCTTATTTTACACACTCTTTATTTAGAAATTCATGTTGTTTAACTTTATTCATCTTACATTTCCTAGCTTGGTGGGACCCACACCTAAACTTAGTTTGGGGAGGATGGTGAGGGGAAATATTCATTATTTTTAAAAAATAATTCAAATTGCATGTGAACTTTAAAAACTATTCTCATATGTAATGTTTATCATCACACATTGATGACATGTCCTTTTGTGATTGCATCATTAAGGGAGTTAAGGAAATTAAAGTTGAGCTTAAACTTTAATGATATTTGGCAACATGTTTGGGGTGACAGACTTGTACACAAGTGAAAATTATGAGACTATATGTAAGGTAGGATATCATGAGATTGTGTGCATTAAAAACCTTTACAAAGCACAAAGTGATAGTACACCATTTTATCTATCTAATGCCATAGTATTCCAAATTCTATTAAATTGCCATTGTTGAATCCTAGAAAATGCCATGATCTTGTGAAAATTCTACTATGAGTAGCAATGGGTGGAGATCTCTAGAGATATGAACCAATTGATCCAAGAGTTTTTTAGGGTGATGTAGCCATTTATGAAATGTTCTCAAGAAGGGGATGGCTAGATTACTACCTCAATCTTAAGAGATTTGATGAGGAGGTTTCCCTAAAATAGATTTTGACCTACAAATGGCTAGGGCATAGTTTAGTGTGCATTTGGACCCTCCATTGGATATTGACAAGAAGTACAATAACTCCAAACTATCATTTCTATTAGACTTTATCCAACCATTAGTATTCGTCATTCAATACTTCACTTATGAAGGTCATTACAAATACCTATATGCCTTACATTTAAAGATTTTGGATCATCTACAACATGATTATTAATAGTTAAATCTTCCCATTCTTGTTTAACATTATCAAGAAGCAAGCTTCTTTAGTACAATTAGGAAAGGATCAATCTGTTTCCCATCATTTCTTGATAAAATTAGTTGTGGAAAGAGAATTGAACAAATAATCAATTGGGATATTGGAAGAGTTCTTTGCAATTAAAAGTGGTAGAGCCTAGGTTGGTTGGCTCTAGAGTCCAAGTGGTTGGATGAAGGAAAAAGTCATCTACTAGTTTTTGTAAAGTCGTTCCCAAGACTAAAAATATTTATAAAGCCTCTCCCTCTAGTTCTAGACCAGCTATGAAGAGAACCTATAAAGTTGATGCCTCTATCTCCAGCAAAAACAAAAGCAAATATAAAGTCTAGGTCTATTAAGACTAGGTCTATTGTTGAGGAAGGAAAATGTAAAGTCATGGAACCTAAGGAATAAAAATTAGACAAAAAACCTAATGACTATTGATAAAAGTAATGATAATGAAGCCCTGCACTCACAGGAAGAGGAAGTTTTAAAAAAAACCTCCTAAAGCAGCTACTATCAAAATGTCTATAGGCAAGAGGAAATGAAATAATCCTCCATGCTTGTCTGCACCTCCTATCAGCTAATGTGTGAGGATTTATAAGGGAAGTAAGGTTACTGATGTCTCTATTCTAGTGGTTAACTTAGAATCCTCTAAGGTTGAGAAGGAGTCCTCTTTAGAATAAAAATTGCAATAGAACATAGCTATTGTTAATGAGTGTAATAACCAAAGTCCACAAACTAAAGTTGACCTTAGTGTTAATGTACATACCATTACACCAAAACCTAGAGGTGCTAGTGAGGGCCAACCAAAAGGATCATAACATCCCACTATGCTCCATAGTCTCAACTCTAGGTTGGATGTGCATCCATATAGTGGGCCCTCCCTTGGTCATATGAGCCCTGGACAAACACTACAATGATAGAATTGCCACCCAATCTAAGACTCCAACCTAGGTGGAGGCTCTGACACCACATGGTAAAAAACATTGCACCAAAACTTTGAGGTGCTAGCGAAGGCTGCCCACTAGGATCATAAGAGTTAACTATGTGATTGTTGATAGTGATAAGGAGTTTGATAAGCCTGAATCATTTGAGGAATTTGAAGAAAGCCTTGTTATGTAGGATATTGGTGAGGATCTAAAAGACCTTCCTTCTGAGGAATATCCAAAATTTAGGCAATAAATTGTTAAGGAAGTAATGGAAAAGCTCAATTAGGATGGGCTAGATACACTAACCATAGTTGTAGCTAAATCTAGCAAGGAAGAGAATGTGGTGACAACAATTTTCATAAGAGAAGGAGAATGCTCCACACCACAAAGTGTCAAAAAAATCTTCATGTGAAAGATGAATGGATAGACATTTTTAACTAGGAACCATTGCCACCACCCAATTTGTCCACACCTTTGTCCATAGGAATCAATTTGTTTTAACACTTGTTATGGGAAGGAGCTCAATGAAAGCTAAAAAAAGAAAAATTGAAACATGTTATTAATGAATAGAGCTATTAGTTGAAACAAAGCTTAGACCATAATGAAGTTTTAAAAAGGAGGATTGAATAAGTTATAGGATTGATCCCTGAACTGATGGAATGTAGATCATGCTTACTAGTGTATGCATTGTTTCTCAAAGAGCAACTTGAGAATGAGATAAGTAGGGAACATCAAGTTGTACCTTACAAGAATAGAAAAATGATAGTACCTCTACTCATGAGACCAGAAGTTCAACACTATAGAGGGAAAATTCAAGATTGGATTTCTATTCTAGGCAACCCTACTAGAGCTAGTAAAGTATGCTCACTCAAAGAATAAGCCTTTGAAGATTGGGAATGACACTCCTCTCAAGATGTTGAGACAACTATTGTTGCTTCACTTACAAAGGTGGAAAAGGATGCCACATGACCTAAAGATAAGAGAACCCTACTCTCTTGCTACTATTATGATTCCATGGTATATTGATTTGAGAAGGAGTCAGTGCAAATATTGGCTTCCATTAAACTATCAACCCCTTATTCTCCTATAGCCGCTGCTAGTATTGAACAACAATGTGGAGGATCATGATATAACAACTAAAGTTCAGCAATGGAAAAGTCTCAAGGAAAATTATGGGTTCTTTGACTATGTTAAGAATGAGTTAGTCAAGATGATAGCTAGTGATTGGAGAGTTTAGGCTAGAATAAATTTTTTTATGGTTGTTGTGGACCAAAAATAGCTCAGTTGGGAGGAATCATGAGCCTCTAGAAGACCATTTTTTAAAGATCTTTGTAAGAATTTTCCTTAGGGAAAAATGACCCAAGACCAAGGAACTCAAGCACAAACACAACAATATACCAAAAGAGTATGATCAGAATGATGATATGATATTCATTCAATGTATAAGTACACTAGGAGTGCTTGTTTATAAAGGCCTCTAGAATGCTTCTAGAATGCCTAGGAATTAGCAACATGACTAGTCATACAACTAGGAAAATGCCCACCAGTTGTGGATTATCCTCCATTAAGCATAGGAGTAAGTGCAATGATGAGAGGATAAGCCTACAAAGGTGTAGCACACAAAATTATGTTGTAGACACCCAGTGCTAAATTAGGAGTGCAAATAACTATGTTGTCTACATGAAAAATCAGTTAATTATGCAAACTCTAGTGTTGTCAACATGAAAACTTATAAGAGTATGAAAACTCCTAAGTGTCTCACCTGAGAAATAATAAAATAATGCATAATAGTAAAATAATGCATTAACCTAAGTAAACTTAAGTAAAGTGTAAATAGTGAATAATTATTTACACAAATACCACTATTAAGTGCAACTTAAGGGAATGAACTTAAGCTTACAAAAGCTAGGATGAAATACAAGATAAGTCCCAGATACTAGGCCATGTTAGGTACCCATGTACATAATGTAATGCAATCTCTCATAAAGTGGAGAAAGAGGGAAAACCTCATGGGAAAAACCCTCTCCCAAAAAGAGAGATGAAAAATCAAGATGCATGGATGGATGGAGTAATCAAGACCCCCCCATTATGACATACATCAAGTATATACAAAAGAAAAGTGGAAGAACAAAACCCCATAAGAGGAAAAAGTCCCCCCCATAAAAGAGAAGAAGGAGACAAGGAAGTCCCCCACCTCAAATGTAGAGTGTCGATTAGTGATAGTTGCTTTGATGTAGAAGCTGATCTAGAATGCTAAATAATGTTTCTCCCCTTTGGAAGAAACAATATCATAGGTACATAAGAGATGCTTTCCTTGTATTTAAAAATAATCCCAGAGATCAATGATGCCTCTAAAACCTACTCAATTGTACCTGTGTCGATGTTGACTATTGCCCCTTCCAATGCTACTGAAAAGAATAATGTCAAATCTAGCAAGGATGGACGTAGAACCTGTCCCAAAGAACCTACTATCTCCTCAAATGATAAAGAGACCTCCTACAACTATTGTACGTAAGGATCTACATGTAAGAATTTGGCTTAGGCTAGAATTCAGCCAAGAACTAAAGAACTCAACACAAGCACACAATAGACCAAAATAGATAGAGTATGATTAGAATGATGATATTCATTCAATAACTGATTAAGAGTACACTAGGAGTGCCTAAATATAAAGGCCTCAGGAGAGCTTCTAGAATACATAGAAGTGAGCATCATGATATGTCATACAACCAGGCACATGTCCAATAGATATGGGTTATACTCCATTAAGCACGGGATTAAGTGCGATGATGTGAGGATAAGCCTACAATGGTGTAGCATGCAAATCAGTGGTGTAGACAACATGTGCTAAATGAGGAGTGTGAATAACTGTGTTGTCATCATGACAACTTAGTGAATGATGCATACTCCTATGTTGTAGACAGCATGTGCATAATTAGAGTTGTGTAACTCAATGAGAGTTCACAAACTCCTAAGTGTCTCACCTAAAATAATAAGAAAATAATGCAAAATAATTAAATAATGCATTAACCTAAGTAAAACTTAAGTGTAATAAGTAAATACTTATTTACACCAACACCCCCCCTTTAGTGCAACTTAGGAAAATGCCCTTAAGCTTACAAAATCTAGGATGAAATGCAATATGGGTCCCGACTACCAGGCCATGTTAGGTACCCATGTACATAATGATATGCAATCTCCCATAAAGCGGGGAAAGAGGGAAAACCTCATAGGAAATACCCTCCCCTAAAAAGAGAGATGAATAGGGATGCATGGATGGATGGAGTAATCAAGACCCCCCCATTATGGCATACATCCAACATATATATAAGAGAATGATGAGAAGAGGAAGAGAGATAGGATAGGCTTCCCCCCCAAAGAAGATTGTTGAACAGTGACTACTCTGATGAAGAAGCTGATCCAAGACTATAGAATGGTGTTCTTCCCCTTAGGAAGAAACAATGCCAAGGGTACAAATGAGATGCTTCCACTGTGTGTGGAAAGAATCCCATAGATGAGTGATGTCTCTTAAACCTATTCAACTGGTTAAAGAACCTATCCTAAAGAACTATATATCTTTGCAACTGATGAAGAACCCTACTGCAACTACTGATCATAAGTATCCACAATCACTTCAACCTGTGAGGATTGATCATGTAGAGAATGAACAAGAGAGTCTAATGGAACCCTCATGACAATTGAAGAAGGTAATTCTGCATTAAGAAGAAGAGGTAGATCATGAATACTATCTCCCAAATCTATCACTAAACCTGTATCTAGAAGACTGAATGTACCCCGCTATTTTGGACCTATCACTGTGGCGATGTATGCTAACAATTGATAGAACTCCACGTATTTGAATCTGTTGAAGCACTATCGCTGAAATCACTATCAATTTCCATACTGTATGATGTGTGAAGAGGAGTATAGGACAAGCTGAAAGAACTTTCCTTAAAATGTACATCCTTCTCAACAAAAATTTGATGTGTCTCAGGATCTAGAAGTCTATATGCCTTCACATTGTCTTCATAACCAATGAAGGTACAAGGCCAAGATGACTATGCCTTGCATCTCTTGGAAGATCTATTTTCCCATGCAGGACAACCAAAGACTCTAAAGTGTGTCATAATAGGTTTTCTGTCGCACCATGCCTCAAAAGGAGTTTTTCCATCTAAGGTTGGATGAGGAGAATGATTAAGAATGTGAGTGGCACTAGAGATTGCTTCAACTTATAATGATGGATCAAGAGACTTGGCATGTATCATGTACCTTGCCATAGACTTAAGATTTCCAATCCTCAATGTTGCAACATCTGTCTTATGAGGACTGAATGCTGGTGAAGTCTGAAGATCAATTCCCTCATGTCTATAAAAGTTTTGAAGTCTTATGTTCACATCCATGTTTCCATTGTCCATGCAAATTACTTTGATGGCTTTCTTATATTTCCGTTCAACATGAGCCTTGAAGTCTAGAAACTTGTCCAACACTTCATTCTTGTTATGCAGAAAATAGACCCAAGTGAACCTTGAAAAGTCATCAACAAAGGTAAGTATGTAGCGACCTAGTCTTAATGCAAAAGGACTTGCTAATACCATGTGAACCATTTGTCAAACACCAGGTGCTCTAAAAGACTTCCCTCTTTGTAACTTCCCCTCTAAATGCATATCCACTAAATCTGTTGAACACTCACCCTTAGAAAAGTAGATTTGAGGTAGACCTTTCACCATGTGGTATGTGCAAAGTTGCTAAAGATAGCGGTAGTCAAGATGACCATACTGCTCATGCCATAATTGCATGTTTGAATTGGATTGTGATAAAAAGGCCTTTGAAGAAGACTTGGGTACAAAATGCGAGAAAGAGTACAACCTCTTGTGATCATTCACTTTCCCTACTACAACCAAGGAATTGTCTTGAAGACTGTGCACTTTTACTAAGCTTGGAAGGAATTCAATTCTATGTCCATCTCTAAGGTGAGTGATTTGGTAGGTTGATAGGAGATTGGAACTTAGGTTTGGGTATGTGCAGGATCATGGTGTGCCAAAAAGTGGCAATCTAAAAAATATGTAGTTCTGAAATGCCTCAAAGAATTTCAAAATCTATTCCAACTTTTTTACCACCCATCCTAATACTAAATGAAAAAAATTAATACCTTTATAATTCCTACTATATCTTTCGATGCCAACCTTATATGGTCATCTTCAAAACATCCCAAAAATGTGTTTTTTGCATGTTCTTATGTGTTTTTTACTTCAAGCATGTAGCTGACGACTTTTTTTTAACCAAAATTTGATGTAATGAAAAGGGTTTCTTAAGAATGTTCATAGCTTTGCATAAATGTAAGGTTTGTCAAATTATGAGTTTAGTAAGTAATTATTACTTATTTTCTAATGGAGTTAGCTACAAAGTGTTGATTGACATACTAGTTGAAAAATAGCTATAACTTTCAAACCGTATAAGATTTGTGAAATCCAAGAAATGCGTCACATTCTATGCTTTGACTAGTATAAGAAAAAAAAAAAAAAAACTTAATTTTGATTTTTTTTGAACTAGTTAAGGTGGTCAGACACGGGAGTTTTTTAATTCTAAAAATAGTATAGTAGAAAATTCATAATTAATTATTTATTTGGAATAAAAATTCCCAAAAATATGCGTCACATCCAGGCAGGAGTCTAATTTTTATATCTAAAATTATATTTAAAAATATTATCATTTGATTATGATTAAGGTGGTCAGACATACACCTACTTTTTATTTTCGCCCTAAAATTTTTGTAGTACTGCATTAAAATCCAAACTTCTGACTAATCAAATAATGTTTTATCTAGATAAGGCCTTGAAGTTCAGAAACTAGATTCAATTTCCTACAGATTATATTCTTACAACTTTTTGATATAAAGTATAGAACCACTCTAAAATTATGTGTCAAGTTTACATAACCCTAATTTTTTGGTTTTTCACTGCCACTTAAGGCCATAGTTTGGTACACCATGATCTTGCACATACCCGTTTGGAACATAGAGAACCTCTTGAAACTCTCCACATTTCCTTTTCCTTCAACTTCCATTTTGCTATCATTCCCCATGAAGATGTGCAGTATCTTGGACTACTTCATTGAAAAAAAATCCTCCTTTGAAGAACCCATGTGATATGAGTCACCTGAGTCGAATATCCATTACTTTGAAGAGTTTTCATTTTCCATGAATGCTTGCCCTTTGCCCTTTGAATTTGAAGATGACCCTTTCTCCTTGTAAGCATTAGGCAATGTAACATTATCTTTCTTCATGATGTTTGTTAATTCATCAATCTTTTTAAGATAACACTCATGCTCTTCATGAATCGATTTCTTGCAATAAGCACACTTCTTCTTCTCCTTATTGTTGTCTCCTTTCTTGTTGGAATTCAAGGACTTGCCTTGTTGATTAGATTGTAGTGTTGTCTTTTCTGCATCCTCAAATTTTCTCTTCCACTTCATCTTACCCTTTCCTTTATTTGAAGATTGTCCAGCTAAATTTTGAGAACCCTCATTGGCCACCAATGCTTTGGACTGAGGTAATTTGAGAATCCCCATTGATTTTAACTTCTTTGCTTCATCATCCAATAGTTTAGCATATTCATCAAAAGTGACTTTCTTGTAGGCAGACCCTAAGGTAGTCTTTGAGGTGTTAAAAGAACATACAAATGTGGAATACTCTGATGGCAGCTTGTTATGTATGAGGTAGATCAATTTTTCATCTTTCATAGAACTCCCACAATCAACAAGCTTTTTCCTTAATTCATTCACTTTAATGATGAAATCTTGGATGGAGTCATACGACTTAGGATCTAAGGAAACAAGCTCATCTTAAATTTTGAACACATCCTCTTCAGACACTTTACCATATAGGCTTTTGAGGGTATCCCAAGCTTCCTTGGATGTAGTACATTTCTTGATTTGATACATGATCTTATCATCTACCCCCAAACATATATCACCTAGAGCTTTCCTATCCATTGCTACCCATGTTGAAATATCACTTGTTGATACATTATCACCTACTGGTTTACGAAGAGTACCATCTACAAATTGTGAAACTCCATTATGCACTAAGTGATACCACATTTTGATTGACCATGAAGTATAGTTATGAGGAGTTAATTTAGGAAACTTAAAGTTGCCCATAATGCAAAAAATGAAAGAAATGTGCAAAAAAGAGAGAACACAACACTAAGAAGACCCCCCCAAAATAGATGCTTTGGGAACTTTATCAGTAGTGCAATTACAATGGGCCACTTGCTAATATTGGCCTTCATGGACTTCTGATTTTGCTTGTTACAACCTCTTAATAGAGTACAAATTTGAAACTTTACAATGTGCTACAACTCTGAAGCATTACAAAGCAAAGAAAGGCCCTATTGTTGAAAGTGACAATTTTTTCCACACAAAACTACAATCTAATACCAGATCTGGAAAGCAGACAAAAAAATACACTTCCAAAAAAAACAAAACCTGTTTTCAACTCCAGATGTGCTCGTATGGAGCGTTTGAAGTTGCAAAATGCTAGATTATCCAGGTATAGTACCAAAAAATGTAAATTCTAAACAATCCGTGCACCAAAACCAAAAAATAGCTGCACCACTGAAAAACTAAGAAAATTTCACCCAATTTCAAAAAAAATTGCACCTTAATCAGAGTTTGTATGTCCAAGTTATGGCCTCTTGAAGTCGGATTGCAAAAACCAAAATGAATCTAGAGAGGGGTTGCATTAGCGAATTAGAGGGTTAAATTTGATAGTCATATGGCCATCTCAATAGTTTAAATTTTCTCTATAATGATGTCTAGATGGGCATCAAATTTAATCTTGAGAGAATGATGACATCAACAAAAATCTAGCCCACTAGATGACATGGTAGCACAGATAGTACACGTCAATGTCCATACTATACGGACTGGCCACATGGTTCTGAGTAGGATTGCTAACTAGATTGTGTGGGTAGTACATGTGGTTGCTAACATGGGTAGTGACTCAAGGTCTATTGACTTGTTTGTAGATTAGTCAGCACTAAGGTGGCATTGCGAAGGTGATCGATGTGTATCCACTGTGGTAGACTAGGATAGAGTTGGTGCCACATGTGCACTGGTAGGGCTGACTGTCATTGGCAAAATATTCCTATGATCCACCAAATTTTTGAATGCACACTAGAAGTTTGAGCAGTGTTGTTGGATGTTACAATTTGTTATATCCCACATTAGTGGGAGCAACAGCTTATGCGCTGCTTATAAACAAATGTCCGCAAGCATATAAATAATAAGTGAACCACTGGTGGAGGGAGATTACCCTGCAGGTAATGTAGTTGGTTTGACTTACATTCGTAGTATGACCCATTATTTATAAAGGCTGAAAATGATATAATATGCCTACCAATTAAATAATAAATACCCTACGATAATCCATAAAAAATATATAGAGAGGCAAGCCAGGGTGTCACTACCTGGTTCGGCTAAAAAAATTTCTCTGCTCTACTATGTAAAAAATTCTAAAAATATTCAAATCGAAAAATAAATGCAAAGATAAAATAAATAAATATTCAGAAATAAAAATTAACGATTAGATCCAAAAATGACCATACTCGAATTGCAAATTGGGGCCTCCAGGTTTTGATTTGCCAAAAAAATTTGTTTCGCGATCAACTTTCACCAAATATAGGAAAATTTATAGTCAATTTTTACTGAATTGAAGCTCCAAACACAACAGTGAGGTCGGATCTGGCTCTAGATGCTCCCAATTTTGGTAGATCCTCTGGATTCATGTCAAGGTGTTGTAGCATGAACAATCTCGAATGACTATGTGATGAGAATCCTCCTCAGCTCTGATACCATATAAGAATTTGGCTTAGGCTAGAATTCAGCCAAGAACTAAAGAACTCAACACAAGCACATAGTAGACCAAAATAGATAGAGTATGATTAGAATGACAATATTCATTCAATAATTGGTTGAGAGTACACTAGGAGTACCTAAATATAAAGGCCTCAGGAGAGCTTCTAGAATGTATCATGATATGTCATACAACCAGGCACATGTCCACCAGATATGGGTTATCCTCCATTAAGCATGGGATTAGGTTCGATGATGTGAGGATAAGCCTACAATAGTGTAGCATGCAAATCAGTGGTGTAGACAACATGTGCTAAATGAGGAGTGTGGATAACTATGTTGTCATCATGAAAACTCAGTGAATGATGCATACTCCTATGTTGTAGACACCATGTGCATAATTAGAGTTGCATAACTCAATGAGATTTCACAAACTCCTAAGTGTCTCACCTAAAATAATAATAAAATAATGCAAAATAATTAAATAATGCATTAACCTAAGTAAAACTTAAGTAAGTGTAATAAGTAAATACTTATTTACACCAAAACTACAATCACATCAACCTATGAAGATCGATCATGTAGAGAATGGACATGAGGATCAGAGTGAGCCCTCACAAAAATTGAAGAAGGATCTTCTTCATCAAAGAGAAGATGTAGTCATCCACAAACAAACCTAAAAAATTTACTATGTAGTCATCCACTAATTCTAGAGCTGGAAGACTAGGTGTACCTTGTTGTGCTAGACCTATCATTGTGGTGATGTACGCATGTGGAATGTGCTAATGATGTGACCTCTCTCTATATATTTCAATAGGATCCCACATATCTAAGTTTGTTGAATCACTATCATTGGTGTCACTATTAGTTTCCACAATGGATGAAGTGCGGAGAGGATTAGAGGATAAGCTGGGTGAACTTTCTTCAAAGTGTACATCCTTCTCTATAAAAATCTCATGAGTCTCAATATCCATAAGTTTATATGCCTTAACACTTTCTTCATATCCAATGAAATTATAAGGTCTTGGTGATGATGCCTTGCATTCCCTAGAAGATATGAATGCCCATGCTAGACAACCGAAGACTTTGAAGTGTTTTAGAACTAGTTTTCTACCACACCATGCCTCAAAAGGAGTCTTTCCATCTAAGGCTTTATGAGGAGACCTATTAATTATTTGATTGGCATTTATTATAGCTTTGACTTCAAGTGTAGGATCAAGAGACTTGGCTTGTATCATGCAACTTGCCATAGACTCAAGAGTTTGTAACCGTAGTGCTACAACATTTGTCTTCTATGAACCTAATGCTAGTGGATTCTGAAGTTCAGTACCCTCAAGTTTGCAAAAGTCTTTAAGTCTTGTATTCACATATCTACTTTCATTTTCCATCCTAAGAAATTTGATAGCTTTCCTTGATTGCTATTCAACACAACTCTTAAAGGCTAGAATCTTGTCCAATACTTCATTCTTATGATGAAGAAAGTAGACCCATGTGTAGCATGACAAGTCATCAATGAAAGTAAGTATGTAATGACCTTGGCTAACTAATGTTACTACAAAAGGACCTACTAGTACCATGTGAACCAACTAAAGAATAATTGGTGCTCTTGAAGACTTCCCTTTAGTTAACTTTTCATCTAGATGCATAACCACTAAACATGTTGAACATTCACCCTTAGAAAAGTTTATTGTAGGTAGACTTTTGACCATATTGTTTGAGAAAAGTTGGTGAAGATAGTAGAAGGCTAGATAACCATACTTCTCATGCCATAATTTTTTGTGTGGATGAGATTGAGTCAACAACCCATGTAAAGGAGACTTAGGCACAAAGTAGGAGAAATAATACAACCTTGTGTCATGATTAACTTTCCCCACCACAACCAATGAATCATCTCTAAGAGTGCACACCATTATAGAATCTAGAAGGAACTCAACTTTATTGCCATTTTCAAGGTGAGTGATTTGGTAAATTGAGAGGAGATTGGAGCTTAGGTTAGGAACATAGAGAACATCTTTGAATTCCCCATTTTGCATCTCCACTTGTCCTTTCCTTTCAACTTCCATTTTTATATTATATCCTACAAAGATGTGTGGTATCTTGGACTACTTTAATGAAGAAAAGTCTCCTTTTGAAGAACCCATATGATATGAGGCACCTAAGTGAAGAATCAATTCTAATGAAGAACTTGAGTTTTCCATGAGTGATTTCCCTTTGCCCTTTGAATCTTAAGATGAGGATCCTTTCTCCTTATAAGCATAAGGTAGTGGAACATTGTGTTTCTTTATGATGTTTATTAACTCATCAATCTTCTTATGATAACACTCATGTTCATCATGACCCATTTTCTTTCAATAGGCACACATTTTCTTCTCCTTATTATTGTCCCTCTTCTTATTTGAATTCGAGGAAGACTTGCCTTGTTGATTTGATGGTGGTGTTGTCTTTTTTGTATCCTCTTGTGTGTTATTTTTCCACTTCTTCTTCTTGTCCTTTCTTTTATTTGAAGTTTAAGAACCCTCATTATTGGCCACCAATTTGTTAGACTTGGATGAGTGGAGAATCCCCATCAGTTGTAACTTCTTTTCTTCTTCATCCAATAGTTTAGCATAACAATCAAAAGTGAGTTTCTGATAAGAAACCCCTAATGTAGTCTTTGTGGTGTTGTAAGAAGAAACAAATGTGGAGTACTTAGGTGGCAACTTATTATGAATGATATAGATTAACTTGTCATCTTTAATACAACTCCCACAATCATCAAGTTTCATTCTTAATTCATTCACCTTTATGATGAAATCTTGTATAGAATCAAATGTCTTAGATCTAGGGATACAAGATCATCTTCAATTTTGTAAATATCCTCCTCAAACACTTTACCATATAGGTTTTTGAGGGTATCCCAAGCTCCCTTGGTTGTATGAGTCTTCTAGATCTAATAGACAATCTTGTCTTCAACCCCCAGACAAATATTACCTAGGGCTTTCCCAGCTACAAATTCCCAAGAAGAGATTACACTTCTAGATACTTGATCACTTGTTGGTTTAGGAAGGGTACCATCTACATATTGAGAAACTTCATTATGCATTAAGTGATAGAACATTTTAATAGACCATGTAGCATAGTTATGTGGTGTTAATTTTGGAAACTTGAAATTTCCCATCATTCAAGAAATGAAAGAAAATAGCAATAAAAGAGGAACACAACACCAAGAAACACCCCCCCTTTTCACTCAATCAAGAAACCCACACACCCCCACAAAAAAGAAGAAGAAGATGCTTTTGGCACTTTATATGTAGTGCATTTACAATGGCCACTTGCAAATTTTGGACTTAGTGGACTTTTGATTTTGTTGTTTACAACCTCCTTATGGAGTTCAAAATTGGAACATTACAATGTATGTCAAATATACAACAATTATAAAGTTATATTAGAGAATTACAATGTAGAAAGGGACCTAATTCTGAAAGTGACACTTTTGTCCACACAACCCTATAATTTGATTAGAGATCTAGAAAGTACACAAAAAAAACACACTTTAAAAAAAATAGAACCTATTTTTGAGTCTAGATGAGCCTATATGGAGCAATTGAAGTTGAAAAATGTAGGATTGGATAGGTACAATCACCAAAAGGTGAAATTTTTGACAAATTTGTGTAGAAAAACTAGAAAATAACTATACCACTAAAAGTTCAAGAAACTCTAGCCAAAATAAAAAAAGATTGCACCTAATTTGGAGCCTAGATGACTGAGATGTGGCTTCCCAAAGTTAGATTGTCAAATAAAAAATGATTCCTAAGAGGGGTTTGAGTAGCAAAAGATGAGGTTAAATTTGATGGTCAAATAGTCATTACAACGATTCAAATTTGCCTCAGGATGATGGTCAAATGGCCATCAAATTTAGGCTCATGAAAATGATTATGTCAGTGAAAACTTAGCCCCTAGATGATGTTGCACTAACATCAGTATGGTATGGATTATATAGATTTGCTAACATGTGTACGAACAATGACATGGCTATCCATGTGTTAGTTTGAGTTGGTAGCTTATGCGGCATGCTAGTGTAGATGGGCCCTTGATATAAGGGTACCATGGCTAATATGCCATGTGGCTAGGTCTCAGGGGGCGAGGGGCACGTGTCATTTTCCAAAAGCCAAAATTTATCGACAGTTGAAGCTTCACAATTGGTTCAGCAACCGATGCATTGTTGAGATGTGAAATAGGTGCTAGTCCAAAAAACCTCATTGACAGGGATGCATCATCATTGAGATTTGCATTTCTGACATTGGGCTAGAAAGAAACTATGGGTCTAGAACTTTTTTTCCATTGCCAATGAGAAATATTTAGCAGCAGTGTCAGATACTATTTTGCAGGGGCCAGAGAGCTTCAATGGTGTCGAAGGAGGTTTTTCAGGTGCTAGCAGGGTGACAATATTTAGTCCCACATGTGTTCTGGAATGTCCTCTATAGGTCTTTACAAGACTTTGGTCACCAAGTTTTCAACAACTCAAGCTATAGAGCTATGGATGTCACTTGTTGTGGGTCACCAGTGGTTGCTTGCTAGAATTTGAGTTGTCTATTGGGTATGTTTGGTATGGCCCAGAATGTTGATAAAGCCCACAAAATATTAAAGGAATATTTTGCAAATATTCTTGGATTTGAAAATCTAGCCTTCGAGTGTTGGTTTACAAAATTTTTTTGCCTCAAAATAAACTTTAGCCCAATTTAGGCATTTATAGCCGATTTTCACAAAATTGACCTTCTGGATGCAATGGTGAGGTCCTCTTTGGCTCTAAATGCTCCCAATTTCTATAGATTATCTAGATCTATATTAAGGTGTAGAAGCAAGAATGGTCTCGAATGGCTATGTGAAGAGAATCTCCCCAAGCTCTAATACCATGAATTTTCCTTAGGGAAAAATCACCCAAGTCCAAGGAACTCAAGCACAACCACAATAGTAGACCAAAAGAGTATGATTAGAATGATGATATGATATTCATTCAATGTATAGGTACACTAGGAGTGCCTATATATAAAGGCCTCTAGAATTCTTCTAGAATGCATAAGAATCAACAACATGATAAGTCATACAACTAGACACATGTCCACCAGGTGTGGATTATCCTCCATTAAGCATAGGAGTAAGTGTGATGATGAGAGGATAAGACTAAAAAGGTGTAGCACAAAAAATTATGTTGTATACACCATGTGCTAAATTAGGAGTGCGAATAACTATGCTGTCTACATGACAACTCAGTTAGTTATGCAAACTCCAGTGTTCTAGACACCATGTGTTGAATTAGAGTTTCTTACTCCAGTGTTGTCAACATGAAAACTCATAAGAGTATGCAAACTCTCAAGTGTCTCACCTAAGAAATAATTAAATAATGCATAATAATAAAATAATTCATTAACCTAAGTAAACTTAAGTAAAGTGTAAATAGTGAATAATTATTTACACCAACAATCTTTTTATCTTATTTTTAAGTAATTGTTTTGTAGAAACAATCATGACTTTATAGTTTTAAGAAAATGAACTTATGTTTTCATGTATATGCTCTATATATGATGAGACATTAAGTAGAAGTATGAATATTTCAAATATGCTATAATTTCTTGAATCTATGGACAAAATGATATAGTGAAGTAATGTTGCATGTTGATAAATCTTTTCGCATTTATGTTATGGGTAGTTTTCCTCTTGTAGCCATAGGATTTGCAAGAGTAATAATTTGAACCTACACCTTTTATAATATTGATGATAAAATAAATATATACATGTGTAAGTAGTGTGTTCATTGAATGTTTTTCAGGTATTTGTTGTAGATATTCAAGAGTCAACACCTTAGTATCAAAGTGAGAGCCAACTAAATTGCTAAATCATCACAAGTGGAGCAAGTCATTATATACTTTCTATTGGAGTAGCACATGAATGTGTAATACCCCAAAATTGTCTCATTGTCATGATATCAATTCTAGTCTATTTCTAACCAATCCTAAAGACCTATTCCATTAGGAAAATTCTTATTCGGCTACTCGCTACTTGACTTAATTGTCAGATGCAAAAAACCCTAATCTGCATTCATCATGCTTATTATTTAATTCCTATAGTATTTACTCATATTAGTCACATTAAACCTATTGATTAATATTTAATTTAATTACTAAGTATTTATACTTTAATTAAATTATATTATATCCTAAGGCTAATGTACTATGGAATTAAATTTATTAAATTTAATAAATGTGCCTATTTTAATTAACTAAATGAAATTATTTAATTAAATGGAGAACTTAATTCTAATTAATTAAACAAAATTATTTAATTAAATGGGAAGCCATTCCTAATTAATTAAATGAAGTTATTTAATTAAATAAGAAAAGTGTCTCTAATTAATTAAAGGATTATTTAATTAAATAGAAAAGGTAATTATGAGAGTATATCTCATTTTATTAAATTAAATATCTCACCAAAATCTCTCTTTAGTTCAAAAAAGGAAATTCCCAGTTCACTGTTGATCAAAAAGGAATTAAATCAGTTAACTCCTTATTCTACTCAAATTAAATCAATTAACTCCCTTTAATTTGGGAATCTTCATTTATGACTAAACTTCACCTTTAATCCTGACCATTGATTGAAATCGATCTCAACCGTTGATGGATTCCAAGAAAGTCTATTTAAGAGACCCTCATCTCTTCATTTTGGGGGAGGATGAATTTGGAATTTGCATCAAATTGCTGCTGGAATTCATACTCACATTTTCTCACATTTGCTCATATTTTACATACATTTGCATCCTTAGCTTAATTTCATTTAGCATAATATGCATATGATTAATCTAGTTTCCTTTACTTGTTCTTAGATTAGAATGCATTTCTCATTCTAGATTAATTTGCATAATCATATATAGATTAATTGCATTTCTTAAATCCTTCGTTCTTAGAGGGTCTGGTTGCTTAACACCTCAAATTTGAGGATATCTAATAAGCAAAATCCCTTTAGATAGAAGGCAATAGGTTGCCTTGTTGGCTGATTTTCGAATGAACAATTCAATGTTCATTCGAGGATGAATCTGCATACAATGACTATGTTGAAGTGTGTGTGTTAGCAGAGGCTGCATATTCACGCATACATTTCTGGCGCCCACTGTGGGGTAAGAAAAATCAATTTTTTTGGCCTCTTTTTGCATTTTTTAAAATCATTTTTTTATTCTCTGTTCGTACTGTTCCATATAGATTCAAGAATCTTCCCGCAAAACTGTTCATTTTCACGCGAGGATCTAGAATCTTCTCGCGAAGATTCTTTCCGTATAGTGCGAGAAAGTGCCTGAGCATGCGAAACTTTGTGCGGCACCTATTTCTTTGTGTGAGCTGAAAAATAATTTCATGTGGATTGTAAAAATTCTTCTCACAGACTATCAAGAATTTCGTGCGAGACTCTACTGACAGATGCTTTTTTTTTATTGATTTTCATGTTTTCTGGTTTTTCTACTAACTGCTCACTGTTTATGGTTTTTTTGTGTTTTTTGATTTTTTGGAACAAAATAACAAAAATTTGTGGGATAATTGGAAAAGCATGATAAAGTTTTTAAAAATAGGTAAAACATCTACTATGCGCATTGTGAGGATTACCAGGTAATTCTCTTTGACTGATAACACTTCATTTGGAGCTAAAATGAACATCTCTTGTGTCAAGCTAGTGTGTATTTCCTTCCATGTTCTCATTTTACAACACATGCATAATTTGATACTAGGTTGTGATCTCTATTAGTTTCATCTAGCATGCTTAGTTACTAGTGATAGATCTAATTAGCTATCTTGGGTTATTGGACTCGCTAATATGTTGGCCCGTCTTTTCACCCTGTGGTTGCAAGATCAGCACCACATTAAAGGGGAGGGGTTTATAGGAAATAAGTGTTAAATGCTCCACTAGGAAACCCTTTTGTGCTTTCTAGAACTCATCAATTTCTGAGTTGTGGACTCATTTTGGCTTGTGTAAGGGGTTAAATGTTCCACATCTTTGGACTCACCTTACATTAGTTAAAGTGTTAAGTGTACCACCTTGTGCTTTTTGATTACTTTTGGATAGATTTTATTTCAAGAATTAACATCTGTACACACATAGTAATTAGACCCCCGTGAACACTATTCATGAATCTTGAGAGAGTAGGTTCCTAGTGAAACTCCTCTCTAAGATGGATTCTTTGTAGGTGGGGAGGATACTTTGAGCATCTTGCAGATAGATGAATCTTCAACTTGTTGATTGAGGCATCCTTTCTCTAGAGAGGTTGATATCTATCATGTCCCCTTTTCAAATAATTAAAAAATAATAATCTTTGCTAAGGCAGGCAAGCCCAAGAAAGTGAAGTTTCGGAAAAAGGGGGTTAATCTTTGGAAACTGTTGGACTAATAAATGAAAATTATTATTAAAATATGTTTCATTAACCTCTCTTGGATGTGAGTTACAGTTACGCCCTCTTTTAAGGGGTTTGGAGGCATTTTGGGCAGATTCCAGAACTTGATTTTTGCTCATTCTTTGTTATTCTTCAGAGGCTGCCAAACCTGTGGAGAAGGAGACCCAAGAACGGGAGTTTGCAGGTTTCCAGGGAGACCCAAGAATGGGAGTTTGTAGGTTTCTAGGAAGGCTAAGGATGGGATTTTGAAGCCATTCCATGTGCATGCTCATACAGAGTTTTTCTTTGTGTTGAACAGTGCAAATTTGTGGGTTTTCGGGTGTGTTTTTTGTATGAGTTTGGTGTTTTCAGTTGAGTATTTCATATCAGTTTGGGTTGCTGCTGTATTTAAGACTTTAAGGTGTTAAAATAGAGCTGAATATATGTATTGCGATGTGATTAAACTTCTGAGATAGATTATTAGTGTTTTTGTGGTGTTTCCGGGCATTTTTGTGTTAATTTCGGGAGCCCGATGAGCATAGTTTTTGTCCTACATTTGAGAACTGTTGTGTAAAGGCTATATGGATCTGGAAATGTCATTTTGTAGGTTGTTGTGCTGCTGAAATTTTTGTAAAAATTTCCACTTTCAGATTTATTAATAATAGGTGAAGCTGTGAAGCTTTTGGCACAATTTTTGGCATACCCGATTTGGGGTTTCTTGAGAAATTTGGTGGATCTTTGTGATATTAGTTGTTTGATCTTGAAAATATGATTAGAGGTTGGAAATATCATGTAAAATTATAAAAGGGAAATTTCAGTGGTATCAGAGCCATGATCTTGCCAACCTGAGGGTTTGTAGAAGTTGCATGTCAGTTTTGACAACTACCCAGATCTTGCATTTCAATTTTTAGAACTACCCAAATCTTGCATGTCATAATTTATGGTTGCATGCTGCTTCTAATCAGCTGCATGTCAAAATTTATGGTTGCATGCTACTTCTAATCATTTAAATGTTAGTTCTTGGTGAATTTGGTGGTTGTAGAAGTTTGCATGTCAGTTTTGACAACTACCCAAATCTTGCATGTCAGTTTTGACAACTACCCAGATCTTGCATTTTTGACAACTACCTAGATCTTGCATGTCATAATTGATGATTGCATGTTGCTTATAATCAGCTAGATGAAAAATTTTATGGTTGCATTCTACTTCTAATCATTTTCATGTTAATTCTTGGTGAATTTGGTGGTTGCATGTTGCTTCTAATCAGTTACATGTCAAAATCTATGGTTGCATGCTACTTCTAATCATTTGCATGTTAGTTCTTGGTGTTTGAAGAAGTTATATCCTATTGGAGTTACACTCTACTTTATCCAGAATGGACAGGTATAGTACAGAGTCTCAGAGGACACGATCTTGGACAATTGATATCTAGAGTCAAAACAGTAGAAAGGATGGTTATTTAGACATTCGAGATAAATTTATGAAAATAAGCCATGACATGTCTGAACAGTTGATTGAGCACCACCGTATAATGAATGACATGTTGTTTGAACCAGCTAAGGTGGATAAGTTGACTAAATTTCTATTTGACAAATTTTCTTATAGGGCAGATGACACAATTACCAAGAACTTGCATGAAGACTTTGAGAAACTAGCTGATAGCCAGGTAGAGGTCTCAGATTCTACTCTGCCATAGGAGGTGGTGGGAAAGGATATTACACAGATTGATAGTAATGGTCAACTTGATACTCAAATTGAGACAATTGTTTATAGGTCGTCAAAGGGTGATGCCACAGGTATTCAGGATGGTATAGTTACAACAGGCAGTGACTATAGTCTAGTGGGTTCAGATGATGATTATGAGGATGTTGTTGTGTAGGATGGTGAGATACCTGGTAGATATGAGCAAACATTGAGAATTCATGATTTTGCTAAGAAAGAGTACCAAGCATAGTTAGATGCTTCACCACATGAGGTTGAGGCTGGTAGTACTTCACATGATTTGTCCAGCTAGCTGAAGGTGAAAAAAGATAGTGTTGTGACTTCATTATCTCATCATGACAGGTATGTGGAGTTAGTTGGTATTGGTCATATTACTCAGGTGAGGAGTTTTCTTGAGTTACCAGTTGATTCTAGTTTACAGATGTGGACTCAAGATTTTTATATTGGCATTTGGGATTCAGTTGACAGGAGATCTTTAACACTTTTTGGTAGCAGTGTTTGTTTGGGTGCTATCATGGATTTGATTAGCAGATTACATGGTGTTGTCTTTTCTTGTGCCAGTATCTTGTCTGATGTTGGTATTAGTTTTTATACACCGATGTTGGGCTTTGTTCATATATCCAGTTGACCATACTTGCTGGAATGTGTTGATGATCTTTCATATTTGGCAGTGTATACAAATGAGTCACAGGATCATATTGGCATTGATGACATCCAAGAGGATGTAGTGGACATTTTTGAAAACTTAGTTTCCTTGGGTACAGAGGAGTTGGATAGTAGTGCTAATGTTTTTGATAATCCATATGTTGATATGAGCTTTAGATTTGATTCACAGGATATGGATTGTAATACTCTAGAGACTAGTGACTTTGATTATACTCCTTTAGACAATACATCAGAGGAGGTTTCTAGGAGACAGTCAAGCCAGTGCCATCATGTGTCTAATCAATTGAGAGTTAGTGACCGAGACATTACTATCACTTGCCAACATTTTGATGCTGCTCGTCAGTTGTTAGCAGTTTATGGATGGGGTTCTCCTACTAGTGATGAGTAGGAAGGAAGTTATCTTTCCTTGACAGAGATCCACGCTTTATGGGAGGCTATTTGGATTTTGAGACAGAATTATATGCAGTTGGTAGCTGACAGAGATTATCTTATGGAGTGGGGCAGTACAACATATGATGCATTGTTGGCCAAGGAAGATGAGCTGAGTTAGCTTACTGAGCAGCTTGAGGTGACTTCTGAGATTCTTGAGAGTACACAATTTCATTTGGCTAAGGTGACCATGGAGTTAGAATGACTACAGTCTTTACTTGATTCTATACAGTCACAAGCTATGGTGTTTGGTGATCTGAGGATGTCCATGGCCGAGATTGTCAGAGACAGTGGAGATGGGGATGCATCCATCCTTGATACTAACATTGGCATATCAAGTTCATTCCCACTAGAGTTAGGTTTAGTTGAGTTGGGTGTTGTAGTAGATTGTTGTATGCCCGAAAGGCTGGTGGCCTCTAGTACTGAAGGCACGGAGACTAGAGATGTATCAAAGATCATGTGTGATGTTGGTGAGTCAGCAGTTGGCATGGTTCCTGCTAGTAATACTACTCCCTTGGTGATATCTTTGGAGGTAGTATTTAGTTCCAACATGGTTAATGATCAATTGTAGTTAGTTTCATCTGGATTATAGTCTGAGCCATTGATTGAGATTGGTGCATTCTATCGGCATTACACTATGAGGTACACTCATCAATTTACCTTTGATGACCATGTTGATGAGATGATGATACAAAGATGTACTTTGGTTCCTAGTGCTTATCATCAGTTATGGGATAGTTTGACACCTCAGGATGAGGGTTGTGATGGGCATGACATGGTGATAGGTTCTACAGTTGACAGCTTGATAATACATGACTTAGAGCAAGAGTTTCAGAGTGATGCTTCAGCGAGTGTTGTTATTGATTCTACTCCTTTGGCTATGACATCTCCTGACTTAGCTAGTGATCAATCACAGTGGGTTGTATCACTTGTTCATGGTGAGTTGTTGACTAAGGTTGGTTTTTTTTATCAACATTATATTGCAAGGTATGTACATCAGTTAGCATTTGATCCTTGTGTTGAGGAGTTGATGGCAGGAAAATTTGGTTTGGGTTCCAATTCTTGCTATTTATCTTGTGATGGCTTTTCACCATCAGGGGTGCATGGTAGTTATGGTTATGAGATAGTGGTCGGTGATCTACAGAGTTGTGTTGACTGTAGGCATTGTATAGTGTGTGGATTCTCCATACTTGGTATAGTTTCATTCGGGAGCATTCACCATTGTTGCATAGTTGGATTGTACATTCTGTATAGGCCAGTGGAATGCATTGATGGTATTTATTGTGTTGGTAGTCCATTTTACTTGGGTTTTGATGTTCTAAGAGTTTGTGTCTCATGGGTTTCTGACTGTGGAAGTTGTGATTTTGGAGTTTGGTTGAGCTATAATTGTTAGTTTGATTATGGATTCCTCTTGGTCATATTGCAGAGGATATTGCAGGAGCCTGTGTTAATTGGTAGTAGTATAGTTCATGACTACATTTGGGATCCAGGTGGATTGATTGATTTATTGTTCAGCCATTGCTTGAGGACAAGCAATATTTTGGAGGGGAGGACTTGTCATGTCCCCTTTTCAAATAATTAAAAAATAATAATCTTTGCTAAGGCAGGTAGGCCCAAGAAAGTGAAGTTTTGGAAAAAGGGGGTTAATCTTTGGAAACCGTTGGACTAATAAATGAAAATTATTATTAAAATATGTTTCATTAACCTCTCTTGGATGTGAGTTATAGTTATGCCCTTTTTTAAGGGGTTTGGAGGAATTTTGGGCAGATTCCAGAACTTGATTTTTGCTCATTCTTTGTTATTCTTTAGAGGCTGCCAAACCTGTGGAGAAGGAGACCCAAGAACGGGAGTTTGCAGGTTTCCAGGGAGACCCAAGAATGGGAGTTTGTAGGTTTCTAGGAAGGATAAGGATGGGAGTTTGAAGCCATTCCATGTGCATGCTCATACAGAGTTTTCCTTTGTGTTGAACAGTGCAGATTTGTGAGTTTTCGGGTGTGTTTTTTGTATGAGTTTGGTGTTTTCAGTTGAGTATTTCATATCAGTTTGGGTTTCTGCTGTATTTCAGACTTTAAGGTGTTAAAATAGAGCTGAATATATGTATTGGGATGTGATTAAACTTCTGAGATAGATTATTAGTATTTTTGTGGTGTTTCTGGGCATTTTTGTGTTAATTTCGGGAGCTCGATGAGCATAGTTTTTGTCCTACATTTGAGAACTGTTGTGTAAAGGCTATATGGATCTAGAAATTTCATTTTGTAGGCTTTTGTGCTGCTGAAATTTCTATAAAAATTTCCACTTTCAGATTTATTAATAATAGGTGAAGCTATGAAGCTTTTGGCACAATTTTTGGCATACCCGATTTGGGGTTTCTTGAGAAATTTGGTGGATCTTTGTGATATTAGTTGTTTGATCTTGAAAATTTGATTAGAGGTTGAAAATATCATGTAAAATTAGAAAAGGGACATTTCAATATCATAGATCTTTAAGAGATACTCTTAGTTTAGCATGTCTGATTAATCTGTTTGCTTTGATTGGGCTAAAAGTGAAGAGGTGTCAAGACCTTGAATCTGGAAGCTAAGTCCCCTTGTGGTACACTATTGTGAGTCAGTCACCTTTAGAGAGGGTTAACCATAGTAGACAATCCCTCTATAGGGAAAACTACATTGATGAAACCTCGAGCAGTAATAGCCATTTTTAATGTGGTAGTGACAACCGCTATATGAATGTCCTTGTGGAAGAAATCTCCATAGGTGTGGTTCATTGTGGGTTGTTAGATCTCCCCAGCAGCTCTTGAAGATTAAGTTCTCAAACTATGTTGAAACCTCAGTGCGCCAGGATTGGAGGTCACCCCTATGAGTCATAAAAGTTACAGAGTCAAAACATTACTAAAAACTTTAGAGAGGCCAACTTTTCACTTTCTAGGAATGTATGCGTGATTGCAAGACTCTTTCAAAATATAGACAAATAGCTCTCCTAGGGATTAGCACAAACTAAGTCACTTGATTTTTCATGCGCAAGGTTTCTTTTTCCCTTGCTAATTATTTTCAGACGTGTTTAAAATACCTACTTGCTATTCTACATGCCTGTTTATCTGCCTGGTTATTGAAATGATCAAAATTTGTCAAAATTAGTTGCTATTATAAAATTAAATTGCTCTTATGAGTCTTTGCGCAGCCCTGTGAACTTCTTTGCACGAAATTAAACTACTATCATTGACCTTTACGGGAGATGGAAAACTTCTTTGTGCAGTGTGTAAAACTTCTTCATGCGACCCGTAAAGGTTTTTTGCACAAGATCTTGTGTCAGCATCGCCAATTTGGGTCTGTTTTAGCTATCTGCAGCTTGCACCCTACCTTTTTCTGCGTTTGTTTATTACTCTTTGTTTGCAAACAATCCTGAAATAGTGACACTTCACTTAGCTAAAGACTTGTGTCTTACACCTTGACTAGTCTCGTCTCATAAGCAATTTTTTTGGTCTTTGTCTTAATGCTTGTCATACTTTTTGTCGCATTGGTCATAATCTCTGGCTGTTCTAGCCTTTAAATCAGACCATTTGCACCTTAGTGAACAACAATCTTACTATTATCTTGTCCTTTTTGAGACTCAGTCTTAGTGTAGTCCTTGTCCAAGTTCTAGCTTCTTGTCCTTGTCTATGACTGTCACAACAAGAACTAGCAACGTGTTTTATCTCGATAACCTTAGACGTGGTCGTACTAGGAGTCATAACCATGACAGAGGTCACTTACCTTTCATTACGCAATTTTTATCTAGTTCAGCTAGTGAGGCATCTTCACGATCTCCCTCACCTGCCAGGTCATCTCAAGTTCAACACACATTTTTCAGTTTGCAACAAATTAGAAATCCTTTTTACCAAGAGGATACTGAGACAGGTAGTGGTCCTGCATTCTCAAACATAATGTATGATCCTTTCTCCAAAGACCCTTTTGAAACACAACATATGGAAACTAAACATGTCCCTATAATGACTAATTGTGAACCTGAACATGGTAGTCATAGTCGATATCAAGAACCACCTAGGGATGAAAAAGAGAAAGAGAAAGACTATGACACTGATGAGGAATATGAAGAGGTGGAAATCGTCCCTGAACACATAGCAAAATGTTGAAGAGACAAAAACTTTCAGAAGGTCATGGGAATCCTAATCAACAAAGAGAAAGAAAAATACTTTCTCAAACTTTCCCAAGAGGGAGAAAAGTTACCTTCTCATTTCAATGTAGAAACTATTGTCAAAACTGAAGAAGAAACTAAGACTTCAAAACTCCAAAAAAATTGAAAATTATGCAAGACCAATTGGCTCAGATGATGCATGAGAAAGAGAAACCCACAAAGACATACACATTGGATGCTCTTTGTTCATTTCCATTTGACAAAAGCATAAACATGTCGTCTTTCCCACGAGGTGTAGAACTACCCAAATATGACAAGTACTTTGGTACTACTAATCCCCAAGATTACTTGTAGGAATTTGGTGCTTTGTCTATGGAGTTTATACACAATCAAACATACTTCATGCATTTAATCCCTAGAAACTTAGGTGGTCAGGCTTTGGAGTGGTTCTCCATTTACCTACTGGTATCAAGATGTTTGACAAAATTGTCAATTCATTTGTTCAGCAATATTCTCATAACATTCAACATCCTGTAAATATTCGATATCTATGCAACCTTAAATAGAAGGTCGGTGAGCCTTTTATCACTTTCCTCCAACGGTGGAGACAACTATATACTTAGTATTCGTGTAAAATCCCAGAAACAAAGAAGCTTGACATTTTTACTGATAACCTCTTACTTGATTTCGGGTATAGAGTCCAACTACAAGGTCCACATACCTTTGAAGACATGATTACATAGGCTATCCGTACTGAATAATTTATGGTCAAGAAAGGTGAGCTCACTCTTTAGAGAGACACAAAACAAGGTTCCACTTCCAACAGGCATAAAACCAAACATGTCAACAAGAACCGAGAAATTGTACATAATGGGGTTGTTGACAATGTCACACCCAAACCTACTAAAAATGACATTTAATCTCACAGACTGCCTCAAAGTGGCCAAAAATGTTGAGAAGCCTCCCCCTGACAATAAGACGTCTCGGAAAAAATCGAGAAACTCATGGACAACATGCCCCAAGTGAGAGTATACACCTTTGGGAGAACCTTTGGATGTGGTTTACAAAACATTGCTACAACACAAGCTTATCTCACCAATGGATAACCGTCGTCCCTATGATCCACAACCATGTCCACCATGGTGGAATGAGACCTCATTTTGTGAGTATCACCAAAACAAGGGACACAAAGTCAGCAACTATATAAACTTGCATCATAAATTCTAGGACATGATTGATGTTGGTGATCTTGTGGTAGATGGACATAACAAAAACTCGGACCACAAGGCGTTCAAAGAGCCTTTCCCAACTTATGAAAAAGGAGAGACTTCAAAACCAGAACCCTACAATAAGGTCAACTATACATATTGCAATGATGAAAATGTCATTCACATGGTTGAACCTGTAGATTTTGAATACTACAACATTATTACCATAAAGGGCAAGCAAGATAATGACAAACCCAAGACACCATTTTTCTTTAGAGGCCCTATTTCCAATAAGATGGATAAGGTGTCTTCATTACACTGTGCTAACGCTATTACTTGCTCTCATGTGAAGTTGGTGCTCAAAGGCCCTGCACCTCCTACTTCAAATCTTGAACAACACAAAGAAAAAGCCCTTGCTTGTCCATCTGGTAAAGGTGCAAAACACACAACGAACTTGACTGCAACCAGTTATAGTGTTCTCGATTAGTTGAAATGAACTAATGCTCAGATTTCCATCTTTGAGCTGCTTAAATCTCACCTACTCATAGGAAAATTTTGGACAAAGCCCTCACTGAGGCAAATGTTCCTCAAGATCTTTATCTTGAGTGATTTCAATACATGGTAGGTCACTTGACCTCACCTTATCTTATGACCTTCTTTGAGGAGGATGATAACTTGCTGAATCATCCACACAATCAACCTCTACACATTGAGGTTATGATCCACCAGACACGTGTTCATCGGGTACTCATTGAAAATGGTGCTGGCCTAAATATTGTCTCTGCTATTCTGCTTAGACAATTGGATTATTCTAAGGACTCTGTTGATCCTCGATGAAAGATCACTATTAAAGCATATGATGAAGTGGAACAAAAGTCACTAGGTCTTGTGGTTTTACCAATTTGCATCGGTCCTGTCGAAAGGGATGTCACCTGTTAGGTGCTTGACATTCCCTTAACCTACAACATTCTATTGGGATGGCCATGGATACATGAGATGCCCATTGTGCCATCCACATACCACCAATGCATCAAATTCTCATTTCATGGTTTCGAAGTCACTATTCCTGCCACTACTAGCTACACCTACAATATGCTCAAAGCTACTAAAACTTTCATCCCTGCTAACCATAAGTCTACCGATTGTCATGACAATAAGCTGAAATAAATTGAGCAGTCATTCAAATTGAAAGAAACTAGTATGGGAGAGTAACACATTGAACCAGTGCTATCATTAACGTCTCTCCCAGAGTCCCCTTGACATTTTGGGAGACCCTCAAAGGAAAAGAAGCCATTCATGCTGACACCTCAAACGAAGTAAAATGACACTTTTGTTAAGGCTACAGTTCCCTTAAAAGATGAAAGTTAAAATAGAGCCATTGCTACATGGCTTTACAAAGAAGAGGCTTCAGTGGACCTAACAGAACAAACTTGAGAAATCACTCCTAAGAAATATGGACCTGGTCTTAGGCTTATGAAGTGTTTTGGTTACAAGGGAACTAGCCCTATTGGGTGTAATAACAATGGCCTAATTGATCCTATCAAAGCAAAAGCTTGAAGCAACAATGATACAACTGGCCTAGGGTTTAAGAAGGTCCCTTTCCATTTGGGATCAAATAAATTCATCCCAAAACTTGAAAGTTCATTTGAAAATGAGTCACAAGCTGAGTCAGATACTCAAAAGGAAGAATCGGATGATGAGGATTCCTACCCTCATCCTATTCCTTATGATCTTGCTAAATTATTTTCTGAGCCAGATGACTTTGTGCCACGTGTTAACACTATGGATGATACTAGTGATTCTTCTGAGGATAATACTGAGCAACTCAAATATCATTCAGAAAAGGGAGAATCTAGTCAGCCATGCTGTATTGAGTATTTGTGTAAGAATCCAGAGGCTAAAGGAGAGTATGTCCCTATCACTATTGGGGAGTTCTATAATCTCTCACCATGTAGCACCGACTCTCATGAATATGAGTTTGACAATCTTTCAGAAGCTACTACTAATAAAGATATTGACCAAGTGCATGTCTATGAAAATTGAATCAAAGTGGGTGAAACGTCTAGGGTTAGGTCATGAGGGTCTAATCCAACTAGTGTCCTAGAGTCATCAATTCTTGATGTTAGTATTCTGAGACATTTGAACATACTTGTGGATGAGGTTGTTGTAGGTCTTGAATTTCTGGTCCATGCACTTAATGACTATACTATGAATGCAATTGAACTAGCCACTCCTCTCTCACTCACACATCTTGAGCTTATAAACTAGAACCCCAATGCATCTAACAAAGTCCCCATGTTCCAGAATGACTACACTCTCACCTGTTACCTAAATGCTATCAAACCTGTAACATCTACCACCAATGAGCAGAGTATCAACATGACTGAGGTTGACATCAAATATCTCAGTCACATAATTAAAAAGAAAAAATGCAAGAGGTCCGATGGTGAAAACCACATTGTGGCAGTGTCGGATCCCAACAAAGTAAAAACAAAAGATGTATCCAAGGGCAAAAACCTCTCTGAGGCACCCGTAGATGAGATATTTGATGTCCTTCCTAGTCACTTTCAGGAGAGATCATCAGTGTTAATAGAGCTAACGCAACCAATTTACCTAGGCACAGAACAACATCCTCATGTAATACATCTGGCACAATCATTGTCACCTGAAGAGAAGGAACAATTCATTGCCTTTCTCAAGGAAAAGAAAATAAATTTTTCCTAGACATATTCTGACATGCTAGGATTGGATCTTGATCTTATCATGCATCACTTCTCCATAGCACCAGGCATCAAACTGGTTAAATAGAAGTTTCAGAAAATGCACCCTCACGTTGCATTGCTCGTCAAAGTAGAATTGGAGAAACTCCTAAAGGCTAGTTTCATCTGTGCAATTGATTATGCTGAATGGATATCCAATATTGTTCCTATTTCCAAGCATGATAAATCTGTTAGGGTTTCTATAGACTTCCGTGATCTTAACTTGGCATGCCCTAAAGATGACTTCCCACTCCCTAATATTGATATGATCATTGACATGATGGTTGGATATGAGATGTACTCACTTATGGATGGTTTTTCTAGATACAATCAGATAAAATTGCATCAGAAGATGAGGAGAAAACAACTTTCACATGTGCATGGGGAACCTTTTGTTGGAATGTGATGCCATTTGGTTTAAAGAATGCTGGTGCTACATATCAATGGGCTATTACTACAATTTTCCATGGCATGATGCATAGAACCATGGAGGACTACATTGATGATACCTTGGTCAAAAGTGCTAAATGCAATACTCATCCACAAGATTTGGGTCCCATCCTAGATTTTATGGAAAAATTCAGTCTTTGGCTCAATCTTAAGAAATGCGCATTTGGTGTCACATCGGGGAAATTGTTGGGATATTTTGTTTCTACAAAGGGAATTGAAGTAGATCCAAAAAAAGTACAAGCAATAATGGACATGCCACCACCTCAAAACATCAATCAGATGAGAGGACTATAGGGAAGGCTTCAATCTATTCATAGGATTATTTCACAATCGGCAGATAGATCACAACCCTTCACAAAGACCTTACATAAGGGTGTGAAATTCAATTGGAGCCAAGATTGTGAGCAAAGCTTAACACAGATCAAACAATATCTTGTCAATCTACCAATCTTGATGCCTCCTATGCATGGGAACCCTTTGATTTTATACATTTCATCCATTGAAACATCTTTGGGAATCTTGTTGGCTCAGGAGGACAATGAAAACAAAGAAAGAGCTATTTATTACTTGAGCCGAACATTGGTCTCTTATGAGAAAAACTACAGCATTATTGAGAAAGCTTTCTTGGTAGTTGTCTTTGCTTCCCAAAAGTTGAGACACTACATACTTGCCCACACTACACGGCTTGTCGCTAAAATAGATCCATTAAATTACTTGCTTAGTAAGGCAACTCTCATAGGAAGATTGGCTAAATGGGTCATGATACTAAGTGAGTTTGACATCCAATATGTTGAACGCAAAGCTATAAAGGGATAGGCAATTGTTGACCAGCTGGCCGAGGCACCCATACAAAGTATTCTACCAATGAACACTAATTTCCTAGATGAGTCAATTTTGACACTCACACACCATACATGGGTTATGTTCTTCGATGGGTCCTTCACACAATAAGGATCAGGTGCTGGATTACTCTTCATTACACCATAAAGATACTCATTGCCCAAAGTGTACAAGATTATGTTTCCTTGTACAAATAACATTTCTTACTAAATATGAAGCTTTGATCAATGGTATGAAGATTGCAGCTGAATGGAGAGTAGATCAGTTGGACATCTTCGGTGACTCTTAGCTTGTTATCAACCAAGTAAATGATGTGTATCAAACAAAGGATGAGAAATTAATTCCTTACAAATGCATGGTTGATGACTTGATGAAGTATTTTGCACACATCACCTTCCAACAAGTTCCACATGCAAATAATAAAGCAACTGATGCCATGGCCACTTTGGCCTCCCCACTACAAATGCTAGAAAATGATCTCCAACATGAGTTCTTGGTGGAAGCATTACACTACCCAGCCTATGACACACCTAATTCCAAGATGATTTGTTCTATTATAGGACAAGAATCATCCTACTACCATCACATCTATTCCTACCTTCATAATCAAACCATTTCGAAAGGTCTGACCCAAAATGAGAACGTTACCTAATTCGTAATGCTTCACATTATGTCATTATTGCTGATGATCTGTATAGGAGAGGTTTTGACAGAACACTCCTTAGGTGTTTAGAACCTGATGAGTCCAAAAATGCACTAATTGAGGTTCACGAAGGCATTTGTAGATCTCATTCCAATGGCCTGACACTAGCTCGCAAACTCCTTCATGCTGGTTACTACTGGCCTAAAATGGAGCAAGAAGCTGTTAAGTATGCTAGGTCTTGCAAATAGTGTCAGCTACATGGGAATCTCATTCATGCTCCAGCCAAAGAGCTAATTCCCTCTACTACAACATGGCCATTTCAATAATGGGCCTTTGACTTGGTGGGGCAAATTCACCCAACCTCTTCCAATGGACATAAGTTCATTATCACGGCTACAAATTATTTCATGAAATGGGTAGAGGCAGTCCCTCTCACAGTTGTTGATGGAAAAATTGTAGTGCTTTTTAGCACAAACTACATCATCTGTAGATATGGTGTACCATCCTCAATCATTACTGACAATGGAGGAAAATTCAAGAATAAAGACCTTAAGGAACTGTGCAAGAAATTCAAGATCACACAACATTGGTCTTCCATTTATTACCCCCATGGTAATGGCCAAGTTGAGGCATCCAATAAGGTGATCCTCAAAATTCTTCATCACAAAGTCAATAAGTCAGGGAGAGACTAGAATCTCTAGATTAACCCAGCCCTATGGGCATATAGGACAAGCATTAGAACTCCAATGGGCATGACTCCTTTTGCATTGGTGTATGGGGTGGATGTTGTGCTTCCAATAGAGGTCGAGATTCCTACTTTGAGAATCTCTATGAAAGGCCTTATCATTGATGATGACTATAGGATAGCTCGGCTTCAAGAGCTTGTATTACTGGATGAATGACAACAAGTGGCATGTGATTATTTACAAGCATATGAACAAAGATTGGCACAAAGCTACAATCAGAGGATCAGGCCACATGACTTCCAGTTGGGTGACCTCATCCTAAGAGAGAACCGTAAGAATCAACAACAACAAATGCAAAAGGAAAAGTTTGAACTAAATTGGCTAGGTCTGTACATCATCACTATAGTATATGGATCTGGCACTTATCAGCTTTCCACAACCAAAGGAGAAGTTCTTAAAGAGCCTGTCAACACTCTCCATCTAAAGTGGTTTTACAGTTGATTTAATCTTAGCAAGCTCTCTGTACATATCTATATGTCCTAAAAAATATATAAAAATTGGAAAAAGTCTTGAAAAAATTGTTACCCTGGTGAAAGCCTAGCAATAGGTGCCTTGGTAACGAAAAAAAAAAGTTCCATTGGTGAAAACCTGGAAATAGGCATCATGGTAGCAGAAAAAGAGAAAAATCTTTCCAAGAAGGTGAAAACTTGGTAAACAGGTGCCTCTTGTTCCCAATACTCCATCTTGCAGCACATCTTCTGGCTATTCTGTACAGTCACTTTCATGCTTTCACTTTCCTTCTTTTCCTGCTCATGTATCCATGGATTGGGTCTTGTCACAGCTTAGAGGCATTCTCCCTTAGTGTCAATATTTTTGAGATTCTCCTCATAGAATATCCTTCGTGATAGTCACCAGTGGTCCTCACTGCATGTACCTACTATCGCCAATGTCACTTTCTTTTTGAGATTCTCCTCATAGAATCTCCTTCGCAACAGTCACCAGTGGTCCTCATTGCATCTGCTTACTATTGCCAGTCTCACTTTTTTGAGATTCTCATCATAGAATCTCTTATGCAATGGTCACTAGTTTTTTCAGTTGTGTCTGCCTACTGTTGCTTAGGTTATGTCTCCAGATTCTTTTATGGAAGATCTCTCTTGCATCAGTCACTAGTCATCCTGGCTGTGTCTGCCTACTGTTGCTCAGCCCTTTTTAGGTTCTTCATCATGAAGATTCCTCTTTGACCTCAATCACCAGTTGTTCTGACTGTGTCTACCTATTGTTGTCACCCTACTGAAGATATTTCTTTCAAAATATATTTTGGACATTGACACATGACATCAATCCTAAAACATTGAACTCAAAAATGATATACTTGTTTGGATATGTTGAGCTTTTACTTTATTTGCTTTGTTTTTGCTTTATCATATCTCCTTGAGCAACTCGATGATGTCATCTTCGACTAGAGAAGTAATGACTGGGGGCATGATCTTTTCTTGGCTTTTTGTCTGTGGTTTAGTTCCAACAAGTTGATACGTTCCTATAAAAGGGGTGTCCACTATAAGAGCCTCAATCTCGTATTGGATGGCCGTGTGTACCTTGACTCCTTTTATATAGATACATCAATGAAATTGGTTCTTCTCCTTTTTTGTTGGAGTGAACTCTTCATGGTATAGTACATATTGATACTCGTCCTATTAAGTGAATGTATGGGTCACTGTGAGTATATCTAGCACACTTCTGTCTCAGGTTACGAATGCAAGGGTCATTATGGATAGTATAAATACTGAGTACTTAGCATAAGATGGATCTCCTATGTGTTTGGTGTGTCTATTATGCAAGAAACATTTAGGTCATCCTAGCGTCTATGCTTTGATGCTTATGTTAACTTGCTACATTAAAAGGGACAAATGTTTTGGTCATTCTGGCTTCTTGTGCCTCGAATGCTTACCTAAAAAACCAATAATGTATGTTATATTTATATTTCCATGATTACAATGTCAGTGGGAATTGTATAATATACGAGCTTTATTTTATATCTAGTGATGATTAAATATTGAGGCTTGGTAACTAGACCTAGGGTTGCATTTAACAGTCTTGCATTACATACTTCATTTACATAAGCACACAATTTGATGGTCATTCTATTCATACTCTACATGGATCAGATTCCTCCATGACTGTACAAGCATTTGGTTTGTCGATTCATGTTCCTCAATGGAATACCTATGATTGTCAAGTAAAAACATGCAACATTACGTGAGATGTTAGTTCATACATATGCATTCTATCTAAGTACAACATACATCTCATGTACATAAAAGTAAAACAAAATAGACAATGACATGTACACATGAATACTTGGCTCAAGATCTCAAATATATATATCAAAAGAATGGGTCAATACAAAAATGGGCGCTACTCAAGCGCAATCGATAAAAAATGATACATGTGGTGCTGGCACACCAATCGATACATAGCCAGGGATTAAAATCAAAGATCAAGCATAGAGTGTCTAACTCTATCCTGAACCCTGGCCTCTAGGAGGAGCAGGGGCAATAGGTGGCAGAGGCGGTAGTGGCATATCTGGCTTGATAGGAGGTCGTGTGCCCCCAGACTCTCACATGTACTGAGAAAATCGCTACACCTAAAGTGTCTCATCAGGTATTGCACTCGTATATGCCGCATAATAGTATGCTACCCGAGCTGACTGGGAGCGGATCTCATCCTTCACCAGCTCTAATCTCTACTCTGTAGTCTCTGCATGCTCTCTCCAAAGATTGATGTCTTGCTGTTGCTCCACTAGCTGCACATCCTGGACCGACACCACAATCTGTAACTCTCCCAACTGTTGGGAGGCTTGACGAACCCACTCTTGATATTGTTGTACCATGTCCTACACCCCACCTGCCAACTAATCTAGCAAATCCTCATCGATTATCTCTGGTGCCTGCCACTGTGGTGGTGCCTTCGGATGTAGTGGTGCTTGCTATTGTGGTATCTCCTACTCAGGGGCCTACTCCTCTGTCCTCTGCCTCCTCCGCCAACTGTATCTTGTCCCACTACCCCCTGTAGACACCTAAAAACCTTTAGAAAATAAAGTATTTTTATTTTCTGAAAAATTCCTGATGACATCATCATTAATTAATTAATTAATTATTTAATTAATTAATTAATTAATTTATTTTATGCCATTAAATCCCTTTATCTTAATTAAAAATATTTAATTAAGGAATCCCTCCCAAAAATGTTTAAATCTTATTTAAACATTATTTCCTTATTTATTAATTATTTAATTAATAAATTGACCAAACAATCCAAAATAAATAAAAAATTTATTTTTTGCCCAAAACTTGGCCAATTTCCTTAAGACCACTAACCTCTTCCAAAATCTTCTAATCCTTCTTTAATTTTGATTAAAGGCTAATCCCATCATTTCCTACCCCTAATCCCAACTCAAAATATTTAATTAAGATTAAATATTAATCCTGATGTTTATTAAAAAAGTTTTAATAAATATCTCCTCAACCCAAACCCTTGAAATAAATAAAACTTTATTTATTTCCTAAAAATCTAATTTATCCTCATCCTAAGAAGTTCTAGACTCTTCTAGAAAGTCTTCATCCTCATCCTAGGAAATTCTAGACTATTCTAGAAAGTCTTTATCCTCATCCAAAGTCTAGACTCTTCTAGAAGATGTCTTTAAACCTAATCCTAATCCCCTCCTAACCTTTTCACATTCTCTAAACATGGGTTAAGACTTACTAACCCAAGCCAAAGTTAACAAATATCTCCTCCTTCACCCACCCTCATTAAATGCCATCTACTTGCCTATCCGTAAGCTAATCCTAAACCATCCTAATCCATCCTCTAATCATTTGCACAAGCCTAAGCAAGCTTAAAACATTCCTAATCAAGCCCAAGTAAAAATTTCTCTCATCTCCCTCAAAATATCCCAAACATAAAACTTTATGAAGCCCACTAGGCCATAAATGACTCTTCCAAAGCCCTTTTATTGATCTTACAAGCCATTATGAGGGTCTTTATGAAGATTTTATCCCTTGAGCCTCCTTTGTTGACTCATCCTTCCCCTTTCCTCCATCCTCTCACCCTGTGACATGTGTTACTCCCTGATTGGCTGTAAGGAAGCACAATCCATGTGCTCTCCTCTCATGCAATCTGAACCCTCCATGAGCTTTTTCCCATCCTTGCATCTTAGCCCTCAATCCCTCAAGCCTCTTGCCTATAAATTGGGTCCTTCCCCTTTGCAAAATAACACAATCCATGAAGTAAAGTCATAATGCCATTTTAAGAAGCCATTTTACATCAAAACAATACACTCACACCCAAATTCCAACTCCATTTGAAGCCCTTTTTGAAGCATAAGCTTGAGCATACATCCTATCTATTTAGACAAAGCCACTCAACAAGAGAGCTTCTCATTGAGAGAGTCCATTAATGGCTCGTATTCTCAATTGAGAGTTCATCTTAGTCTATCTTGAAGTTTATGAATTTTGTTTAGTTTGTAGAAGCTTTATTTAAATTTGGTTTCTATTAGCATACTAACATTGCTCATATACATTTTGGCACACCCGGTGGGACCCCGCATGGGTCATCTTCATTAGCTTTTTTAGTCAAGTTTTGTATGTCATTTGCTAATTTTGGCTAATTTTTTTTGTTTTTGTGATTGGTAGGATTGTATAAATTGATTTTGTAGGTCCACATGAGCATGAAAAAGACAAAAGAACTCATAATCTATCTCATAGTGTTTGCAGATTTTTCAAGCTTATAGGTGGACAAAGCACTTGGAATTCTTCTTCCTCTTCTTATCTATATTCTTCTTATTCCATCTACTTCTTCTTCTTCTTGTTGTGGGAGATCTTGGCCATTTTTTTTTAAGGAAGCAAAATCATACACACTTCTTTTTAGTGCTTAAAATGAACCCCTAAATCATACTTAAATTCATTAAAAACTGAAAATTTGCAACAAAAAAAAAAAAAAAAGGGCTTTTAATAGGTGAAACTAAACCAATTCAATCATTTTCATCCTTGCAACATCAAGGTTTTAGATGCATTCATGCAAAGTTAGGAACACTTCATTTTTGGAAATTTAAAAAGAACTTCAAGTTTCCATTTCAAAAGGTTCAAAATCAACACTAAGTGCACACTAAAATCTAAATCAAACTCAAAGCATCAATCCAGGATAAAATGAACCTCATTTGCAAATATTTTAAAGTTCTTTTAAAAATCTCATGAAAACTAAGAGTCCTAAATGGTTGCCAAAAATTGTCCTAAAAGCTTTGTTATTTGTTCCAAACAAATGTCTTGTTGCAAAATCTTGAATGTTTCTTAAGTTTTTCATGCATCAAAACAATCTAGGAATATCATTTTTGGGCTTAAAATATGCAAACTAGAACACAAAATCTTGAATGAAAACCAAAGTCCAAAGAGTCATTTTCTCTTTTGAGTCCAAAACAATCTTGAATGATCTAAGGTTAAAACAAAGCATTTCAAAGTTCTTAAAACAACACACAAAATCTCAATCTTGAATGCTCAAAGGAAAAAACTTGAATGTTTAATCACTTGTCTTTGAATCCATGTTGCTAAACACACTCTTGAATGCCATGGATTAAAATCAAATTTTCCTTGAATGCATGATTAAAACAACAAATCCAATCTTGAATTTCAAGGATCAATTAACCATTGCAATATCAAACACTTCATTTGGAGCTTCTAAAATTGAACAAAACAAATCTCTTTTCCACATGCAATTTAGGTAAAGTTTGATTTTTGGACATTTAAGAAACTTTGTTAAGTTAAATACAAATTTGCAAAAATCAATTTGAGTAGTTCCTTGGACTCACCTCTTTTCTAATCACCCATCAATTCAACCATTGGTTGCAATCTCAACGCCATTTATGGGGATGGGTCTACTTGAAAAAGGTGTTAAATGTTCCACAATCTAACTCACTCACTTGGTCTTTGAACGTTTGCTTTAACTTTATCAAAAAATTTAAATAACTAAAACTTTAGATTAAATCAATCACACTTCAAGTTTGGGCACTAAAATTGAACAACTATTGACATGGAGGGCCTCCAAGCGTGCGCTTGACAAATCGAGTTTCACACATCTTTGCTTTGGGCTTTCCAAAAAATCACACCAACTCTTGAATGCTTTAAAAGAAATTAATCAATACTTGATGTGGAGAGCCTTTGGGCGCGTGAGTTTGCTTTTGTTCACCCTAACTCTTCTTCTTGTTTGCATTCTTTGATCTATTTACTTTTGTTAGTGCTTCAAGTTGGAATTGAACATTGTCTCTTAAACATGAGTGCTTGCAAAGTCTAGATTAGCACACATAAGAGTTAGTTGGTAAAAGAACAAGCTTGTTTTTTTTAGCCAAAGGTCATCCAAGTCTTCTCTCCCCTTGTCGTCTTTTGAGGCCATCTTGGGTGCATAAGATTAGGATCCAAAACCTTATTTCTTTTTAGGAGGCCTACTTGGGGATTTCATCACCCCTTGGACGACCTCAACTCCAGCGTTCTAGCGAAGTATAAGAATTGGGAGGTGAATCAAAAGACACCTCTCTTGGAATCAAGATTTTTGTCACTTGGGCTAAGCCTCAAGGAACTTTATACCCTTGAGAAGTGAAAGAGGAGAAATGGGTTACCACTCCTTTTGGCTGTGTGACATCTTGTTGGTTTCATCTACGGATCTGGGCCTCACGTACCTTTGGGTATATTGAGGACTCCCTAGCTAAACCAACTGTCAGCCTTGTAGACAACCATCTAGAGTGTTAATGTGTTTGAAGTGACTGATCAAAACATTTGTAAAACATACACACTCCTCAGTGCAAGTATCACATTCTGAGAATCAAAAACTTCTATCTGGTTGTTCCTATCTATTGCTTTCTTTTTTATTTGTTGAATGAATGTTTGCCAAACTTGGTCAATCCTAGCTTAGGGTACACTTAGCATAGTCACTCCCTATTCAAAAAGTTGAACAAGTTGAAGCAAAATAACCAAGGTCTCTCAAAGCCAAGCAGATTCAATAATTGATGTCAGAGCAACCCAAACCTAAATAGAAGTTCCACAAAGTTAAACTCAAACCATCTCAGGCATACCAAGAACTTTCAGCCAAGAGAAAGGAACTAACACCAAGTCCTCAAATTTCCAAACTCCACAAAGTAGAGGATAAAGCTGCCAACAAAGCACTTCAAGAGGCCTGGTTAGAGTGCACCATCAAATTTAGCCAACATCCAAGAGTTAATCCTGCTTATGCCTTACCAACTAGGCATGATTTCTATGATTAGACACCCTTGTTTCTCCACACCTTCTTGAATAAGCTTCACCTTAGAGTCATCTTTGTAGAAAAGTCAGCCATCTTAGGTTATCCCCTTAAGCATTATTAGCTCATCCATCTCATTTAGGACCAAACCATCTAGCCAGCAATCCAAAATCTTCACATCCAAGCCTTCAAAAATTGTTGTCACCTTGCTAAAAGTTTTCCATTCCTAAAATCTTTCAAAACCACCAATCTCACCAAGGTTATACCTTTGACAAAGCTTTGTCTAGGGTAATCTAACTTTTCCACTTGTTATCCCTCATCACCTTGAGCTAAAGGTTGGGATCCACAAGTGGTCAATCTTGTGTTCTTCCTAAAGGATCATCAGTCTATCCTTAAGTTGACACAATCACCACCAAGCTTGCACATACGAAAGCAGACCTTTTGTGCTTTGGAAATATATCTTTGAAGTTAGAATCCCCAACCCAATCCTCCTTAGGTTTTTTCATATAGCTTTGCCTCAACCTAGGAAATCATTTGCATAGAAAAGCCTTCCTCCCTTTTGCATCCACCAGCATTTGTTGCATCTCATCCCTAGGAGCATTTTTCATGCCACCCATCACTCACTTAGCCAAGAAGAAAGAAACAATGGAGCCCTATCATTTGGATTGAATAGCCTCACCCCCCTTGAGTACTCAGCCATCATTCAGCCCAGAGAAAGCTATGCCATCATCTACTGACATTGAAGCTTTCATGAACCAACTAGGAAATGCAATATTGGTAAATGCCATTATAGACAAGAATAAAGAGACAATCATGGCTAATTTTTGAAGGGACAATATAGGAACCTTTGACTTTGGAAGACCCCCTCCATTATTAGATCCATCTCGCCTTTTGTTTTGGTAGCTGCCACCACCCATAGGCTCTTATGATCCAAATTATCCTCAATATATGCCAAAAGAAGAGCCTCTAGCCAATCCATATGATCCAACAGACCCAAACATACCATCATCCACCCAAGTTGAAATCTCCATGCCACAAGCCAACCCAGCCACCACCACTCCATCCTTGGTTCATACCTCTCCGCTCCAAACCCCCTTTACCCAAAACACCTCACTGTTCACGCCCTTCACTATTGTTGCTGCTACTCCCCAACCCAGCCTTCCAAATCCACCCATCTCCCAAATCAGTGCTAGCATCTTTGGCCAACCTTAGCAATATACAACAGAGATGCTGCCCATGGGGCCAAGTAATCAACCTTTCATCACCCCCCGCTTGTTCACCACAGCCCAAAGCACAATCCCATCATTTCCATTAGGTCTTGGGAGCTCGGTGCCATCAGCCACAAATCCACAAGCTACTAATCTCACTCCACAAAGATATCAAACCCCACAAGCTACTACCAATGTTCTGCCCAGCTCTCAAGTGACCCAAGCTCCCTCCACCACTCTACCAAGCTTCCAAATCCAGCCACCAAGCTATCAAACCCCATCAATTCCATTTCCTAGCTTTCAATTACCACCACCTCCACCACAAACTAATCCATTACCTCCTATTACCAACTACTTTTCAATGCCACTTCTAGGAGGTAACCCACCAATCCAGCCAACCACCAATTATTTGTAGGTACCATCCCAACCTCAAATCCCATATCAACAGCAAGCCTCACAGCACATGCAGCACTATGCACCACCTCCCCCTCAGCAAACTGTCATCCACCATGCAGCTGCCCAAATAATGTACAATCCCTATCAGCAAATCCCTTACAGCCATCCATATTCAGTGGCCCCATCTAGTGCATACCTACCTCAAGGCACTCCTACATTGGGGGCACCCTAACCATCACCCATTAATTCAGAAAGGGAAGCCATGAAAATAGCTTTGAAGAACATCCAAGAGGGAAATGATCCAAAAACTTTCAAGTTTGAGAATGTCTGCCCTTACCCATTTGACAGAGCCATTACCATGACACCATTCCCCAAGCATTTTGAGACACTCAAATTTGACAAATTTAGAGGAAAAGGAGACCCTGTCACACATATCAAAGAATTTTACATGCAATGCCAAGAAGTGGCATACGATGACGTCTTCCTCTTGCATCTCTTTCCCAAAAGCCTGGCCGAACCAGCTCTTGAATGGTTTTATAGAATCCCCTATGGCACAATTAAAAATTTTGTTGAATTATCTGAGGCATTTGTAGCCCAATATGCCCATCTTGTTGAAATAGAGCTATCAGTAGTTGATCTTGTCTACACCAAGCAAAAAGGTGGAGAAAGCCTTCCCAAATATCTGCAACGATGGCAAACCCTTACCACCCGCATATCTTGCACCTTGCCAGAGTGCCATTTGGTAAAAATGTTTATTAATAATGCCCATCCTAGCTTGGCTCACCACATGACCATGAACTGTTTGCAGACCTACAAAGATATCAAAGAGAAAGGAATGATCCTTGAGCAAGGACTCATTAAAGATGGTGTGGTCAAGATTTACAAGGAAGCCAACCAAAATCAATCACATTCCAATGACAAGTCTAGGTATTGGAACAAAAACAAGCATGTTGCGACAGATGGCGTCACTGACACCAGACATGTGGATACTGTTGGTCCTTCTCACAACTAGTCCAACCCACCCTACCAACCAAACAATCAGCAAGCTATCAACTACCAACAGTAGAATAACCATAGCTATCAAAACCACAATCGAAGACCAAACTTTCAAGGGTCTAGCAATTAAGCTAATGCCATCAATGTAGCTGTAGGACAAAAGCCCAGATTCCAACCTACACCTAGAAACTATACACCCCTTGGTGAGCCATTGGATGTCATTTTTGAGAAATTAGTCAAGGAAAACCTCATCAAATTTCCTCCTACCCAGCAAATTGACCCAAGCCAATCCAAAGTTGCATGGTGCAAAGACAATAAGTACTACAAATTTCATAGGGTAAAAGGTCACACTACCCTCAGATGCATGAAACTGAAAGACTATGTGGAGGACCTCATTGATCGAAAGGAAATCACTGTTGGTGTTGAAACCTCTCCCAATGCAAGCTTACAGATCTATCAAAATACTTTTCCTCTTCACAACAATCAAAATCTTGGAAAAGCACCTATCCAAACCAACAACCGTCAACCAAACTAACAGCATGGGAAGAACAATGACCACACTTCATCCTATATAGACTATGGTAGCCTTATAGGTTGTATATCCGAGAAAGAGCCTTTTTTCAATGTTATCAATATTCAAGGACCAAACAATAAGTGTGCAGTCACCACTCGAAGAGCCCGATTTAACATCGCGGCCCACCAATTTCACCAGCACCATCAGCTCCATCAAAAAGCCAGTACAATATCTTGGAACACCTTGGGAACATGCCAAACCAAACCTCCATTTTAGACCTTCTTCACACTAGTCCTGTGTACAAGAACATCCTTGAAAGTGCTCTCATAGAATCCTGTGTCCCTTCTGATATTAATGCTACTAATTTTCATAATCTTGTTGTACACCTTTCATTCTCATGTGCCCTATCGTTCAAACCCACCGACATACCCGTGGTCGAGCCAGATCACACCCTTCCACTTTGCATAGCCATCATGGTATCTAATTTCACCATGAAAAGAGTAATGATAGATAATGGATCAGCCTTGAATATTTGCACCCTAAAATTCATAAAACAAGCTGGGTATACTGAGGCAGATATCATCAGTGAGGTTATCACCATCAAAGCTTATCACAACTTGGAAAGAACCACAGAAGGAACTATTTTACTGCCAATCAAGGTTGGGCTAGTCATCCAAGAAACACTCTGCCATGTTATTGATCTAAACCTACCATTCAACATCCTCCTCAGTCACCCATGGATTCATGCCATGAAAGTCGTTCCATCCACTTACCATCAGTGCGTCAAATTTTTGCATCAAAGCACTGAGGTAACCATCCATGCTGATCCAAAACCCTTTGCCTACTGTAATGCGGTTGAAGCTTCATATAGAAACCATTGCCCTGGAATTGATATCGGCACATCCATCACCAGCTCATCCCACACTTGTAATGACCCGAAAACCATTCTCACATCTACCCTGTCTACCGTGAAGATCAATAACAAGGGCTATGGAGAGTATAGTCTGTCAGATGCATTTACTGTCGGGGCACTCCCACTTGATCCACATGCCCATGGATGACTGACATATCACAAAGCTAAGAAGATTCCACCTCCTCAATACAAATAGTTTGGCCCAACAACCTTTGTATCCTCGAAAATCCCTCTTCATGAGGAGCTCACTCCAGATATCAACAATTGGTTACATAAGGATGCACCTCAAAGGAATTAGGCACACCTTGATCACTTCAGCCAGAAGTATCCCCAAGAACATAAGCTCATCACTGACAAATGGAACTATCAAGGTGGTGGTCTAGGACCAGAAGAAAGAGGCATGCAGTGCCCCATCGACGCACACAAGTGGGAATCGAAGTCAGGTCTTGGCTTTGGCATACCCACAACTGAGGGCACCAGTACGGATGGTCACACTTTTTTGAACATTCACCGCGACCTTGTCAAAATCAAAGACATTCCTGAGGAAGTTGAAAAGAGAGCCTACGACGATATCCTAGACCAAATTTCCCTTGGAGACTCTATTTTTCCAAGAACTATCCATCCACCTCATTGACCTACCACTTGCCCATCCATAACTCATAGATTAGGACCAACTGAGAATCATACACATTGATGAGTTCACATCAGAGGAAGCACTTCTGAGATTCATGGGAGCTGAAACACCTCACAAGAAAACAAAGCCAAATTTTTCCTATATCTACAAGCTAGATCCCAAGGGGTATTTTGGAGAAAATCCCCAACCTAGTTTCGATACACCTAAAACTGGAACTAAAGTGAATCTGAGACTAGCTAAGGCAGCAAAGAGAACCCCTCAGCAAGAACATCCAAAGCCATAAGAAAAACATGAGGATTTAGCATTACCTCCTCAAGATAATCGACCAGAGATATCTTCTATTCTAATTGAGGATACTAGGGAAGTCAACATCTGTTCTTCAAAGATCCCTAGGCTTGTTCACATTGCTGCATCCCTATCACAAGACCAAGCTAATCTCCTCTTTGAGGTCTTAAGAGAGAACATTGGCTGATTTGCATGGTCATATCAGGACATGCCAAGGCTTGATCCAAAGCTTGTAGTTCATCATCTTGCAATCAATCCACAAATCAAGCCCGTCAGACAAAAGCTTAGAAAAATGCACCCCAAGGTGGCATTACCAGTCAAAGCTGAGTTAGAAAGAATGTTAGTTGCTAAGGTTATCTAACCTATCGACTATTTAGAGTGGATCTCCAACATGGTCCCCGTCACTAAGCCTTCTGGTGACATTAGAATCTGCACTGATTTTAGAGATCTTAACAAAGCTTGTCCAAAAGATGATTTTCCCTTGCCCAACATAGATATGATTGTAGATCTTACAGTTGGACATGAAATTTTGTCCCTCATGGATGGATTTTCTAGGTATAATCAAATCAAGATTGCAGAAGAGGATCAGCATAAGACAACATTCACTACCCCTTGGGGAAGCTTTTTCTACAACATGATGCCTTTTGGCCTAAAGAATGTTGGGGCTACCTATCAAAGAGCTATGAAAACCATCTTTCATGATCTCATCCATAGCATTTTGGAGGATTATGTGGATGATATCTTGGTCAAATCTCATACCTTCATGGATCATCTTGCTAATCTGGAGAAATTCTTTGATAGGTTAGCCAAATATCATCTCATGCTAAATCCCAAGAAGTGTGTCTTTGGGGTCACATCTGGCAAGCTTCTAGGCTTTATAGTGTCTAAACGAGGTATAGAGATCGACCCCAAGAAGGTCAAGGCTATCTTAGACATGCCTCCTCCCCAGACACTACAACAACTTTGCTCTCTTCAGGGAAAGCTTCAATCCATCCGGTGCTTCATCTCCCAGCTTGCAGATAAGTGTACACCATTTTCACATTTACTAAAGAAGGATGAGAACTTCAAGTGGCATCCTTTATGTTAGTGTAGCTTTGATCAGCTCAATCAGTATCTCACCAATCTCCCTATCTTGGTTCCACCAGTTCTTCCTCGTCCCCTAATTTTGTACATATCAGCAATGCCTACTGTAGGGGCACTTCTAGCACAACTCGATGACTATGGTAGAGAAAAAGCCATCTACTACATCAGTAGAACCCTAGTTGGTTATGAACTCAATTATACTCCTATGGAAAAATCTTGTTTGACAGTTGTTTTCTGAACTCAAAAGCTTCGCCATTACATGCTAAGTCATACCATCCAACTAGTCTCTAAGATTGACCCTCTCAAGTATATGCTCTCCAAAACATCACTTACAGGCCGTTTGGCCAAATGGGTTATGTTCCTTAGCGAATTTGACATCCAGTATGTGGATAGAAAGGCAATCAAAGGGCAAGCTATAGCAGATCACCTAGCTGATGCACCTCTAATAGATGCTTATCCATTGATCACAGAATTTCCAAATGAGTATATTTGTCTAATTGAAGAACAACCCCCATGGAAACTTTACTTTGATGGCTCATACACATCTCATGGATTAGGGGTAGGAATATTGTTGGTCACACCTCAAGGAGATTACATTCCAAAAGCCTTCAAGCTACAATTCCCTAGCACCAACAATATAGCTGAATATGAGGCCCTCATAGCAAGATTAAAGATAGCTATAGAATGGAACATTGCTAAGCTACAAATCTTTGGTGATTCTCAGCTCATCATCAAGCAAGCCCTAAATGAATATCAAACCAAAGATGAAAAGCTATTACGCTACAAAGAGCTAGTTGATTAGCTAACCCAGCATTTTACAAGGCTTTAGTTTACACAAGTGCCTCGAATATAGAACAAAGCAGCATATGCTATGGCTACTATAGGCTCACTCTTGGAAATTCCCCAAGCAGCTACATAGTATGAGTTTTTAGTGGAGCAACTCCTCACACCCACCTATGCGAATGAGGATTCAAACCATGTTTGTATCTTGGTTGGTCCCCAATCCCCTTGGTACCATGAGATTCACGCTTACCTTAATGATGGTATCATATCCCCTCACCTCACACATACCCAACACCAGAACCTCATCCAAAAATCATCTTGCTATGTTATCATAGCCAATACCCTATATCGTTGGGGTTATCACGATACTCTCTCTCGATGTTTAGACCAAAACGAGGCCGTGATGGTGTTAAAGGAAGTACACTCTGGACTTTGCGGTGCCCACATGAGTGGTATTTTCCTAGCATGAAAAATCCTTAGAGTAGGCTACTATTGGCCTACCATTGAAGAAGACTCCTATGTCTTTGTCCAAAAGTATCTCCCATGTTAGTAACATGCAAATCTTGTGCACGCTCCAGCACAGGATCTATAGCCTATTACACCACCTTGGCCTTTCGCTTGTTGGGGCCTTGATCTAGTTGGAACTATCACACCCCTCTCATCTGATGGACATAAATGGATAATAATAGCTACAAACTATTTCACTAAATGGGTGGAAGCAGTTCCCCTAGTCTCAACTATAGGATTTCAGGTCTCCAAGTTCATCTTGTACCACATTGTTTGCCGCTTCGGCATCCCATCCACCATCTTCATCGACCACGAAGGTAACTTTGAAAATCTCAACATGGAAGAATTATGCACTTCCCTTGGCATCCATCACTGCTTTTCTAGCCCATATTTCCCACAAGGTAATGGCCAGATAGAGGCAACTAACAAAACCCTCCTCAAAATCCTAAAGAAAGTTGTCAATAAATCCAGCCATATGGGCCTATCGAACTTCCTTTCGTACATCCACAGGTACAACTCCATACTCCCTAGTCTATGGTGCTGAAGTGGTACTACCTATAGAGGTTGAGCTTCCCTCATTGTGCATATCTTTGCAAGGGCAAATATCAGATGAAGAATACAAAGTAGCTCAGCTCACCTAGCTAGATCTCTTAGACAAGAAGTGACAACAAGCCTATGATCATCTCACAGTCTATCAAACTCATCTCAAAAGGAATTTCAACAAGAAGGTGCTTCCACGACACTTTTATCCAGGTGACATGGTCTTCAAAGAAAACATGAAAGCCCAAGCAGATTGAGAAAAGAAAGGCAAGTTTGAACCTACATGGCTTGGTCCTTATGTTGTCACTGATTCCTTTGGCTCCGGAGCCTATCAGCTATCTACACCGGAAGGAGAACTCTTGAATGATCCTACTAACATCATTCATCTCAAGAAGTTCTATGCTTGAAGATCCTTGGTATACCCAGCTTTTGAAAAATACAAAGAAAATAAAAAATAGTAAAGAGAAATAAGCGTCCAATGGTGAAAACTTGGCAATTCAAGCACCTTGGATAGGTACCTTGGTGAAAACCTAGTAATTCAGGCACCTTGTGTACTAAGACTAATCCATTATCTATCACTATCCTATCCCTCATCCATTCACCCGCCATTCTGTAAAACACCTGCTTGTTCCCTTGGTGTTCCAACCAAATATCCAAAATCTAATGGAGCTTGTAAATACCTCCTGTACAACTTGTAAAATCTTGTACCTCAGCTTGTAAAATCTTGTACCAAAGCTTGTATTATACCTTGTAAATCTTGTACCATACCTTGTATATCCAAATCTTGTCCAAAGTTTGTACCATATTCCAACCTGTAAATAATCTTGTATCCTAGCTTGTATACTACCACGTGCACACACAAAACCCCATTTTCACTTAAGCTTTTCACAAACCATCTACCTATTCACCTATCACCTATTATAGACATCTGATTCTTCACAAACATTTCCATCTCACAAAAACCAAAACATGAACAAAATTGTACATTTGTAACATATCTTGGTCCATTAGCTTGTACATCCTCTTTAGCTTAGTACCAATGTATCTATCCAGTGTTCGTGTCAGTTCGTCCTTGATCAGCATCTTGCACCCATTGCACATCTTGGTTAGCTATTCCAATGCATCTTTTAGCTAGATTTCCTGTCACTAAAGTGTTATTTTTCTTAGTTCAGCTTGCCAGACACATCACTCATCCAAATCCACCAGATTAGGTGCTCTCCGATAGGTCCTTGCAGGATATAGCTTTCCTCATGTTTGATCTTGGTCTATTAGTACCTCGTCCTACCTATCTCATTGGAAAACAATTCTCTTTTGGATTTTCGCTTTCTTTTGATTTGGACTCTTACCTATTGGGTCTTAAAATATCTTTTCCAAGCAATCTCCTTGTTCCCTCCTCAAGGTTGCCATGATCTTCCATATCATGGTATACTGCGAATGGGGCAATTAGAGCGTAAGGTCTTGATCATGTCTTTGGCTTGTTTTCTTTTCTGCTTGTGGGTTACCCAGTGTCGTTTCCACACTGCTTCCTCTGGGATTCATGTGTGATACTAGGGCAATCCTTGCATGTTTTTTTTGAGTCAATTCGTCAGTCCTCTGGACAGTTGGTGAAAAGGCCTTGATGTTATTGGTAACCTTGGCAATTAACCAACAGTCCTATAGCAAATCTAGTGCTCAACTACATGGTGGTACTTCTCTTTGAAGTATCCCCCCGCTCAAAAAGCTTTAATGGTTTTCCTTCATCTCCATTATCCCCCATCCATATCCAACATCCGTCTCTCCTACCCCAGCTTATGCATTAGTATATCTTTGAATCACTCCTCACCTTTAGCTTTAGGGATCCACAATCCTAGTCTTAGGGATCCACCAATCCAAATCAATCCACCAAGCCTCATCTTTCGAGATCCACAATCCTAGTCCTAGGGATCTCCGAAACCCATCTTCCGCCAATTTGACTCTTTGAAATCCTATTGCATCAGCTTTATAATCCCCTCATCCATCTCCCTATCCTGGATTCCTTTTTATAGAGCTCCACTCCTTCATCCTCCACCTTCCCTAAATTCTTAAGCTTGCTTCCTCTTGTGCATTTGATTCTCCTTTATCATTCTCCCATAGTGAGAGTTTGAGCTAATTCAGCCCCTTCTCTCTGCCAATCTGAGTTTCCTTGCTCATCCGAGATTCTTATACTTTTCAAGAAGCCATCGAGCCTCGCTTTCTCTCCCTGCTGCCTTCTTGAGGGGGCATCTCACAGTCCATTCTCTCCTCTTCTGCTCTAGCCTTGGGCATCTTATTTTCTTATCTTTGATGCCAAGCCACTTGCGGCATCACATCAAAGAGGGGCAAAATGTAGACACCTAAAAACCTTTAGAAAATAAAGTATTTTTATTTTCTAAAAAATTCCTGATGACATCATCATTTATAAATTAATTAATTATTTAATTAATTTATTTATTTTTATGCCATTAAATCCCTTTATCTTAATTAAAAATATTTAATTAAGGAATCCCTCCCAAAAATGTTTAAATCTTATTTAAACATTATTTCCTTATTTATTAATTATTTAATTAATAAATTGACCAAAAAACTGAAAATAAATAAAAAAATTATTTTTTGCCCAAAACTTAGCCAATTTCCTTAAGACCACTAACCTCTTCCAAAATCTTCTAATCCTTCTTTAATTTTGATTAAAGGCTAATCTCATCATTTCCTACCCCTAATCCCAACTCAAAATATTTAATTAAGATTAAATATTAATCCTCATGTTTATTAAAAAAGTTTTAATAAATATCTCCTCAACCCAAACCCTTGAAATAAATAAAACTTTATTTATTTCCTAAAAATCTAATTTATCCTCATCCTAAGAAGTTCTAGACTCTTCTAGAAAGTCTTCATCCTCATCCTAGGAAATTCTAGACTATTCTAGAAAGTCTTTATCCTCATCCAAAGTCTAGACTCTTCTAGAAGATGTCTTTAAACCTAATCCTATTCCCCTCCTAACCTTGTCACATTCTCTAAACATAGGTTAAGACTTACTAACCCAAGCCAAAGTTAACAAATATCTCCTCCTTCACCCACCCTCATTAAATGCCATCCACTTGCCTATTTGTAAGCCAATCCTAAACCATCCTAATCCATCCTCTAATCATTTGCACAAGCCTAAGCAAGCTTAAAACCTTCCTAATCAAGCCCAAGTTGAAATTTCCCTCATCTCCCTCAAAATATTCCAACCATAAAACTTTATGAAGCCCACTATGCCATAAATGACTCTTCCAAAGCCCTTTTATTGCTCTTACAAGCCATTATGAGGGTCTTTATGAAGATTTTATCCCTTGAGCCTCCTTTGTTGACTTATCATTCCCCTTTCCTCCATCCTCTCACCATATGACATGTGTCACTCCCTTATTGGTTGTAAGGAAGCACAATCCATGTGCTCTCCTCTCATGCAATCTGAGCCCTCCATGAGCTTTTTCCCATCCTTGCATCTTAGCCCTCAATCCCTCAAGCCTCTTGCCTATAAATTGGATACTTCCCCTTTGAAAAATAACACAATTCATGAAGTAAAGTCATAATTCCATTTTAATAAGCCATTTTACATCAAAACCATACACTCACACCCAAATTCCAACTCCATTTGAAGCATAAGCTTGAGCATACATCCTATCTATTTAGACAAAGCCACTCAACAAGAGAGCTTCTCATTGAGAGAGTCCATTAATGGCCCATATTCTCAATTGAGAGTTCATCTTAGTCTATCTTGAAGTTTATGAATTTTGTTTAGTTTGTAGAAGCTTTATTTAAATTTGGTTTCTATTAACATACTAACATTTCTCATATACATTCATTGTTCATATACACCCCCGACACCTGGGTTTGATCCCATCTAATGTGGGTGAATAGGCATCTACTATACTTGATGCTGGACCTATGGAAAAATTTGTGGTTGTGCCTGCTACTACTGGAGCACCTGTCTCTGTACCTACCCTGCCATCCCTAGTGGATCTGCAAAGCATGGGAATAGATGGCTGATCAAAAATGCCTGATATGCTAGCATCATCCCTGCATCTACTACCTCTGGCAGGTAGTCCCACTGAACTGTAGCTAGACTATGGATATCTATCATGGATCACCCTGGATCCATCTGTGGAGTCCATCCCTACTCAACATCCTTCTACACCCTGGCATAGGCACAGTACTCATCTAAAATGTCTTGGGGATGGCCATACTACTACCACACTCATGAAATATAAAATCTCTCAATAACTAATGTTGTCGTGCCTGCCAGAGGTCAAGAACTAAACATCCATGGTAGCTCTCTAGTGGCATCATCCTAGTCCTCTATCTCTCTTTAGGTTCACCATACAACAGACACCAGGTCATCAAGATGTGTCTGCCAGTGCTCAGTCTTACCTAGGTGGGCCTAGGTAATATGCCCTTGATATCTGCATATGTATAGCTCCATGGGCTCTCCGGCATCCTCAAAAATTAGCTAACATATGGGAAGATGCTCCCAGGCCCAGATCTGTAATACATATACTCTGGCTGCCATGGTATTCTTCTCATGGAAGAAAACCTCATAAATCTCATGAAAAAGGTGAGCTAGCATGCACTGACCCCACCCAAAAATCTTAGGTGCCTCTAGCATCCTGCGAAGCATGACTTCCCACCCTCACTCCAAACCATGCTTTCCTCTATCAGGACATAAGGAGCAACTCAAAAATATAGCCAACACTGATGCTAGCCTGTGTGTGGGTCCTTAAGTGTGCATCAGCTCATCCTAGCTGATAGCCCTACCTCTCAATAGCTCCCTCCCAAATACAATGAACAATGCCTCTATCCCTGCTCGGCACACTATATCGTAGACAACCCGGGTGCCATGGAAAAGAATCTGCAAAATCTTACAGATGTCCTCCAGAGTGATGGTCATCTCGCCCATCAGTAAATGGAATGTGTTCATCTCCAAATGGAAATTCTCTACCAAGGTAGTGAGAAGGTCGCGATTCACCATCACGGCTGGAATTTGGTAAAAAGAAGACAAACCCAATCGCGCAATGTGTGCTCGATCAGCGTCATCAAGACTCCATAATAACTCTTCATATGGTGGATAGTATGATCTGAATGAAATGTCATCAAAGACCTCCTGCATCCACCATAAGAAACAACAAAAGAAACAATCAGGATCAAGTCAAAAAAGTGCATCAAAACAAACTAAAATGCAATTTTTGAGCACAAAATTAAAACTTTTCAGCATAACTATCAAGGGATTTCACATGAAATTTCTTGAAATCTCACGCAAAGATCTAGAAATCTAGCATGAAGTTCTCCTAGTCTCGTGCTAAGATCTCTAGCATCACATGAAAAATCTCATCCTTGCGTGAGAAAAGACCTTCGCGCACAAAAAATGAATCGACTCGCGTGAAGAATCTTTTTCTTCGCGCGAGATCTAATGCCTCTCGCACAAAGATTCTTCAGCTGCACGCAAAGAAATAGTGCACCCTATTTCTTTGCACGAAGAAAGAAGATCTTTGCATGAAAAGAGATAGGTCTCACGTGAAGACCAATTAAACAACCCTAAAAACATGCTAAAAATGTAATAAATGACCCCGTAAAGCATGAAAGTGAAAGTACAAAGGAAGGAAATCGATGACTCATGATGGTTAGTAGTCTTCTGGGTGGCTATGACATCTGGAGCACTCAAATCGATGATTTCTCATGCTAACTACCATGTCTCTCTCAGAGCTCAAATCAACAGAAGACAAAAAGCACAAATGAATTCAAAATGACCCCTTGGACCCTTATATAGTTGTTGACCCAAATTTTTCAAAGTGCTCAAATTTACGTCAAAATCACACCCCTGGCTAATTGGACCATTTCCGATCTATTTTTGAGATCAAATTTGAAATCTGACACACCTAAGAGCCTTAAAAATGCATTTAAAAATTTTGGGGACCGACAGGATCGAATGCTTGTGCAACCCAAATTTTTATGATACTTTGTGATTCTTGGAATCCTTTCATCTCTACATTCTCTATATTTTCAAAAATCATTTTCGAAATAGTCAACTCAAGTCAACTGTGGCTAAATCTGATCAACTTTTGGTAAAACTTGGTCCTTGTGACTTCGCGATCATTTCAAATCAACCCTAAATCTTCTTTCGATCATTTTGATCTCTTCTATATTCTGTTGAATCTCAAATTTCTTCTATATCTCATGATATACTGCTTCAAATTATATACTTCTGGTGTGTCATCTTTTGATTTCACTCCCGAGGGGGTAGGATGATTACATCATTGAACTAAATTTCAAATCATTTTGACTATCATTGCTTGGGGCATCTAGTTCCCATCTTATGTCCTTATCACTTGGGGCATCTCATCACTCGGGGCATCTTGTTCCCTTCTATCTGGCATCTTTGCTATCTATCTTATCTTTTCATCAATTGATCAACCTTATAACAGCTCTTCTTAGATTTTGATGGATAGGTATTAGGACAGTCTAAACTCTGACTCCTGAGGATCAAGCCTTGTTCTGGGGATGATTCTACGACTCATGATTGGACCTTGTTATCTTTTATCAATCTCGGGTATCTAGGTGTTCTACCTAGATCCTTGAAGGTTAAGCTCCGTTCTAGAGATAATCTTCTAAATGCTTTCAATCTCAGGTATCTAGGTGTTCTATTTGGATCTTTGAAGATTATGCTCTATTCTGGAGATAGTGTTCTAAATGCTATTACTCTTGGGTCTCTAGGTGTTCTATCTAGATCCTTAAAGGTTAAACTTTGTTTTGAAGAAACCTTTTAAATGCTTATCAATTTCAGGTATCTAGACATTTTGTTTGGATCCTTAAAGATTACACTTTTTTTTGGAGATAGTCTTTTAAATGCTACCAATCTTAGTTATCTAGGTGCTCTACTTGGATTCCTTGGGATTAAGCTATGTTCTAGAGATAGTCCTTAAAATCTTATCAATTGGTCTTCGTATCATCAATTTCGAAACCAATCTCATTTCTTGATCCTCGCATCATGCTTTTTGATTTTCTTTGAATTGAATGTGCTGCTTGCACATTCATTCAAAGAGGGGAAAAATGTAATACCCCAAAATTGGCTCATTGTCATGATACTAATTCTAGCCTATTTCTGACTAATCCTAAAGACCTATTCTATTAGGCAAATTCTTATTCGGCTACTCACTACTTGACTTAATTGTCAGATGCAGAAAACCCTAATCTGCATTCATCATGCTTATTATTTAATTCCTATAGCATTTACTCATATTAGTCACATTAAACCTATTGATTAATATTTAATTTAATTACTAAGTATTTATACTTTAATCAAATTAAATTATATCCTAAGGCTAATGTACTATGGAATTAAATTTATTTAATTTCATAAATGTGCCTATTTTAATTAATTAAATGAAATTATTTAATTAAATTGGAAGCCATTCCTAATTAATTAAATGAATTTATTTAATTAAATAAGAAAAGTGTCTCTAATTAATTAAAGGATTATTTAATTAAATTGAAAAGGTAATTATGAGAGTATATCTCATTTTATTAAATTAAATATCTCACCAAAATCTCACTTCAGTTCAAAAAAGGAATTTTCCAGTTCACTATTGATCAAAAAGGAATTAAATCAGTTAACTCCTTATTCTACTCAAATTAAATCAGTTAACTCCCTTTAATTTGGGCATCTTCCTTTATGACTAAACTTCACCTTTAATCCTGACCGTTGATTGAAATCTATTTCAACCATTGATGGATTCCAGGAAAGTCTATTTAAGAGACCCTCATCTCTTCATTTTGGGGGAGGATGAATTTGGAATTTACATCAAATTGCTGTTGAAATTCATACTCACATTTTCTCATATTTTACATACATTTGCATCCTTAGCCTAATTTCATTTAGCATAATATGCATATGATTAATCTAGTTTCCTTTACTTGTTCTTAGATTAGAATTCATTTCTCATTCTAGATTAATTTGCATAATCATATATAGATTAATTTCATTTCTTAAATCCTTCGTTCTTAGAGGGTCTGGTTGCTTAACACCTCAAATCTGAGGATATCTAATAAGAAAAATCCCTTTAGATAGAAGGCAACAAGTTGCCTTGCTAGCTGATTTTTGGATGAACAATTCAATGTTCATTCCAGGATGAATTCGCATACAATGACAGTGTTGAAGTGTGTGTGTTAGCAAAGGCTGCATATTCACGCATATAGAATATAGCTTCCACAACTTGCTATATTCCTAGGCAATTTATTCTTGGTTAATAATGATTCTATTTTAAACTTTATGATATGAGTCTATAAATGGTCCTCATCAATGGAGTGATAATAGAGTTAGGGAGTAGTTCTAGTTTCCTTTGAAATAATACCTATTGTGACTTCAAGGGAAGTTTTTGTAAAAAGGAAGAAGATAGGTTGATTTCATAGTAGTCAAGTGTGATTTAGTTTTTTTTCAAGTGTAATTTCTTCACCATGAATGAATAGAATGATTAGTTCAAGTCTATTCCTCTTGTCTTGATTGTCTTTTATGTTCACTCATCCAAGGGGGCCCACTTGGTGAGTGAAATATTCTATTAGAGTAGATTTCATTTCCTTCTCTATTTCCTTGCAAGTGAGGATCATTTTATTCTTGCGTCCATTGATAACATTATCAATGAATTGTTCCTGTAGCATAGGTGAATAGATAGGTTTACTCTTGCAACATTACTTTCAAGCTTTAAGTGGAGTTATTGTTTCCATTGTTGGCATCAAATTCCTTCGACATGTCCTTCATATTAGTTGTAATCACTTAAAGGAGAATTAGAGCATAGACTTTGTAGTCATCCTCTCAAGTTTATGCTCCCAAGTTGACAAATTAAATGAAGTTAGTGTACTATTTTAAGTAAACATGTGATGTTGTCTCACCATGGAATCATTGTGAAAGGATGTCCAATCCTTTATTATTGAAGGAATAAGTTGATCATACATGCACAATGTTTGACCCACCTAATCATACCTATTTTGTAAAAAAAATAGTAGATTAGAAATTAGATTTTTAGACAACTACAATTTTTTATTTTTTACGCATCTTGTCATTTTGACTGGATCACCCTCAAAAATCTCGTACAAGTTTAGGGTTACGTAATTTTAGAAAAAATTTGTTGTCTTATACCCCACTTTTTGTACACCATCTTGGTGTACTTACCCCATATCTCCCCCATAGGTTATGATATCCATTCTTCTCTTACTTTAGGATATTCTCCCTTGTAGAAATTTTCTCCCTCTTTAGATATACTTCACCATTTGATAATCTCTTATACTTATATTTCTCCTTCTTTTGTACACTTCTCCTATTTAGTTACTCTCACCTTATTTTTCACTTTTTTCTCCCCCCCCCCTGACATGAATGCCAAAGGTAATTATAAATTTTATCATGAAACTTATAAAACCTTGCAGTTATCATCATACCTTGTATATACCAATTGCATCAATTTCATCATAGTCAACTCCAAAACTTTAGAAATGTTCCCAAAGTGTGAACACTTACATACATCAACTCCTGTAAAGATATTATAATTCATACATGTAGCATGCCTCTTCACCTAGTGAATTTTGGATTAGGACAAGACCCCTAGTTTACCTCTTAGAGAATCTAAGGCATCCTTAGGTAATGGCTTAGTAAATGTATTAGCAATTTGTTACTTATAAATCACATGTTCAAGACTTACTTGTTTCACTTGTATTTCCTCCCTCAAATAATGATATTTGATTGATATGTGTTTTATTTTTGCATCCATCACTAGATTCTTTGAAATATTTCTAGAACTTGTATTATCATAGTAAATAGTAATAGCCTCAGTTACCTCTTCTAGCATTCATTCTAATAGTTGCTTAATCCATATAATATTCAAAAAATGGATTGCAATAAAAAAATATTTAGATTCAATAGTAAATTGTGAAATACAACTATGTTTCTTGCTTATCCATGTAATCAATCTTTCTCCTAAAAAGAAAGCTCCACCACTTATGATTTTTCTATCATCAACATTTCTAACCCAATCAGCATCTGCATAGACTTTAAGATTAAAGTCATCATGTTGAACATAGGCCATAATCTTCAGTTCCTTTTAGATATCTAAATATAATTTTTATAGAATTCATATGTCTCCTTTGGATTAGATTAAAACCTTACAACAATTCCAATAGCTTGTGCAATATCTAGTCTAACATAATGTAGCTTTCCATTCATAGATCTGTATAGTGTTTCATTCACCTCACTAGCAATGTCTTCTTTTGATAGTTTTACCCTAGCCACCATAGGTGTACCAACTAGTTTGGACTCATCCATCCCAAATGTCTTCAATATTTCTTTCAAAAACTTAGACAAGGTCACATATATACCTTTCTCTGTTTGATAGAATTGTAATCCAATGAAATTGTTTATCTCAATAAGCATTGACATTTCAAATTTTGTACTCATTTTCTCAACAAATGTCTAACTCAACATGTCATTTCCTCTAAATATTATTCCATCAACAAATATTTTAGAAATCAACACCATATCTTCAGATTCATTTTTGAAATAAAGATTATGATTTTTACTTTTTCTAGAAAATCCAATCTTAATCATGTAAGAGTTTATTCTTTCATACCATGCTCTAGGGGCTAGTTTCAGTCCATACAATTATTTCTTCAACTTATAGACCTTGCTCTTCTTTTTATGTTCAATGAATCCTTTAGTTTGTTCAATATATACTTCCTCCTCAAGTATTCATTTAGAAATGCATATTTAGTAGCTTTTGATATACGTTGAATTTATTGTGTGTAGTAGAGGCCAACAATGTTCTTACTCCTTCCAATCTTGTCATAGGTGCAAAATTTTCACCATACTATTCATTATTCTTGTGCATATCCTTCACAAAATAACCTTGCCTTGTTCCTTACTAGTTCTTCATTCTCATTCATCATGTTTCTCAAAATCCATTTACTTCTAATAACATTTTTATTAGTGGGTGTTGATACTAGTGTCTAACTATTGTTCTTCTCAATCTAATAAATCTCCTAATTCATAGCATTAGCCCAAAATTCATCATCCATTGCATCCTTAATTGTATATGGTTCAAAATTAGAAATTAAACATGTACCTTCCCTTAACTTGCTTCTTGTTTCCACTCTGTCACTTTTGTCTCCAATTATCAGTTTAAGTGAATGATTCTTCCTCACATATTTCCTTATATTGGTTTAGTTCTTTTATTTTCAATGTTTCATTCATTTAGTAGGGGTCCATGTTCTTTCTCATGTTGAATTGTCTAGTCCTCGAGTATAGCAGTCTATGACTCAAGTTTCATTATCTAGCCTTTAATAGCTCTATGCTACAACTCGGTAGAGTATTAGGTGCCTCTTCATATACATATACAAACTTGTTGTAATCTTCAAAATCATTCTTTTTTTTCACACCATTCCTCTCTGCAAACTCATCAAATCTTTGTGTAAACTTTTATGAGATTTACTAGTCTTAGATGAACAACCAAGGAATATATCTTCATCTCCTTTAACTTCAAATTCACCATTCCTTTTATCCTTATGAATATAACATCTACTTCCAAATATTCTCAAATAGCTTACATTTAGTGTATAACCATACCACAATTCATAGGGAGTTTTGTTTGTTCCTTTCTTCAATTGAACTTAGTTGAGAGTGTAAATAACAATACTAATTGATTCTCTCAAGAATATTTGAGAAACCTCCTTAATCATCAATGTCCTTGCACAATAAATAATATATCTATTTCTCCTTTCAGCAATACCATTTTGATGTGGTGTCCTTAATGTAGATAATTATCTTTTAATACCATTCTTAGCACAAAAGTCATTGAATTTAGTAGACATAAACTCACCACCTCCATCAGATCTTAAACATTTCAAAAATTTACTAGTTTCATTTTTAACTCTATCTTTATATCATTTGAACATATCAAAAGTATTTGATTCCACCTTCATGAACATTGCAATCATCATCCTTGCATAATCATCAACAAACAATATGAAATATTTATCACCATAGTAATTGTCAATACCAATTGGACTACATAGATCTATATGCATTAGTTCTAGAATACTGTTAGAAGTGTGTGTCTTGCTAGAAAATATAATTTTTTTAATATTATTGAGCTAACATTCTCTACACGTAACATTCTATAGTTTTTGCAATTTTGGTAAGCATCTTACTCTATTCTTTCTATTTATTTTGATCATGTTCTAAAAGTTCACGTGACATGTAATCTTGTATGCCATAACCACACATCCTCAATTCTAGGAAATAAACATGTCTCAACTATAGGGTCAAGGTAGAATAAGTTAACTTTTGTTTTCATTCCTATTCCAATTAGATTACCCTCATTATCATAGATCTTGACCTTCCTTTTCTCAAATTCTAGCTTGTGACCTGAGTTATTCAACCATGCAACTCTCAAAAGATTATATTCATGTCCTTGAACCCAATATGCATAATTAAGTCTGATCTTATCATTCAACATTAGTGATCCTTTACCTTTCACTCAACACAAAATATGATTACCAAGCTTAAGAGTTTCACCATCATCAATTTCTTCAAATTTATCAAACTTATTGTTAGCTTGCATATCAAATCTAATTTGAAATTTGAAATACTAGGTCTATTCCATGATTTTCTATACCACATAAATATTTGATAGATCATGCATGTGTTCAGAACCTCTTTGGACAAAGTTTAGTTGGTTCAAAGGTTCAAAATACATACTCTAAGTTTAAAGTTCACTAGCACAAATAGGTTCAGAGTTTCTAAGATTTAGAGTTAAAGTTTGAAGGCTTGAAAAGTTTACTATTGTAGGTGACATGGTGATTTCGAAGTGCAACATTCAAATTCTAGGTTCTTTCTACTACATCTAGTTCAATTAGTATAAAGAGATTCATGGGTTCAGATGTTTAGTTTAAGTGGGGATTCAACAAAACTAGTAAGGGATCTTTAACTCATTAACATCTGAATTTCATAAATACCCAATTACTCTTTGAAACTAATTATTAAAATTGAAGAATGTGTTCATCTTTAAAGCTAGACCTAGTGTAAAGAAGACATGGTTGCATAGAGTATGGAACAAGGAGTGATACATTTAGTTTAAGGCACCATTGAGGTCAAGTTTTGAACAAGTATGGCAAAGAGAAAGTAATGTGTTGATCAACAATGTTTTGTGTACATTGAGGAAACACATGTTGATATTGTCTTCAATATGTATTTCTACCTACTTCCTAATTGGAGCATATTCTAAATAAGTGTGACAAATTAATTCATAAAATGAAAAAGAGATAAAGAGATTTTGAAGTCTCTTGAAGATTGGGTTTCAAAGTCAATCATTATTGGTTTGAAATCTTTCAAGTTTCTTTTACACAATGGTTATGTTTAATACTAAGTTGCATTCAAATAGTGTATAATGAGACTAGAGATCATAGACATTAATGTAAAATGAGTTGCAAAAAATAAGGAAAGTTGAAAAAGTATTTCCTAAGCCATTAGCTAGTTAAGAATCACACAAGGTGTACTCAAAAAATTAAACACATTAGTTTTGTTTTGAGTCAAAAACCAAAATTCTCAATGTTGGATATCAATTCAAAAGATGGAATGTCTCAATAACAATTGATGTAATCGAGTGCAAGATTTCTCAGAAATCACATGGTTTTCAAATATCAATGATGCCATTTACACCTTCATCAAGTTTTGGCATCATTAACCCAATAATATTCAAGGGTTGATGATTCTCCAATCCAACTCTGTGATGCCAGCTAAGATGTTCTATATGTCTCAAGAAGGAAAAGGCATTAATTTTCCATAAAATTCATCTACTTACCATCTTTGACCCATCAATCGATGAAGGAGTAGAGGTACGCATGGAATTGGTGACCACTGATTTGAGTAGTGTTAAGTAAGCAACACCTGTAAAGATGGAATCCACATGGCTTAGTGTCATTATTTGAAAAATCATCAAATATCATAATGATTAGTGCTAGCATTAGAAGGCACTGTGATGTACTAAGAAGTTTCCTTGTATGATTGATGGGTTGTGTAGAAGCAATATGAATTGCATATCATAGTGACTATTGATTCAATGTGTAAATTTAGTCAACTTTGTGGGAAAGTTTTGGATCTCCATTTGAGAGATACATCAGGTCACTGAAAGTTATGCTTGGAAATGGGAACACAAAAACACACACAGAGGATCAAAGTTGATGAACCCCACAACACCTTCAAGCAATGAAGCATGAATTTAACTAGGATGGAGCACGCCATGATATTGCAATAATGGAAGCTAAAGTATATTCTCTATATTGAGAAAAGATTACAACCTTTCTATTTTTTTTTATAGGCCTTGAGGTTTGATGTCACCTATGAATTGAGATTCCACACTTAAAAATACTAATTAGAGTAATCAAAGGTATAATATTTTAGAGCTAGTCAATTCCCACATTTTGATAAGGCATAGAAGAGGGAGGTTCAAGCTTGGAAAGCTATAAATATTCTGGTCACATTCCAAAATAGGGGCTTGACATATGCAAATCCTTGAGTGAATTTCAAAACACAAAAACTATCAACTTGGCATAAAGCTTGTCCAATATGTGAACTCCCAAAAGTGCACCAAGCATTGTAAAAGTTGTATGGTTTAAGTTTTCAATGGAATTATAAGTTTGTACACATTGAAAGAGTCTAGAGGCATGGCCAATCTAAGGAGTAGTTAAAAGAAACTTATGAACCTTATAATTTTGATAAGTATTGAAAATAAAATAATGATGAGTCATCACCTATATTAAGCTTTGAAATGTCATTTAGACAAGGACACATTATCAATTTAAGATTTATAAAGCACTAAGGTCCAATAAGATGAGAGAAGATTTCAAATAATCAATTATGAGAACTAACAAAGATTGCCAGAAAGAAAGAAGGTAAATAAGAAATAGAAAGACATGGGAGAGTGGGGCTTCTACTATAGGAGAGAATGAAGTTTGTATTCTAAATGAAATTTAGGGGGAAATGGATATTTTATTTTCAGATAGTGAGTAGTGTACAAGAACAATATAATCTTTGTTATTTTTTTGTGTTCAAACAAGGGAAAACATTAACATACTAAAACTTTGGGTTCAAATGCTTATTTTCTGATTAATATTTATCTTTGAATGATATTAGTTTTCTCTAAATGTGTGTTTGCTACATCTGATCATCATCATGATTATAATTAAGATTGTGAGCTATAGTTACTCATGTATTTGAGAACAATGAAATTCTTTTCTTCCTATTTTTATTTCCATGTAACATTTGAATGAATGGTCTTTGTATCAATCATTCATAGTTTTTTTTCCCATTTATCTTTTTTGTTTCGCATCTACTCTATGTCTATGGATAGATGTTTGTAATCCTTTCTACTTTTAGGTTAAAAGAATTATTAGTTATAGTGTAGTTGATTCATTGTAAATCTTGCATGGGGAGCTGTACCTAGATAATTGAGAGGAAGATTATCAATCACATGATAATCTATCCTAGTGTGATTTGTACTTATTTTGGGCATTTAAATTTATTTAATGTATTTGATTTGAAGGAAAAATCTATTAACCAATAGAGTTTTGGCTACTCTACTGGGTATACAAAATCAAAGATCAGTGCTAAATTCATTTCCTTAGTTTGTATATTATATCTATATATGCAGGCTTGGCTACTCTTTTGATTCATCATGTAAACAAGAAGGACAATGATGAAGAAAAGGCCTAATCCTACCCCTATGAAAATCCATATAATTTATGATAAGGTGTTGCACTATTTCTAGGATAGGTGTAAAGAAAGCATCTCATAGGCTATTAGAGAAAATATCAATCTGGAAGATGATCATGTAAGTACTCTTTTGTGGAGAAGTCTTTATGTATGGTTCCACAAACTCAAGGATCTAGAGGAGTATGAAGGAAAGGTGGCAAGGCTAGAAGAAGAGTTGATAGTTGATGATGACAAGCCTCCATTAGTATCATCTTACTTTTTCTCTTGCAATTATGAAATCTTTCATGATCATGATGGTACTCAAGGAAACATAGATGAAGGTGATAAAGGTGCAGCAAAATTCTTCATCTCTCTAGATTTACAAATTTTCCAATTTGAAAGTGATGATAGTCATCTTGCTTCAAAATTCCCTATTTGCAAAAATGTTGACAATAACATTTCATTGGATTTTGAATCTTTTTCTTTTAATGAAATAATTGATGGTGATTATTCATGCTTTATAAAAAGTTAAACAACTCATTGAAGTTTCTTGTCACTCTAACAATGAGATAGAGTTTCACATTGACAAGAAATTTTCCTAGCTTGAAATCCCACATGTAGAAAGAAATATTGGAGTTTATTTTAAACCTATAGATAGCTCGATGCAAGTATTGAATGATAGGTTTCTTGCTAAAGAAGAAGAAATTGTTGACAATTTCTTATCATCTCTTCAACCAAAGGAAATCACTCCCATTCTTTCAGATATCAATCCAGATCAAGATTAACCTAATTTCATCTCATGTAGTTACTTGATTCTAGGCAAACAAGAAGTACAAACAATGAAATTATAGGTTTAGAAAGGTTAGATATCATTGAGAAAAAATAATCAAGATAGAGTTGAAGGACTTGAGCATTTAAAAGATTGAAACATTGTTGGAATTTCCCCTTATTCCTAAGGTAAATTTTTTTAGCTATGGAGTTTCTAATGATCAAAGTTTGATTTAGGAACCCATGGATAGGTATAGTGAAGGTTTACGTGAATCTTTTTTGATTCCAAATATAAAAGGTTCTAGTTTTGATGATCTGAATCAACTATTTTCATAATCAAGAATTTGTGACCAGTCCATGGAAGAATCTTGTTTGTTTTTAAGTGAAGTTCATAACACTGATGAAATAGAGCTAAATATTGACAACATCTTTCCTTATGTTGAAATCTTGGTTGACTAAAGAAATCTTGAAGCTGACTTCCAACCTATTGGTGACTTAGCTGAGATGATAAATGATACTCTCCTTAGTTAGCAAAAAGAAATCATGTTAGACAAGATGAATCCTCTTTGAATGGTTTAGGTATTGATTCAAACTAAGCTAGAAGTGAGAAATTATTTGATAAATCTTCCTTTGATTATTTTGCATCATATTTGGTTGATATAGAGGGGAAATGTGATAATGTATTGGTGGTAACAAAGGATAGGATACATTGCATGCTTGATGATAGTTTGATTCTTGAAAGAAATGAAGTGAACATATACCCAAGAATAGATCCTATCAAAGATTAGGCATATCTCTATCTAAAAATTGACCATGGTATTAAAAGCCATATGAAAAAGGCGAGTCTTGATGATAGAAATTGTGGAAATTGTGCACCCTTTCTTGAAGAGGTTTCTACACTTAATTTTTTAAGATTGAAATAAAATCTAACCTGATTAAGGTTAAAGATAAATCCTTGGGAGATAAAGAATGTTATGATGAGTTATGGTTGTTTAAAAAGGATTTCTTAGCCAACATGTTTATGTATGCCATTAGCTTGATGTTCAACTTTGAAGAGATTGCTAGAGAGTAGTACTTTTGGGGTATTTGGTTGACGCCAACCCATTGGTCAAGAAAGGCTCCTATTTCTCCCAACTAGTAGATGGTTTCATGTAAGTTCTTCTTGCTTCTAGTTTCTATTGTATGAGTTTTCCTACCCATGTATAAATTGTAAATATCTTTTGTTCTGTGCAGTGCTAGTTTTATAATGCCCAAGCTTTGAGCTTGTTGTTAGAAAAGGGTTTTTGGCTTGTAATTTCCCTACACCCTCCACCCACATAGCAAGAAACTCCTTCCATTCCTTTGATGACTCTATTTCCCAATGGTTTTTAACACTATTCTTTGACATAAGATGCTAGAGTTCTCTCCTTTTGAATAGAAAATAGTACCCCTGTAGAGCTAATGTTAGCTTGCATATTGACCCTAATCTAAAATTTCATATTCTAGGTCTCTTCCATGTTTTTATATAACAAATAAAAATTTGACACATCATGCATGTGGTCAAAACCTCTTTCAACAAAGTTCAATTGGTTCAAAGGTTCAAAATACATAGTTTTGGTTTGAAGTTCACTGGTACAAACATGTTGAAAGGTTTGAAGATTTAGAGTTCAAGTTCAAAGGCTTGACAAGTTTAGTATTGTATGAGACCTGGTGATTTTAAAGTGTAGAATTCAAATTCTAGGTTACGTCTGGTCCTTTTGGTTCAATTCATACAAAGAAATTTGTGGGTTCATATGTTCAGTTCAAGTTAGGATTCAATAAGACTAGCAAGGGCTCTTCAACTCCTAACATCTGAATTTCAGAAGTGCCCAATTCCTCTTTGAAACTAATTATTATAATTGTAGAATATGTTCATCATTAAAGCTTGACCTAGTGTAAGGAAGACATGGGTGCATAATGTATGCAACAAGGAATAGTACATTTAGTTTAAGGCATCATTGAGGTCAAGTTTTGAACAAGTATGGTGAATAGAAAATAAGGTGTTGATCGACAATGTCATGTGTACATGAAGGCATCAAATGTTGAGATTTTCTTTAATATGTGTTACTACCTATTTCCTAATTGGAGCCTATACCAAATAAGTGTGACAAATAAATTCATAAAATGAAAAAGAGATAAAGAGCTTTTTTGAAGTCTCTTGAAGATTGGGTTTCAAATTAATCATTATTGGTTTGAAATATTTTGAGTTCTTTTTATATGTAAACAATGTCATAATGGCTATTTTTTATACTAATTTCTATTCAAATAGTGTATACTGAGCCCAGAGATCATAGACATTGACATAAAATGAGTTGTAGAAGTCAAGGACAATTGAAAAAGTATTTCCCAAGCCATCAGTTGGTCAAGCATTGCACAAGGTGTACTCTAAACATCAAACCACACTAGTTTGGTTTTGAGTCAAAACAATAATTTTTTTTATGTAAAGGCATGGGGATTCAAAATTCTCAATGTTGGATATCAATTCATAAGATGGAGTGTCTCAACAAAAATTGATGTAATTGGGTACCCTATTGCTCACACATCAAATGGTTCCCAAATATCAATGATGTCATTTGCACTCTCATCAAGTCTTGACATCATGAACTTGATAATATACATGGGCCAATGATTCTCCAATCCAACTCTATAATGCCAAGTAAGATGTCTTGTATGTCTCAAGAAAGAAAAGGCATCCATTTTCCACAAATTTTTTCTAATTCCCATCTTTGAACGCTCCATATATGGAGTAGAGGTATGCATAAAATTGGTGAGCACCAATTTGAGTAGTGATAAATAATCAATACCTGTAAAGATAGAATCTACATGGCTTAGTGACATCAATTGAAAAAGTATCAAACCTCAGAATGATTATTGCTAGCATTAGAAGGCATTGCGATGCATTAGCACTTACCTTGTATGATTGATGGATTGTATAGAAGTAATATGAACTATAGACCATTGTGACCATGGATTCAATGTGCAAATTTAGTCAACTTTGTGGGAAATTTGTGGACCTCGATTTGAGAGACACATCAGGTAACCAAAAGTTATCAAAGAGAAATGAATATGTGGTCAAGCCAACATGGAGATGTGCACCAACTATTTGAAAAAATGCTTTGAAATTGGAATACAAAAACACACACAGAGGATCAAGCTCAATGAACCCCATAGCACCTTCAAAAAATGAATCATGAGTTTAACTAGGATGGAGCACACCATGATATCACACTAATGGAAGATGAAGTATATTCTCTATATTGGGAAAATATTAAAATACAAGATTAAAGCATTTATATTTTTTTTATAGACCCTAAGGTATGATGTTGCCTACAAGTATGAATGGAGATTCCATGCATAAAAACACTTATCCAAGTAATCAAAGGTACAATCTTTTAGAGCTAGTCAATTCTCACATTTTTACAAGGCATAGAAGAGGGAGGTTTAAGATTGGAAAATTATAAAAAATTCAACCATATTCCAAAACAAGGGCTTAACCTATGAAAATCCTTGGTTGAATCTCAAATCACCAAAACTACCAACCTAAGATAAATCTTGTCCAATATGTGAACTCCTTCAAATGCACCAAGCATTGTAAGAGTTGTATGGTTTAAGTTTTTGATGGCATCAAAAGTCTATAAACATTGAAAGAGTGTAGAGGCATGGCCAGTCTAATGAGAAGTTGAAAGAAACTTATGAACCTTGCAACTTAGATAAACAATGAAAAGAAAATAATTATGAGTTAGGCCTATGTTAAGCTTTGATATGTCATCTAGGCAAGGACACATCCACATGTCTTTTAAAATGAAAAATAAATCTAAAGTCACTCATAAAATTAAGATTTATAAAGCACTAAGGTTGGGTAAGATGAGAGGAAATTTCAAAGAATTCGTTATGAAAACTAACATAGATTATTGGAGAGCAGGGATAAGTTTAAGAAACCCCTCTTAAAAAAATGCCTAAAATGCTGACAAATCCAACATTTTGTGGGTGGAAAAATTTCAATGTCAAGGGCAATTGTTTGTTCCATGTAGGGAAATAAAATATTATATGTTGGTGATTTTTTTCTTCCCGTAGAAAAATTATTTTAAATGTGACGAATTAATTTTCTTCTTGATGACAAATAAATAAATGATTGCTATTTTTTCCATTGCCAAAAATGAATTAATAATGTCAGAGGCAAATTACTTATTTTGTAAGAAAATGAATAATAATGGTCTAGGCTAATCTTTAGTGGTGAACTAAAAAATTATTTAATTTGAAAGATAATTTATGTGTATTGGCTAGTGACTATACTAACTACTGAGTAGTCACTTCAAATTGTGTTACTGTGTACTATCTTAGGTCTATTATTAATAGTATCATTACATCAATTTCACAATTACCAAGTTGTCTACCATCACTTTTGTATTGTTAATACAATAGTTTTATCGACCATTGATTAATTAGAGTTCAATGACAAAAGATGCATTTTAGGACTAGTTGCTTGAAAAGACCTAGACTCGCATGAAATTCTCTAGAATGGAGATAGGTGGAAAGTTTTGCACAAAAAACCATTAACTGGAATCTAGTGAACATCACATTATGATGCAAATCATAAATGCGATACTGATAGTTATAATTATTACATTCCATTTACAGCCACCTTGGTAGGCACTATGACTGTCTAACATTAATGTGAGTACATTTTGCACACTTGAAAATTAATAGGAATAAAAAAAATAAGATATGAAAAATCATGACTGCCAGACAATTTAATGCAACTACCATTAAATAGCCTCTTTAATTCCTCTTTCTTTATCATTTTTCAAATTCTTGAATCTAAATTTGGTTTGCAACATTTCTTAATTTCCAAAGTTTCTTAGTCATGGATACACTAATTCACTTGAAACACACTACAATGGGTCTACAAAATTCCTTTTTGGCAATGATACTTGATGATGTCCTATCCATGGTTTGCAAGGAAGATGCCCATGATCCTTTTATCTACCATAATTTATTTAAGGTCCTCAACCATGAATTCTTAAGAAATGATAAGAGGTATCACATGTCTATAGATATTACCTCCCACTTCCTCGCATCTCTTCTCAACCTTTGAGGCAATCACAGAGACATTTTGATGCTCTAAAATAACATTTTTAAGGAAACATTTTAAGAAGATTACATCAAAATTCTTGTATTGGTCAAGTAGATACCAGGGCCAAGAATTGGCATCCCTTTTGTGGGCATAGCAGACAAGTGCTATGAGCAAGGTATAGGGAGCATTGAATAGAAGCATCCCTTCATGCTCGGCGTGAACAAATAGAAATTGACTTTCCATCGAAAGTAGGTTCAACTCGAGAGGGATTTTCTATGGAAGTGGTTGTTGTTAGAAAATGTTAGCAAGACTATCTTTACATTTCTGGATGAGTTCAATGAAATCATCTTCTCCAAGAGATTCCTCATAGAGGGGCTTGAAGATCTTTCTAATTGAAAGCTTCAAGCCCTCGACCCCTTAGCTTGTTGATGCTCCCAACCTCCCTATTCCCTAGTTCCTTATTCCCAGTTTCCTAAATCTTGTTTCCTTGACCCTTGCCCTTTGGGAAAAAAAATATTTTTAAGATATCTATTTTTCTTTGGATTGAGTCTTGCCTTTTAATGTAAATTAAGAAATAGTAAAATTAGGCTAATTTAATATCTATACTATGAATTAGTATTATGCACATTCTACACTCTTAAATATTATCAATGAAAATAATAGTTTTTGGCTTCTCAAATTGTTGTTCCTATTAGTCTATGACTCTATTTTTTCCATCTCAATGCATTGTTGAAATGTTAGTCTATGACTCTATTATAATAAAATTGACTATTAATAGTTATAAAGTTAGAAACAAAAGAAAGGGTTTCAACAATCCCTTTATGGTTTCATATTTGATTAACAATTTATAGTAAAAAATTATTCAATTGAAAAGTATCCAATGAAAATTTATAAATTTGTAATATGTATATGTATGTCCTTTAAATTTCAAAACCTGTAAAATTTGATAATATATGAATGCAAGGGCTAGAGTCATCCAAGTTAATAGTTATTAGTTATAATAGTTTTTACTATTATTAATTTATTTAAAAATATTAAATATATAAAATATAATTTGTTAAAGTTAAACTTATGATACATGTAACATCATGAATCATGAATCTTAAATCCTCATCAATGATCATGCAATTTAAATTGCATTGATAATATTGAAAATTGATTTGAAAATAAAAAGTTCAAATTATAACTTATGTATAAATGTTCATATGAAATATTGAATATTAATTTATTTATTCATTTCTTCCTATTTTGAAATGTAAATTTATTTAAATATCATGATCATCATAATATTTTTAAATTTTTTATCATATTTTGAATTAAATGAAAAATGCCACAGTTATTTAAATTTAAATTAAGTTATCACTTATCATTATCAAGCTGAAGCAATTTAGCAAATATTGATTATAATCTAAATTAATTTTAATTAAGTAAAAATGCTACAATTTATAAATCAAGTTATGATTATCAAGCAATTAATGATCAATGAATGATAACTAATTACAATTTACAAATTATAATTTTATATTTTCAAAAATTTGATGTTTCATTAATTTTGCGTGCTTAATTTTATTCATCCAAATCATGGATTTTGGAAATCGTCAAGAACTTCAAATAATTTGTATGTTTGCAACTAGTTACCACACTTTGTGATTTAATTTTTAATTTGCATTGTGCAACAATAAGATATGGGAGAGAAACTAGTAGTCGTGAGGGCTAAATTCATCAACATGTAGCCACTACATGGGATATCGTAAGACCTTCATTTCTTTTTAGAAATGTTAAATGGACATTGAACTACCTCCAGACTACAACTAAGGTTTGGAGCTATGATTCATCATGCAACTTGTTAAAATAGTGCACTTAGTGAGATGTACCCAAAAAATGACTTTTTAAACATTTGACCAAAGCTTAATCTAAAAAATATCTAATAATTAAATTTTAAATTATTATTTGTTGTTAATAGAATATTGTATAATGATATGAAATGTAACATATATGTAACTTAAATGGACCAAATATTTATTATTAATCATAAATATTTGTAATATATAACTTTTATATATAACATAAAATGAGAAATACTTCAACAACAAAAAAATTATTTGTTGTTATAGAAATAACACATTATTATATAAAATACAACCTATAACCAACATAAAGGGACCATTAGTTGAACACTAAAAGTTTTTGACAATCTCACACATTTCATAAGAAAATACAAAGCATTTATTAGTATTCACCTTTTATATTGTGGTGAGACATATTATTTATATGATTTACTCTATGCATATACATTGCTACCCCAATACTTGTACACATAAGAGTAGTATTTGTACACTAAGATATCAATATTTATTTAATTAAGCATATTATGTTTTGAGTGATAGATATATATGAAATAGCTATGATATTTTAATTTATATTTGAGATAAAAAGTTATTTATTTCACTCCTTAATGAATTCATATATTTATTTTTTCTATAACATTTATAAGTTTTCATGTGTTCAAGTATTGGTATATTTATTTATCAATGTTTGAATTTTTTTTAATTTACAAATAGATCAATTAATTACAATATATAGTAAAAATGTGTTAGAATATTAGACTCTACGTTCACAATAGGGTGATCGACTATTGCACCCCACTCAACTATTGGGTCATTTCCCCTATATTACCATTTAAATAATTAATATTAGTTATGTGAAAGGTTTAACGATTCACGATTTGATCTAGACTATTCAATGAATGATAGATTGAAATGACCATGGCTCTATTTCAGGGCAAATTTTAAAAGATTAAAGTTAAATTCTATTTCTACCCAAAATTGAGACATGTGTAGTAGAAGATTCTTTCTTATAAGTTATAGTTATTTTTGAGTCCCAACTCCTAACCATTGACTAAAAGAAAGATTGATGACTTGAGATGAATTTCAGATCAATTTGGAGAATGTTTTTCCATGTGCCTAGATTCATCTAGAATCATGACACATGTTTAGTCATTGCAAAGCTCAATTAAGTGTCAAGAATCGGTTAATATTAATAGTAATTATGCTTAGTCTTTTCAAATTTTTATTACTTAATCCCAACTTAGTGATTATTAAGTAAAAGATAGATCAATGACCTAAGATTAATTTTGGGTAAATTTTGGGAATGCTATTGTTGTTGTCAAGAAATCTCAAGAATCATGACATGTGTCCTTGACAAGTGTAAGAATTCTGGATGAATCTTGACAACAACAATAGCATTCCACAAATTGACATGAAAATCATATCGATTATTAAGTTCAACTTTTATTAATTAATTTATTTAAAATCAACAAATTTCAAAATTCAAATGTATATTAATGTAATTAATTTTTACTATTTATTATTATAGTTATGTACATTATTGAGTCTTGATGTTGTTTACATGTACATTATAGATAGTATTAGTAAAGTACTTAAAACCATTAATTACTTAATACTTATGTTTTAACTTTAACTAATAACCTTTTATATTTTTTATTAGATAAATAGGTTTTATAGGGATCTTAAAACCCAATAGTTAAAACATATAAGGCTGATAATAAGCGTGAAAGCCCAACCCAAAAAAGTATAAGTACAGAGGTTGATAATAAGCATAAAGCCTAGCCAAAAAGTAAAGTTTTGAGAAAAGACCAAGAAAAAAGACAAGTATTACCATGGCCTAAAGCTAGAACAAAATCCAAAAGACATAGAAAAACAAAAGAACAAGCGAGAGTTATTCCTAATTCTTTCACTCTAGCTCTTGCATAACCTGAGAAACCTCAAAGGCCAATTGATTCTCCTCCACTTCCAGCTATTGTGCCCTTTGGTCCCCCTAGTCCTGATTAGAAATGGTGTTGTTCTTTGTAGATTTGTCCTCCATTTTGGCTTCTTCCCTATCTTTTCCTTCCTCATCATCTTGCATTTCTCTGTCTTTGGTCTAGCCCGTAAGAGAGATGATGTTGTTATTAATGGAGCTTAAAAAAGAGAACATCTAATTTATAAGGTTGTGATTGTAGTTCTCCAAGTTGTGTATCCTTCTTTCTACATGAATGAGCCTGTTAGCCGAATCTATCCTCCTATTAGTATCCATCCCATTCCTTGTTGCCTCAATATGTCTCACCTGTTCTTTGACATCCTCCAGCTCGTGGAAAAGCCATTTGATTGATCTAAAATTGTTAATCATACTATTAGGAGCATTATTCAAGAGTTTCATCCCTATCTCCTTGGCTCTATCCAAAATAGCCACTATCGTCAGGTCAATGAGTTCTTCCAGCCGTGGTTCATCTTGATTTTCCATGAGGATTTTGGGATTCATGGTCTCCCTAAAGATGCCCATCTTTGAAGTCTTGACATTAAAGTTTTTCCAAGCTTTACTCCTATCATTGATCTTCACTTCCCCTTCTGCATTCCCTACATTCTCCTCTTTTTTCTCCTTAGGTTGGGCTTGGAGGTGGATAGGAGATAGAGGCAGCACTGACGCCTCCTCAAACTAAGAGCACACTTCCTCCAAATTCTCCCTCTTGCATTTCTTCCTTCCACTTTCATCCTTAATTTCCTATTGTGTCTCCTTAACCACCTCCTTAGACTCCATCTCCTCCTCATCCTTGTCAAGAGGCTTTTGCCCATGATCCCTAGGACTTTTTCTGCTAGGGGTTATGGGGGAGGGCAATTTTTTAGCTTGGTGGGTCACTAATTTCCCCAAAGAAGAGATCCCTCCTTCCTTAGAGTTGAGGCTTTATATATCTTCCAACTTAGAGGAGTAACTAGAACTACCAAACTCCACATTCTTTGCCTGAGGGGGAGCAATGCTTGTAGTCTAAGCCTTGAAGTGCTCATGGATAAGCAGTAGCAGCCCCTTGTGCAGGGCTTCTTTTTGAAGCTGTCCACCACCTTGCTCATAGAGGTTCACAGATAATATGGAAAGGAAATATTAACATTATGCCAGAAATGATTCAATATAACAAAGTTGTGGTTACGAGCTCTATCAAACCTAGGGTCCAACATGATGGACTCGATAACAGCTCTCAAAACATATCTCCATCACTTCTTCATGGAGTCAGGGACATAGTAGGTGTCAATCTTTCTCAGTGCCTTTAGTTCCTTCTCACTCTCCATAAAGTTCCTAACCGCATTGGTCGAGAGCTTCTTATCCCTGAAGAATTTAAAACCCTTGATAGAGATTTTGGTGATAGTTGCAATCACCTCCTCCATTATCCAAAAGAAGACCTCGTTCACCTTCACTCTGCCATCCCTCTAGGACCCCACCATACTTTTGGTAACCTCCTAATCAAATCCATGCAGCTTCATGATATAATTGGTAACCCCACCCTCTTCTATCTTTTCCCACACTTTCTCCCTACTTCTCCATTTCTCAAAATCTCCCACTGGCTCCTTTCTACACCTTTCACCTACCATTTTTGTACACTACACACCCTCTTTACTCATGTGCTCCTCACTCTGTGACTAAAAGGGACCTCCGAGAGTAAGCAATAAATAGAGAAAAATAACTTTGTTATTACTCTAGAAGGGAGTGCAAAAAATAACCCACAAGGCATGTCGATTAATCAATAATGAATCACTGCAATTATGATTTCCCATGCTTCCATTTTGAAAAGTACCCTTATTTCTTAAAACCTTCATAATCATAATTATAGCTTGATTTTCTCTATACTTCCTTGGATCTTGTCCAAGTTAGAGTATGAAGTTCAGAGTTCTTGAAGTTGAGAGTCTGATATAATAGGGTTTTCAAATTTTAAATTTTCAAAGATTGCCTAAATTCCATTTTGTGTTTTGAAGACTAAAAGTGTGAAACTTGAGTATCATAGGACAAAACCAATTATCTAAGTACCTACTAGCACTAGTATTGTCAAATCTCGGTTCTAGATTGCAAGTATTTAAATTTATTTTTAAAAAAAATTAGTGCACTTTGTAGTAATAGAAATCTTGATTCTCATTGCCTTAGGTTTACATTTAAAAAAATTTTAAAATAGGGCTTGAAGAATAATGTTGTGTAATAACCAGTAGCAGGCATTGACAAAACAAAGTCAAAAACCTCTAGTATGAGTGCAAGCATAAAGGAAAAGAAAGACATTATAGAACTCAGGCAAGTGCTATGAACCCTAGGTTTCATTGATCAATATCATGATATTTTCAATCCTATTATCCATGGAGATTTGGGAATCATGGGAATTAGACATTCATTGTTTAATAAGTGGAAAGATCCACAAAAAGGGAGAAATTATTGCAAATATAACAAAATTATTTGCGCACATACAAATAAACTAGCTACTTTGCTTACTAGATTAGCAAACCTTGTTATACCCAAAGTATTCCCTTGCTCTGAAATTGTAATGCTATGCGCTCAGAATTATGATGAAAATAGAAAGGAAATTATAAACGAAAACACTTAGGAGGAAATTTTATCCATAACTAAGAGTGAATTTTTTACTCTGTTAGACCTAGGGCTAGGGTTTAAACTAGAAAACTTTAACGAGTGCATTGAATTGGATAAACGAGCATAGGGTTATGACAAACTAGAGATTTTTTTTAAAGATTCATATATTAAGGGTTTAATAAACTTAGAGTCATCTACTAATCATACTAGTGTTATTGTTACACTAGAAATAGACCATAAGCCTCCTTATTAGTATGATATTTTTGTGCCATGGATTCAAAATAATATTTCTTTGTTATCATTTCATCTAGGATTAGATAATAACAAGGAAGTAGGGGCTAGTGTTCTTGAAATGATTTATAATATCCATTGTCAAGGTCAGTTAGTTGAGAAGGTAGATGTAAGATATAATTTTATTCAACACATTGTTGAATCTATGCAAGAACAATTACTAATGATTAAACAAAGTACAACTATAGGAAAGATGCAAACATTTAGGTTCACAAGTTTCTTGCACTACCTTCTTTTAGCAAAACATCACCCAATATTTGAGATAGATAACAAAAAGCTTGATATTGAGGTCTATAAGTTTGATTAGAAAACCTAGAAGAAATCAAATATTCCAAGTCTAATATATGAGTGGATACATAAGATGAGGACGGTTGCTAGCAATAATAACTACAACCATTTTGTAGACTTCTTTTTGGCACCTATTTATGAAAAAATCATAGGCACTTTGATGCCTAGATTTGCTATGTCTTGTAAAGATTATATTCAACTAGGAAGTCAAATTCAATTGGCTGACTAGTTCTTCATGGAAGAGTACACCATCATAAGGTTATATGGTTCAATAGTTGAACCGTGCAAACTTCCAATGCATGTTACAAAAAGGTTTTTTGTACTAGAATATGTATGGTAGATGGAGAGCACATATGAACTTTTGATTGGACAATAGAAGAAAATGATATTTCCTTCTTTGCCTTCCATAATTGGAGGCTTCACATTTGAGAGAAAGGTTTTCAAAGTGGCAAATGAATTGGTAATTTTTTTTTGGCTTTTATTTTGTCAATCACTAGAATTATGATGCACTAAACATAATAAAAACAAGACTTATTGCCAATGGGAACTCTACAAGAAAATATCAACATCAAGAGATGCCATTGATAGAAAAGTTAAAAAACATGGATTCATGGGATGAGGTTAAGAAAGAGATGGAGAAATGTGCAACAAAGAATAATATTTCAATGCAAGAATTGTCATCCTAAATTATGACATTTCACATATCAAAGTCACACAAATCAAAACCTCTAACATACTTAAATTTTTATAAGAAAGCATCTCAACCTTCTAAGAGTTCTATGCTGAAGGAAATTAAAGAGGCATTCATATCTAAATTTCAGTGTCAAACCAAGATGACTAATTTTTGGAGAATGGGGAAAAATTTGGGTGAACCAAAGACCTTATCAAGTTTTGAGGAAATTTAGGAGGATGAACCTTTTAGAAATTATTAGAATAAAGAGCATCCAACTAAACTATATGATTTTGGTAGTTTTAGGGACTATGATATTCAAAGACAAAAGAACCTCGAGTCTAATGGAGACATTCAAGGTATTCAAGATTCTAGGTCAACTAGGGGCAGGTATATTGTTAATCTTCAAATGAGTGATTCTATTAAACAAACATATAATAAAGGGGCAACTATGATACAAAGAAGGGTTATGCATGTATAAGGCCCATTGGTGCAAGTGGTGAAGGGATTTGGAATCCAATTCTAGTACTAGACCCACCCAAAGGGGGAAGTAAACCAAACATTGGACTCTCTGATGAGATTGAAGATGATTCATCTAAAAAAGAAAAAAAAAACATTATACTTCTACTTCTGAAGGTTATCCCAATACAATATTTGTTAAATCTTCAAATCTAGTTGTAATTAATCCCACTGGCACTAGCATTGGAATTAGCATGGATGAACCTTGTGTAAAAAATCAAAAAGTTATGATAATTATAAATACAATAAATGTCAATGGTTACTTCACCAATGTATGTACCAATAACTTCTATACAAAACCCTAAAAATAGTCTTAAAATGTTAGAATTTGGAATGGGCCATCTTCAGTATGTTGGCAATCCTCAAGATACAATTGTAGGTGGAGTAATTTTAAATGGAGTTGGAGGAGCATATAATAATACAACTAATAATTCACCTTTAAAACACTCGATTGTGTCAAAAAACCCATATTTTAGTTTAAAGGAGTTTGCATCAAAGTTTGATCAAACAAGCAAAAGAAATAGGGAAATTATGAAGACTTTGAAAAGTGATGCAGTTGTTGAATATCAACGATCTACTAACAGTATATTTCCAACATATGATCTAAACATTGAAATGATGAACTTCATAGCTGTTATGCCCCTAGCTAGAGGTAATAATCCACCAAGAAATGTAATAAATCATAACGATGTAAAAGTTACCATTCTTCAAATGGATTTCTCAAAAGTGAAAAATATTGTCAAAATCAATATATCAAAAGAGAGCAACAAAATGGTCTATTGGACACTTATGAAAGTAGACAGGGAAAACAAAAGGTTTACAAATAAAATATAAAAGTTACAGGTAAACCTTGATAATTTTAAGGCTAAGGAGAAAGCAAGAGACAATAAGTTCAAATAATTGCAAAATAGGATAAAGAATTCTTCTTCTATAGAGGCAATTATCTAGCAAGAAAAGATGAATGAACAACTAAAAAATTTGACTAAAGAATTAGATGAGTACAAAAAAAGAATTTAGCATGAAAAAGCCTCTACTACATATTTGTTCAAGTCTATAGAGAGTAGTGAATAGGTCAATAATAAATTGAAAACTAACATGGACTCTACTATCAAGGAAAATAATAATTTGAAGATTGAATTGGAGAATGAAAAGAAAAAAGACAAGTGTAAGGCAAGGATAATTGATAATTTATGGAAGGAATTGGAGAATGAGAAAAAAAAAGAGGAGTCTAGTGCAAACACAATCCACAATTTGAAGAAGTAATTGAAGGATATGAAGAAAAAAGAGGAGTCAATTACAGAAACAATCCTTGATTTGAAGAAGGAATTAGAGAGTGCAAAGAAAATCAAGTCTAGTGCTACTACAAATAGTAACACAATCAACCATATGAAGAAGGAATTGGAGAATGAAAAGAAAAAAGAGGAGTCAATTGCAAAGAAAATCTTGGATTTGAAGAAGGAATTGGAGAACATGAAGAAAGAGGAGTCTACTCAAACTCCCCAAGGTTTGAAGAAGGAATTGGACAATGTGAAGAAAAAGTAAGAGTCCACTATGAAGACAATCCATGATTTGAAAAGGGAACTCGAGGATGAGAGAAAAAAGAGGTAACTACTATAAAGACAATCTAAGATTTGAAGAAGAAATTGGAGAATGAGAAGAAGAGAGAAAATAATTGGAAAGTGCAACTAGAAAAATTATAGAAAAAGAGTGAAATAGAGATGTTTAAAATGAAGAGAAAAATATGGAGAATGTAATTGCACAAAATATAATGAAATCTTTCAAAGACCATCATGTCAAGGATACTATAATAAACATGGTTAAGCTTATCAAACAAGAAAATTGGAACCAAATAATGAAGAATAGTGATAATTCGTTTGAATGGCTTGATTTAAATAGAAATATTAGAGTTGTCTTGGAAAATATAAAAAAATATGTTGAGGGTAAAAGAAGTATCTTCACCAATTCTTTCAAAAATCTTGCTAATTTTTTTTTGAATAAAGTACAGAGATCCGGTGAAAGGGATTTGGAAAACTAAGCAATAAACATCTGCTTGGATGTCTCTATAATGACCTTTGCTATCTATCACAATTGTGAATGGAAATAGATCAAGCTCTCAAACTTGTTTCTAGAGACTTTATGAAGATGAATCATAGCATACTGAACATGGTAAATGTTGGATTACTAAATCTAGCTTACTCAAATGGAAAATTCATTGGAAAAGAAGATTACATGAAAAGGTTCCGCAACACCACGAATTTTGATTTAGGCAACTTGCCTAAGGAAACCACTCTAGAAAAAATTGCAATTGCATCAAACTACTATAAAAAATGAATGCAGCTATAGATAAATTCCTTAATTCATCTAAAAATATCTGTTTGAATTATTCATTGTTGACAAGGTTACAAATATTTAGCTACAACCTCAAAAAAAAAAAGCTTCCAAATGATGTAGAATGGAGTGCCCTAAAGAACATCATTGGAGTTGGGTCATCTTCTCAAATTATTACTATTAGTGTTAGTGATAGTCATAGCTAATAGCACTAAGAAGTAAAAACTTTGTAAGTGATAGTAATATAATCATTTTGTTACTTGTTGCCCTTTAATTTCAACTTTGTTTAATGTTAATTGCTATAAGAAACAAGAGCCAACATATCAAGATAGTTGGATAGCTAGGCACTAGCATACTATTTTTAGATTGTGGTAACTAATAAAGGAAATATTGTACACACTCCATAATTCCTTGGTGGGGTTTGGATCTAGGCCAAGCCCTGAGTGGGGGTTTTATGGTAGGGGGTTTAGGGATGGAGCCCCCAAGAAAAAAATTTTGGGGCTATTTTATTAGCATTTTATGGCTGACATATTGTACCTAATTTAACCCTAAAGAGGAAAAATTACATGTATAAAAGAGCTTAGGGTTAGGGATTATTTCATAAGGTGTGATACAAAAATTAGTTTTTGTGACGGTATTAAGTTGTAAGGGATTACAAATTGTAATTAGGTTCTAATCACTAGATTGTAATAATATTGGACTTGTTGTTTACTGGACATAGCCCAGGGATTGGGTGAACCACATTAAATCTTGGTGTCTTGTGTTATTTCTATGTGATCTATTATTTTCTAGCATTCTTTATATTTGTATGTAATTGTTATTTCTATCTAAGGTTCAATCCTAACAAGTGGTATTAGGGTGAGCTACTTGTTTTTTAGTTATCCTCTATAGGAAAGTCTCACGGTTGAAAGGGAGGCTGACAGTTGAGTGGGAGCAATGGAAGATGAGGGTAAGCTGAGTGTTGACAAGTTTAATGCGTAGAACTTTCAGTTATGGAAGATACAAATAGAGGACTATCTCTATCAAAAGGACTTATGGAAGCCATTGGAAGGAAAAACTAAAAACTAGGGAACTATGACAATAGAAAGGAACTTGGAAGCATTCAGTTATTCCTAGCTCCATCGATGATATTTAACATTACAAAAGTGAAGATGATGGAAGAGTTGATGGAAACACTAGCAAAATTGTATGAAAAGCCCTCCTCTTCAAATAAGGTATTTCTCATAAAACATTTATTTAATATGAAAATGGAAAAAGGTGGATCTGTTACAAATCATTTAAATGATTTTAATATTGTTACCAATTAGTTATCTTCTATGGGTATTAATTTTGATGAATAAATTAGGGCTCTCTTGATTTTGTGTTCTTTGTCTGAAAGCTGGAATGTCTTGGTGATGGATGTGATTAATTCTATTTCTAGATCTAATACCCTTAATTATGATGATGTGATCAATTTTATTTTGAGTGAGGAAACTTGTAGGAAATCCTTAGGTGGATCTACATTAAGAAGTACTTTGAATGCACAAAGCAAAGGCAGAATGACTAAGAGAGGAAATAATTCTTGAAATTGTGGAAAATCAAGAGAAAAATCAAAGGGTAAGAGGTCTCAATCGAGAGGACTAAATGACTAGTGGTACTATGGAAAACTAGAGCATAAAAAGATCATTGGAATCAAAAGAAAACTGAAGGAGAAAAGCAAGATGGAGACAAGGAGGCAAATGCACTAAGTAACAAATTCGAAGAGGGTGTTTTTCTTATTTCTTTAGAAAGTGTTGATGATTAATGGGTTTTAGATTTTGGTACTTCATTTCATACTACACCTCATAGAGGTTATTTCATTGATTATGTCCAAGGGGATTTTGGTCTTGTTTATTTGAGGGATAATGAACCCTATCAAATTGTTGGAAAATGAAAAGTTAAGATTAAGTTGTATAATGGGAATCTTTGGATACTACATGAGGTAAGCATGTTCCAAGGCTAAGTAGGAATTTAATTTCAGGAGGGTAACTCAATGATGAGGGTTGTGGGGTTAGTACAAGAAGTTGGGTCTCACTTTTGGCCAAAAAGTGGAAGTGATTTTCCTATTTTTAAAATATTTTTTCAATTGATGCCAAAATTTGAACCATTTAGAGATTAAATATATAAAAAATTCAGAAATAAAAATTGTAGTGCCTGGAATCTTCTTTTTGAATATATAATTTATTTGTATACCCATATGATAGATTATTTTTTTGGTATGGATCTTTAAAAGCCACTTTTTCAAAATGTTTGTTTTAGGACCATACCACGCTCGAGTACGGACACCATAATTTGACACAAATGAATGAATTTTTGCAAATCCTTTTACATGGAGTTACCTAACACACCAAAGATTGATGAGAATATTTTTCTTGAATTTTTTAATGATTTTTTTTTAAATTAATTTTTAATTGGCTATAAAGGAAAATTTTAAAACCTCTCGTGTACAGACACCATAATTTGATCAAAATTTCACTTTTTTCAATTTTAAAAAAAAAAACTTCAAAAGAATTGAATGTAGATTGATGACATATAAATTAATTTAAGAAAAAATATAAAATAAAAAAGTTATTAAAGTTTTAGTGAACATTGCTATTTTACATTTAGGTACCACGTTTGATTAAAAAATAATAATAAAATAGTATATAAAATCATAACTCTATAAAATTTATATTTTTGAAATCAAGATAGTGAGAGCTCTAATGGATTTTTGTTTCATAAAAAAAATTGATCGGAAAGACCCTCTAAAAATAATGGCAAGGCATGAATTTGTCAGTTCAATGCCTTAGCCAAATCTTGAGAGGCCAAGGCATAGGCTTGGTCTCACCAAGCCTGTCCCAAACCAAAATCTGATGCAGGAAAAAAAATCCTGCCTCATGTTGTAAGAAATGGGAACCTGTTATTTGAATTTCAAAAAATGGGTACTTGTTTCGAAAAGCTAAAATGGCATGTAAAATCTGCCAAAAACTTTTAAAAATGAATTTTTAAGAAACGGGCACCCGTTTTTTACTTTTAAAAAATGGGTACCCGATTTTTAAAAAACGGGTACCCATTTTTTATTTTTAAAAGACAGGTGCCCATTTCTTAAAAATTCAAATTTTTAATTTTTTGAGAAATGGGTACCCATTTTTTGAAAATAAAAAATGGGTACCCAACTTTTAAAAATAATGGGTGCCCATTTTTTTAATTTAGGGTCAGACACTCGAGCCTAAAACGGGTGCCCATTTTTTAAAATTGGGTACCCATTTCTAAGAAGTCTCATTTCGCGGATTTGACTTTCATGAAATTGCGACCCAACTTTGTGCATTCACCCTTTGTAGTTACTTTTAATGATAAAAACTGTAAGGTTTCAAAAAGTTCCCTAGTAGTAGCAAAAGGTGTGAAAGTAGGCACCTTATATCTTCATACAAGTCAGATTATTCCTTCTACTCTGATTATTTCAGAGAAAAATGAATGTTCAAGAATAGTTGTTTCAGTTGAGCAGGGAGAAGAAATAGTTGTTGTAGATTTTGATATAGCACTGTGGCACAACAAACTCGGGCACATGAGTGAGAATGTAAGGTCACTCCTCATATGTACTTATTTAATATGAATTCTCTATTAAAACTATTATAGGAGATTGAAATGGATATGAAGCAATGTTTTATGTTCTGAATGTCTTGATGGAATTGAGAGTAGTTGATACATCCAAGTTTTAATACTCAGTGATTCAAGAACTACTACATTATCTTAACTATTTAAACATTAAAATTTCACTAATGATGATATGAGGCATTTTCAGTTGATGATGAAGGTATTGATTTTTGGGTACCTCGATGATTAGGTTTTATGCTTTCAGATAGTATAGTATTCCTTAATTGGTGATATTTATGATGTTAGGTATATGCATCACTAATGATGATTATTTGAGTACTTTAATCTAAATTAATGAATAAAGTTATGTTATATTTATTATGTAATTATTTATGACTAAATGTGTGTGCCGAAATTAGAAAGTGTTATTTAAATGAAAGATTTATGTTTTGATTTATGCGACTATCCAAATAAGTTTTAAATCTATGCATCTGATTTTCTTGAGCTACTGATGTGTGCAATGAGTGTGTAGGATATTTTAGTCGAGAAATCTAATGGAGAATTAGAACTAAACCCTATGTACCATTTATGGAAACAAGAGTTAAGTCTATTGGAAATGATTGAAATGATCATAAGAAAAGTTGTTGGAATAATATATGGAACTGGTAAAGAATGTCCTTAATCATTATTTTTTCATTGATGTCAAACTTGCTACTTGCAGGGATGACAATTTCTTTAGTGATCCAAATACTATCAATTAGTTGATTGTCAAGGTGGAGGCAATCAATAAAATGTAACTAGAAAACCTAGAGAAAGGTTGAAGTTATGATGTTGTAATGAAGTACAAGGATTAGCTAAGCCATTGATAAAAAAGTGTATTGGATGACATACTAAAAGATACAAAGAATGGGCACACTGAAACATATCAAAGATTTAAGGATTTAGCTAAGTCTTTTGTAAAGCATGAACTAAGTTCATTAGAGAGAAGGAGCCGAGAAAGCTAGTAAGAGCCAAGCAAATTCTTAGTTAAATGCCAAGCAAGTTCAGATGCTGAGTGACACAGAGTTAATCAAGTGCCGAGTAGAATCAAGTGTCGAGCAAAACCAAGTGCCTAGTAGAACCAAGTGCCGAGCAGAACCAAGTGTCGAGCAGAACCAAGTGCTGAGCAGAACCAAGTGCCGAGTAGAACCAAGTGCCAAGTAGAATCAAGTGCCGAGCAGAACCAAGTGCCGAGCAGGTATAGGTGTCGAGTAACATAGAGGTGCCAAGCACTAGTAACTAAATAATGTCGAGTTGCTGCATTATTTTGGAAATCGAAGATTCGCCAGATCTAAGCTGACAAGGTTGTTATCTAGAAATCTATGAATTAAAAGGAAGATAAGAATGATGAGCTGGTGGCACAGAACACCACGTAGAATGCTTTTAAGGATACAATTGGCAAAGTTTCTAGAAGAGAACAAGATATGGGGTAGATACATTATATCCTACCTAATCCATTTTGAAACCCTAAATTGGAGAGGGAGAATTGAGCGGCAAAGACAAATCAGACTTCTATATAAGAAGACATAAGTTAATGAAAAGAATAGAGGGGATAGTGAGAGAGAGAGCCATGGTCAAGCATAAAAGCATGAAATGCTAAAGAATGTACTAAGGAGAAGATAGCACAGGAAATCTGTTTGGATAGATGACCACAAGGATGATTGCATTGGCAAGATGAGTAAGAAGACTCAAGAAGATGAAGCTTGAGAGGGAGACAAGCAGTCAGAGTTGAAGTGATTGAAGCCAAGAATAAGGATTGAACTGAAAGAGTGATCTGAAATCTACAAAGTATGTTGTATGTTATATTAGATCAAAAGACCATTATCGTTACTTTCTAGCAATTGTAACAGTAAGTCTAAATCCTATGGACTTAGGTTGGTTTAACAGTCATTAGATAAATCCTTTAACAGGGTGACATTCCAAGTGAATGTTCTTAAGACCTTTAACCAGGCCCATTCCTAACAGTTTGGTGAAATCCTCTAACAGGGTCACATTTAACAGTGTTTTGTAAGCCTTTAGTAGGGAAGGCTTTTAATAGGGCATCACTTCAAAAGAGTGAGAATCAAGTAGCATGTTATTGGTGGTTTTTCCCAAATTGGGTTTCCATGTAAATCATTGTGTCATGTGTTAATCTTGAATGTTTTATCTTTGCATGTTAATTTACAGTAACTTGCTTATATGATTGATTTAAGTTTGAATAGATAAAAGGGGTATGGATTTATTAAAAGCAGTAAAAAGGTATTAATAAGGCATTTGGACCTTGAATAACTGATTCACCGCCCCCCCCCCCCCCCCCCCCCCTCAGTTATTCTAAAGAATTCTAACAAAGTCTAATAAAAGATGCATACCTTGTTATTTCATATTTTATTTTGTATCAAGAATTGAATGTATGTACCATTTTGTAATCATTAAGTGTTAATATTCGTAAGAGTGATTTTATAGTGTCACTTGACACTCATGATTTGTATATGCATTTCAGCATGACAATTAGGATTAATCGAGTAACCTAAAGATCTAAGTTGGACTAGGTTAGTTACCTTTATGCTAATCAGCTAGTAATTGAGGTTAATTACCCTAATCAAGATTAGTGATCAATTTGCATTTTTGAGGGTTGTTAGGAAGTCCAAAATTTTCTAGCATTTTGATAGGTCCCTAATTAGACATAGAGGCCAAAAATCATAAAAACTAAGTATCTAAAGGGTATGGGTATGAGTTGGGGGCATTTTCTACCCCTCTAGCCCCTTTTGTTTGACTTTTATGGTCACCCAAATATCCCATTTTTGCTTTGTTGCGAAAATTGAATGTTTTCCTTGAGTTGGATGAGTTAAACTCCACCTTGAACTTAGCCTTATGACTAGTTAAGTTAGAATACTCTAGAACATTTAGGCAAGTAGGGGAGTTATTGCATTTTGGAGTTGGTTAAGTTAATATCCTATTTAGAGGAAAATTTGAGAGGGAAAGGGTGTTCATCCAATTTCTAATTTTAGAGAGCAATTTAGGATGGAAGGAGAAGGAGAAGGAAGGGAAGCTTATCTCAAATTATTTAGTTTCCATAACCTTATTATGAAGGTAGAAATCCCTCAGCTCATGTTGTTCATGATATGTTTCATGCTTAAGTCATTTTGTTTTGCATATGTATGTTCATGTGGTTACTAAATATGTTTGGGAGGGATTGAAATGTGTTTTCTTAATTTTTTTTCTTGGTATTTTATATTTTATTTTCAAAGGGATTGTATGGGTTGTATTGGCATTACTCACCCTTGGATAGGGCAGAAGTGGCCATGTATAGGAGGAGGTATTTAGTTGGACTCCAATAGTACAGAGTCTCTTCTTAGGACAAGAAGAGGGAGAGAGAGTAGGGTGTTATGGGCCCCTACTTGTCAACAGAAACCATGTTTTGAGTTTTAGAATTTATGAAATGGAAGAATGGAAGTTCTTGAGTTTATAGCCCCAAAAAGACACATGTTATGGTGTTGTGGTTGACATCTCCTATTGGAAAAATCCACCTTCTCCCTAGTCTAGTTCAATGATGAACCTATTGTGCAAACCTAGATGGGAGTAAATGATTCATTGTATCTTCATGTTAAAATTGTTTGTCTCTCGGTCAGTTTCATTCTCTCCATGGTTACCTTGATGTGATGTAGATTTTCAAAATGGCTACCCTATTGAGGAGCCAAGCAAGAAATTTAGAGTTGTTATTCAAATTCAAATGGTGGAAGATTTCTCCTCGAGATAATGATCCCATTGTAAAAATGTGTTTGTCAAACTTATTGTGGATATGACTATGATCTTGGGTTTTCTTCCCTGGTTTTTGCCCAAGGGATTCCTTGAATTAGATGATTGAATAAAAAAAAGAGTATGATCCTATTATATGATTTTTTTGTAATTCAATTTATATGCATGTGTTTCTAAGAAAATGGATACATTGATGTGTTACCCTTTCTGTGGCATTCTTATGGTTTGAAATCATATTCATTTGAATAGTATAAATTAGATAAAATGACAATAGATATAAGTTTTGCAATTTGAATTCAAATTATGTCAAGTAAACTTAAGATTACATGAATGAAATCTCTTCTGACACTTTTGTATTTGATTAGAAGGGGAAATAACCCTGTGTTATTGTAGTAACAATGCATTTATACTCTATGTTATAATGCAATTTAAAATATATATATATCCCCCTTGACTAAATCAATCAATTTGAAATTTCTAATACTTAGGAAGAAAAAAAAGAGGCATTGAAAGAAAAAGAGAGAGGTTATCTCTTTAGAGCAATTTAGTTCACTAGCCTTTGTATGGGGAAATATAAATTCCCTTTCAAGACAAAGCATATTCCATTTAGATTTTTCTTATTATCCTTGATTTTCTTTATTTAAATAAATAAATTACAAATATATATATATATATATATATATATATATATATATGAAAGAAAAATAATAATAATACATAACATCATATTACTCATTTGTTTATAAATACCCAACCACCAAACCTTAAAAATTTCTCATCCCCATTGGTGCAGACATATTTGACCTTGGTACTCATATTTAATTGGAGGAGGGGGCGACATCATCATTGAATGATGAGCCACCTTCAATGCGATATGGATGGGAAGTATTTGTTTTTTGGGAATTTTCAACAAACCTATACATGGCCCCATGACGTCTAAAAAAAACCCTTCATTGGTTAGTGGACACTTTAAAGTAGGTGGTCAATTTCAAACTTTTGGCAAGGAAGGGTAGTAAGGCTACCACCATTGGGTAGCATAAGGGAGGAGGTGGGGCATCATGCCCTCCCACTAGGATGATGTGAGATAGTGGGGGTGATGGAAGATGGTTTAGGTAGTTGGTGGTTAGGAAAGGTTAGTAGGGTTAGAGAGTTAAGAGGTTTGCAGTTAGTTTAGTTTTGTATTTAATTTGTTAAATGTTAGGATTTGTATTGAAAGTTAAGTTAATTAAAGTAAAATAGTTTAGGATATGTTAGCATGTTTTAAATATATTGTTAAAATATTTTAGTTGTTAAATAGGATATACATTAAAGTTTAAAGGTTAGAAGTGGTATGTTAGAAGTTAAATTAATATAATCAGTTATCTTGTTTTAATTGTTAGTATTATATTAGCTAGTTCTATACTTTTGCGTTAATATTTCTTTTGTTTAGTATTATTTTTGAATAAGATCACATTAATGTTCTTAATAAATAAGTCTATGACTTTACAATGTAATGTTGCCTTTTCTTTATTTAACTATATGAAATGTTAAGAATGGTTGTTCTAAAATTAGGATTATAAATTAGATTGTGTTAGATTAATGGATAATAATTATAACTATTTGAAAAGAATAATTAGTATTTATTTTTGGTGTAGAATATTGAAGTTGTTCTAAGGGTTAGAGTCATTATGATGGCACTAGTTATTGTTAGGTAATGTCCTTAGTAGTTAACTGGAGGATAAAATGGAAAATGGGATAGTTGGAAATCTTATATTAGTAATCTTTGATGGGACTTAAATTTATGTGACGATGTTAGAGTTGGGGTATTGAAATTTTTTTAAAATTTCAAACTAAAAGGTAGATTGTGGATCAGGGAGTGTTATAACTCCAATTGGCTAGATAACTTGTTTAGGGAATCAGGTCATGTTCTAAAATGATGTGAATGTTTTAATAAATTAAATGACAAATAGAAATTACTTAATTAGTTCAAATGGCTATATCATGATTCAAATGTGTAATGGATTTAAAGTTTTCTAGATAGTTGATAGGATGGTTTACGTTTTGATTAGAGGATGAGATAATGTCACAATTAGTTTATTGATAAATATTTAGGGTTTTTAATTAGTTCTAAATGAGTTATAATTATATCTAAAATTAAGTATTAGTTTAGTATGATAGATTAACCTTTAAATCCAAGATTAGAAATTCCTAAGGGTTGATCTAGTATAGTGATAAAAGGGATAGTATCATAGACAACTTATGAACTTGGAAACCCTAAAATGTAATTTGAGTTGGAAGTTGTACCCTTGCAAATTGAACCTAAATGTTAATTGATCAACACATTCAACTAGAACTAAGTACCCCTGTATCATTAGGACTTTAGGGGTTCAAACCTGTACATTATGTAGAGATGTCAACTCTACATCTTAATGATATTTATTCGAAACTCACTTTAAACTTATGTCATCTTTCCATAACCTTATCAATGTAGTTGTATTAACTCAGTAGATTAATTAAGTTCAAAAAAAAAAAAAATGTTATTGTGTTTTTGCTCAATATTTTTGGGCATGATATTTTTGTATTAGGGCCTAGTTTCGTGGCACTGGGGCAATAATGGGTCCATGTAAAGTGTGGACATTTAAATTTTACTATATGAAATAGGGATTTCTCTTTGTAGAACTTTAAGGAGCTAATGAAATTCCTTCTAAATGATGATACTGATGAGAAAACATAAACAAAACTTGGAGTTAGTATTAACAAATGTAAATGTTTAACCATATCAAATAACACCATCTTAATGACTAGAAAGAATTGATTAGATGCAAGAATGTTATATTATAGTAAGAAGTATAATATGATCTCATAAAGAATTCAAAATTTTATTAAACATGATCACCTCGAGGGAAAATTAAATTAAGAACCCTAAAAGAACCTTGTATCATGAGAGTGGAAATGAGTACATAACCTAGTAATCAAAGAGAAAGTGTTTCATATCATCTATAGTAGAAGTCAGATTTTGACTGACCCGATCACTCATGGAAGCATTGTAGTTCATATCAAGTATGGAAGTGACGAAGTAGATAGGTATTAATATAGAAATTTCAAACATAAGTAAAGGAAACCTATGATCTTCATAATCTAATTTTGTACCTTCGGGTTGAAATTTTGAATAGATAAAATGAATGATAAGTAATTAGGAAGGTAACACTTGAAGAGTATACCATGTTACCAAGTTATGGGATACCACTAACCTATTACAAAATTTAAAAATATATTGTTCCAAGTAATCCTCAGAAAGAAAACAATAGTTAATTTGGAATCTGCAAGTAACATTTGGAAACCTTGAATGATAGGATAAATAATATGAGAGTCTATTGAACAAGTGAGATAGCTAGGAACATACAAAGAAAGGGAGTATCTTAGTCTACTTTGAGAAATAGAACCCCAATTGGGGAATGAATCTATCTAATTTAAATCCTGGAAGTGTTATTGGAAACTATTGAGTTAAGGTTATGTGAGGCTATTAATGCTTGTAGGCTTATTGTATAAGCATGAGTAATACCAAATTTTAACTATCAAGAAAATGCTTGTAGACTCTGGATTGAAATTACAAGATCAATTATAACCTTACAATTAGAGAAAGTAAAGTTGCAATGAGGTCATCAACCAAATATGAACTAAAGGTTTAGGTATTAGAGTTAAGTAATAAGTGGATTATAAGCCACAAGGCATTTTAAGAATGATGATGATGACCTATATCGATAGTAAGGAGATAGTTGTACTAGTGAATAAGTAAACATTGACATTGGATAAGTAAACATTGATGACATCCTAATAATGATTTTATACCTAAGTAGTTGCAAACCTACCACCTAAGGATGAATTCATAAGTCACTTATGACTAGGAAAAATGTGAAATATGGAATTATTGATAAGAACAGTAGCATTCAGTGCATTCTATATATATATATATATATATATATATATATATATATATATATATATATATATATATATATATATATATATATATATATATATATATATATATATATATATATATATATTTACAGGATCATACCAAATTTGGTGAGATTGATAACACAACTTTAGCTAGTATATTGTGGTAAATTTGACCTAAGAAAGATTATGGGTATGTGCCCTAATATGTAATTATAGTGAATTGAGGATAAGAGATTTGGTTTTGTAATTTAAACTCAGAGTATAACTCTACTAACACTGAGGTCCCCACATGTTAGAGTCTTCAAAAAGAAACCAATATAACAACAAGAGGATTGATGGGGGCTTTTTTTAGTATCATTGCATGTGCACTTTTGAGTGAGTTCCGATAAGGGAAAACCCCTTAGTACAAAAAATCCTAATTATAGGGCAATGTCAATGAAGATAAGTATCTAGTTAGTATGTGAGATTAATCATAGGTTGAGTGGCATGATCTTTAGGCCACCATTTAACTTCAATTCAAGATCCCTGCAATGTTATTGGAGGAGGTCTAAGATCTCTCACTTCCTTCAGAGACCCTAGTATGGTCACATTATGTCAACAATGTAAAATTTGTAAGTAATTGGATTCATTTCCTTATTTTTTAGATTTTAGATTTTGATATTTTAATGTTCTTTCCTTTTTGCCAACAACATGATGTGGAGCTATTTAGCCAAATGTATTATTGATGGTGTTATTTTTCCTTTAGGTCATGTCTTTAATTATTGATTAAAATTTTACAATTGTGGCCACTCTTTATTTCAGACTTTTGTGTTGGATGTTTCATCCTTGATGTTGAATTTAAATTTTGAGGCACTTTCTTTTGAATTTTTTTTTTTAGCAAAGTGAATATGATGGGCCTACCAAAGGGATTCCTGACAATTAAGTGGATGTATACCACTAGGGTATGGGGTTATTAGTGAGAGTATTCCTGCCCCACCCTCTCCCAAGACTTCAAGAATAGCACTAGTGATATTTGTGGACTATTATGAGTAATGAAATTGCATCCAAGCATACAACTAGATAAGGTTACGAGTTAACCTAATGGATTTTTAGATGCAGAAGGTGCATGTGTAGTGATGGAATTTTTTTCTAGCCTACTAAAGAATTAGTATGTCATGGAAACTCTAAAGGAAAATTGATTAACCCTACATTAAGAGCCAAGTTGCATTATAAGAAAACCTCATTCAAGGGAGTTTCATACAGCTATCACCCGATGAGTGGGTATGTGGAATTCAAAATATCTTATTATATTATTATTTCTAGAGACTCTATAGGTATATTTATATTGGATTAGAAAGTTATTTATATGTGACTAATATGTTTTAAGAAGTGTTTGACCTTGGAAAATGTAACCATGTCAGAGTTTTGGATTGAACTTCACTATTAGTAAGAACAATTATGCAAATATGTTATCATTTGTGCATATGTAAGTGAATTTTTAATCATTCTTTTAATAGGAGTAAATTTTGGTACAAGTTTAGACAAGGTCTATCTTGAAATGAACATTTTAGTTGTGCAACTTCCAAGAGGAAGTCAAAAGCTAGTGGGAGACGATGTAAGGTCCCTCCTCATATGTACTTATTTAATAAGAATTCTCTGTTAAAACCATTATAGGAGATTGAAATGGATATGAAGTAATGTTTTATGTTATAAATGTCCTTATGCAATTGAGAGTAGTTGATACATCCATGTTTTAATACTCAATGATTTGAGAACTACTACATTATCTCAACTGTTTAAACAATAAAATTTCACTAACGATGATATGAGGCATTTTCACCTAATGGTGAGGGTGTTGATTTTGCATACGTCAATGATTAGGTTTTATGCTTTCAAATAGTGCAGTATTCCTTAACTGGTGATGTCTATGATGTTAGGTATATGCATACCTAATGATGATTATTCTAGTACTTTAATCTAAATTAATGAATAAAGTTATGTTATATTGATCATGCAATTACTGATGACTAAATGTGTGTCCCAAAATTAGAAACAGTTATTTAAATGAAATATTTATATTTTGATTTATGTGACTATCCAAATAAGTTTTAAATATATGCATGTGATTTTCTTGAGCTACTGATGTGTGTAATGAGTGTGTAGGATATTTTAGCCAAAAAATGTAACAGAGAATTGAAACTAAACCCTATGTATTTTTTATTGAAACTAGGGTTGAGTCTAATAAAAGATGCAAACCCCATTGTTTTATATTTTATTTTGTATCATGAATTGAATGTATGTATCATTCTATAATCATTAAGTGTTAATGTTCATCACAATAATTTTATAGTGTCACTTGACACTCATGATTTGTATATACATTTCAACATGATAGTTAGGATTAATCGAGTAACCTAAAGATCTAAGTTCTTCTAGGCTAGTTACCTTTTTGCTAATCAGTTGGTAATCGAGGTTAATTACCTTAATCAAGATTAGTGATCAATTTGCATTTTTGAGGGTTGTTAGGAAGTCCAAAATTTTCTAGCCTTTTGAGAGGTCCCTAATTAGTTCTAGAGGCAAAAAATTATGAAAACTAAGTACCTAAGGGGTATGGGTATGGGTTGGGGGCATTTTCCACCCCTCTAGCCCCTTTTGTTGACTTTTATGGTCACCCAAATATCCCATTTTAGCTTTGTTGCGAAAATTGAATGTTTCTCCATGAGTTGGATTCAAGTTAAACTCCACATTGAGGTTACTGTTATGACAGTTGAGTTAAAAGACTCTAGAACATTTAGGAAAGTGGGGGAGTAATTGCATTTTGGAGTTGGTTGAGTTAATAGATCCTATTTAGAAGAAAATTTGAGAGAGAAAGGGTGTTCACGCAACCTCTAGCTTTAGAGAGCAATTCAGGATGGAAGAAGAAGGAGAAGGAAGGGAAGCTCATCTCAAATTTTTTAGTTGCCATAACCTTATTGTGAAGGTAGGAATCCCTTAGCTCATGTTGTTCATGATATATTTCATGCTTAAGTCATTTTGTTTTGCATATATATGTTCATGTGGTTTTTGAATATGTTTGGGAGGGATTCAAATGGGTTTTCTTAAATTTTTTTTCTTGGTATTTTACATTTGATTTTCAAAGGGATTGTATGGGTTGTATTGGCATTACTCACCCTCAGATAGGGAAAAAGTGGCCATGTACGAGAGGAGGTCTTTAGTTGGACTCCAACAGTGCATAGTCTCTTCTTAGGATGAGAAGAGGGAGAGAAAGTAGGGTGTTATGGGCCCCTACTTGTCAGCACATATCATGTTTTGAGTTTTAGAATTTAAGAAATGGAAGAACAAAAGTTCTTGAGTTTATAGGCCTAAAAAGGCATCTATTATGGTGTTATGGCTAACATCTCCTATTGCAAAAATCCACCTTCTCCTTAGTATGGTTCAATGAAAAACCTATTGTGAAAACTTGGATGGGAGTAAATGATTGATTATATTTTTATGTTAAAATTGTTTGTCTCCCATTTAGTTTTGTTCTCTCGATGATTACCTTGATGTGTTGCAAATTTTTAAAATGGCTACCTTGTTGAGGAGCCAAGCAGAAAATTTAGAATTGTTATTTAAATTCAAATGTTGGAAGATTTCTCCTCGAGATAATGATCCCATTGTAAAAATGTGTTTGTTAAACTAATTGTGGATACAACTACGATCTCAAATTTCTTCCCCAGTTCTTTCTCGAGGGAGTCCTTGAATTAGATGATTGAATTAAAAAAAAAAGAAGAATGATACTATTATATGATATTTCTTGCAATTTAGTTTATATGCGCGTGTTTCTTAGAAAATAGATACAATGATGTGTTACCCCTTTTGTGGCATTCTTATGGTTTGAAATCGTATTAATTTGAATAGTATAAACTAGATAAAATGATGATAGATATAAGTTTTACAATTTGAATTCAAATTATGTCAAGTAAACCTAAGATTACATGAATGAAATCTCTTCTCACACTTTCATATTTGATTAAAAGAAGAAATCACCCTACGTTATTGTAGTAACAAGACATTTATACTCTATGTTATAATGCAATTATATATATATATATATATATATATATATATATATATATATATAGATATATATATATATATATCCCCCTTGACTAAATCAATCAATTTGAAATTTCTAATACTTAGGAAAAAAAAAAAAAAGAGGCATTGAAAGAAAAAGAGTGAGGTTATCTCCTTGGAGCAATTTAGTTCACTGTCCTTTGTATGGGGAAATATAAATTCCCTTTCAAGATAGAGCATATTCCATTTAGATTTTTTTATTATCCTTGATTTTCTTTATTTACATAAATAAATTGCAAATATATATATATGTATGTATGTATGTATATATGTATGTATGTATGTGCATATATATATCTATATATATATCTATATATACATATATATATATATACATATACATATATATATACATATACATATATATACATATATATATATATATACATATACATATATATATATATATATACATATACATATATATATATATATATATATACATATATATATATATACATATATATATATATACATATATATACATATATATCTATATATACATATATATATATATACATATATATACATATATATCTATATATACATATATATACATATATATATATATATATATATAAATAAATATATATATATGTATATATATATATATATATACATACATACATACGTACATACATACATACATACATATATATATATATATATATATATATATATATATATATATATATATGAAAGAAAAATAATAATAATACATAACATACCTATTACTCTTTTTTTTACAAATACCTAACCACTAAACTTTAAGCATTTCCCATCCCCCTTGGTGCGGACATATTTGACCTTCGCACTTGCATTTAATTGGCTCAGATTGAGTGATGAGCCACCTTCGATGTGATATGGAGGGGAAGTCTTTGTTTATTGGGCATTTTCAGAAAACCTGTACATGGCCCCATGACATCTAAAAAAATCCCTTCATTGGTTAGTGGATGCTTTAAAGAGGGTGCTCAGTTTCAAACTTTTGGCAAGGAAGGGTAGTAAGGCCACCACCATGCTCATAGACTTAGGAGCATCGTCCATTGGGTAGCAAGAGGGAGGAGGTGGGATAGTGGCCCTCCCACTTGGGCGATGTGACATAGTGGGCACAGTGGAAGATGATTTAGGTAGTTAGTGGTTAGGAAAGGTTAGTAGGGTTAGAGAGTTAAGGGGTTTGGGGGTTAGTTTAGTTTTGTATTTAATTTGTTAAATGTTATGATTTGTATTGAAAGTTAAGTTAATTAAAGTAAAATAGATTAGGATATGTTAGCATGTTTTAAATATATTGTTAAAATATTTATTTGTTAAATAGGATATGCTTTAAAGTTTAAAGGTTAGGAGTGGTATGTTAGAAGTTAAATTAATATAGTCAGTTATCTTATTTTAATTGTTAGTATTATATTAGCTAGTTCTATACTTTTGTATAAATATTTCTTTTGTTTAGTATTCTTTTTGAATAAGATTACATTAATGTTCTTAATAAATAAGTCTATGACTTTACAATGTAATGTTGCCTTTGCTTTATTTAACTATATGAAATGTTAAGAATGGTTGTTCTAAAATTAGGATTATAAATTAGATTGTGTTAGATTAATGGATAATAATTGTAACTATTCAAAAAGAATAATTAGTATTTATTTTTGGTGTAGAATATTGAAGTTGTTCTAAGGGTTAGAGTCATTATGATGGCGCTAGTTATTGTTAGATAATGTCCTTAGTAGTTAAGTGGAGGATAAAATGGAAAATTTGGATAGTTGGAAATCTTATATTAGTAATATTTGATGGGACTTAAATTTATGTGATGATTTTAGAGTTGGGTATTGAATTTTTTTTTAAATTTCAAACTAAAAGGTAGATTGTGGATCGGGGACTTTTATAACTCTAGTTGGCTAGATAACTTGTTTAGGGAATTATCTCATGTTCTAAAATGATGTGAATATTGTAATAAATTAAATGATGAGTAGAAATGATTTAATTATTTGAAATGGCTATATCATGATTTAAATGTGTAATCAATTTAAAGTTATCTAGATAGTTGATAGGATGGTTTAGGTTTTGATCAAAGGATGAGACAATGTTGTAATTAGTTTATTGATAAATATTTAGGGTTTTTAATTAGTTATAAATGAGTTATGATTATATCCAAAATTAAGTATTAGTGTATTATGATAGATTAACCTTTAAATGCAGGATTAGACCTTGTTAAGGGTTGATCTAGTATAGTGATAAAAGGGATAGCATCATAGGCAACTTATGAACTTGGAAACCCTAAAATGTAATTTGAGTTGGAAGTCATACCCTTGCAAATTGAATCTAAATGTTAATCGATAAACACATTCAACTAGAACTAAGTACCACTGTATCATTAGGACTTTAGGGGTTCAAACTCTTGTATTATGTAGAGATGTCAACTCTGCATCTTAATGATATGTATTTGAAACTCACTTTAAACCTATGTCATCTTTCCATAACCTTATCAGTGTAGTTGTATTAAATTAATAGATTAATTAAGTTTTTAAAAAAAAAAAATGTAGTTGTGTTTTTGTCCTATATTTTTGGACATGACAAAGAAAGGTATTAAAGTACTTCGTTCAAAGAAAGTTTTACCAGGTTTAAAATGTGTTAATACTGATTTTTGTGAAAGTTGTGTGTATGGAAAAGAAAAGAAAGTGAGTTTTGTGAAGACTGGGAAGGAAAATAAAAGTGAGAAATTAGAGCTTGTACATAAAGATGTATAGGGACTAGCTCAGGCATCTTCCCTTGGTGGTTCTCATTATTATGTTACATTTAGTGATGATGCAACTAGAAAAGTATCAGTTTATTTTCTTAAATGGAAATCTAATATATTTCAAAATTTTAAGAAATGAAAATGCATGGTTAAAAATGAGACTAGTAAGAAATTAAATTGTCTCAAATCTGATAATGGTGGTGAGTATTGTAGTCATAAATTTTAAGATTATTGCTCCATTAATGGTATTCATAGATAGAAAATTATTCCAAGGATTCCACATGAAAATGGAGTGGCTAAATTCATGCATAGGACTATAATAGAGCATGCAAGGAGCATGAGGTTTCATGTTGGGTTTCCCTTACACATATGGGTAGAGGTTGTCAATCCTATTGTATATTTGATTAATAGAGGTCCCTCTACTCCTTTGGGTTGTGGTATTCTTGAGGAAGCATGGACTAGTAAGAAGGTGAGTTATTCTTTTCTCAAAACCTTTAGTTGTGATGCATTTTCTCATATATATTCCAAAAATAGAACCAAGCTAGAAGCTAAGTCAAAGAAATTTGTATTTATTAGATATGAAATTAATGAATTTGGTTATAGGCTTTGGGATTTTGAAAATCATAAAATTTTAAGAAGTAAGGATGTCATATTCAATGAAAAAGTGTTGTACAAAGATTTGTTGCAACAACATGAGAAGAAAGAAGATGCTTATGTAGTTCTAGATGATACTCCAAAAGATGATGTTCTAGAAATTCCTCATGATGTGCAACAATTGAAACAACAAATACCACACACCCTAGTGACTGTTAGACAATGAACATGGCTAAGTAGACCTCTAGAAAGATTTTTTTCTTCATTGTATTCTATTTTACTTACTGATGCAGGTGAGCCTAAATGTTATGATAAAGCTGTGCAAGTTGATACAAAGATTCAGTAGAAGTTTGTAATGAAAGATGAAATGGACTCTTTGCTAAAATATAAGACATGGGCTTTAAGCAAGTCACTTGCAAGTAAAATGGTTTTATAGAATAAATGGGTTTACAAGTTGAAAGAAGAGGATGGAGGTAATAAAATGTTCCAAGCCATATTAGCTGTAAAAGGATTTGAATGGAAAAAAGGCATTGATTTTGATGAAATATTCTTTCCTGTTGTTAAAATGAGTTCTATTGGAATTGTTTTAAGTATTATGGCTACTGAAGATTTGCATTTGGAGTAGCTTGATGTTAAAATAGCCTTCCTTCATAGTGATTTGGATGAAGAGATATATATGGCATAACCATAGGGATTTGAGGTCAAAAGGAGAACTTAGTGTGCAGATTGAAAAAAAGTTTATATGGCTTGAAGAAAGCACATTGGCAATGGTATCTAAAATTTGACAATGTTATGCATGATCATGGCTATAATAGGTTTCATTTAGATCATTGTGTTTATGTCAAGAGGTTGGATAATGACAACTACATTATTTTATGTTTATATTTTGATGATATGCTTGTAGCTGGGTCTAACAAGGATCATATTAAGGGGTTGAAATACTAGTTAGCACATGTATTTCCTATTGACATATCAGTCAAGTTTGTTATTAGTGACACACACTTATTCAGATTTTGTATGGCTACCAAGCTCATCGAGTAGTCAATAGTGTTTTCCATGTAATCCAATGACTACCAAGCATTTCAGTGGCTACCAAATATATTTAGTTAATGTGAAGCCTAGTAGTTCAAACTAAGAAAATTTAGTTTGGCAGTTCAACTTGAGCAGTTCAATGGTTACTAAGCATTGCAGTTTTTACTGAGTTCACAATTCATGGAATGTGAAGCTATTATTAATCAAGCTCTATGATGATTAGTGTTTACTAAGTGATTTAGTTTATGAAAAGTTACATAGTATCTACCGAGGCACTAGTGTAGACCGAGTTCAAGACTATCTTGAAGTGATTAGTATGGACCAAGCTTCTACTTCTACCAAGTGCATGATGATGTTGAGCAATGATAGTGGATGCCGAGTATTAGAACTTCACCAAGTCAGTCTTTACAACCTGAGTGTCTTCATTTGGGCCGATTTTGTAATATTGATGTTAGCTTGTATGATGGCCAACTTTGTAATTTTGTAATTTGGATTGGTATATATATGTAATGTATTGTATCCCATCCATATGTAAGACAATAAAATGATGATGAGCATGTAAGAATGTGAATGTGAAGTTAAGTAGTAGATAAAGAGAAAACTGTGAAGGCCATATCAAAAGATGAGTAGTAGAGACAAATCTATCACAAAAAGGTGATTAGTACAATAAAAAAATTTCTATCAGCAATCTAGTTGTAAGTTAGAGATCTACTATTTCATCCTAACAAGTGAACCAGTCAAAATCCTTTCACAAGGTAGACTTAATAGTCTTTCTTAAATCTCTTAATAGAGTGCATACTTCATTGTGTGTTTGTAAAACATGTAACAAGGTGGACCTAGTAGTCCAAATTGCTCTTAATAGGGAAAATCATCAAAAGTGATTATTGTAAGCCTTAATAGGCCAACTTTATGCTGTAGTATTTAAGTTTTGTGGGTTTCATCCCCACCCCAATTTTACTTTCTATTGCAAAACTTTCTGGATCACCAAATCATTGTGTCAAAGTGTTATGGATGCTTTTATATTTTTAGGTTATTATGCATGCAATTAGATCAGATGTGATGAATTAATTACTAATTGGATTATTGGATTAAGAATTAAAATTGTTGTAAAAATTTTAAAAGTTACTGATTCACCCCTCCCCTCTCAGTAACTTAGCATAGTCTTGAATATTTCCAAAAATTGGTATTAGAACCTTATGGTTCTCAAGAGAAAGTTTAACAGCTTGAGAAAAGATCAAGGATATGGAGATATTCAAACTTGATAAGGCAATTGACAATGAAAAGTTGGATCTGGAAATGACCATTGGACAATTCAAGAAAGCTAAGGAGCAACTTTCCCAATCCCTGAAAAGAAGGAAGGAACTTGCAAATTAGATGAATGATCATCAATACATTGAAGAAAGAATTGAAGATTTTCTCCTTTCAAGTAGTTTAGATGAAGCAAATGATGCAATCAAAGAACTCCTAGAGAAGAATGGTTCCCTGCAAGAAGAAGCAAGAAAGCTCAAAAGAGAACAAGAAATTCCATTAGTAAGGCTATGTGAAATCTTGGAATAGAGGAACAAGATAAAAGAAATGGATGGAAGAAACAATGAGATCCAAAACCAATCCCTTTAGCATGCAGATCTTATGGATCAAATCTCTAATGCAAATGAGGAAATCATGAGCCAATGACAAATCAATGAAAGATTAAGAAATGATCTAAATTTAGAAAGACAAATCAATGAAAGAATAAGAAATGAGTTAAGATCTGAAAAGAAAATTAGTGAAAGATTGAAAAATGACCTAAACACTGAAAAGAAAATCAATGAAAGAATGATGAAATCTCAAGCAGACATGATTCAACTGAATGAGTGAAATATCTATAGGAAAAAGGGAAAAGTAGGAATTGGATACAAAGCAGAAGATGAATCCTCTGAACAAGGTGCTCAAAGGAATCAAAAACCTACTTGTACTCACTATGGTAGGTTAGGTCATACATCAAACAAATGTTGGAGTAATAGTAGAGAAAAATTTAATGGAAAGTGATACAATTTTAATCACAATGGTCATAAGGCTAATGAATAAAAAAAGAAACCAAAATTTGAGGGCAAGTGTCACAAATACAAGAAACAAGGTAACAAGGCATCAGAATGTAGAACTAAGTCATTTAATCCAGTAGAGCAAATTGTGAAAGCAATATTTGGTTGGGACTACAACACTTGATGTAGATGTCATTATTGTGGATAATATGGACACATCGGTATGAATTGTATTAAACATCACAAGCAAAAGAGATACCACCATAAGATGTTTCACCTATACTGAACTTGGTCATCTAGCTAGAAATTGCATGAACATAGGTAAAATTAAAGATGAAAAGAAGGCAAAAGCAGATAACATTCATATGTAGATGATGCAACAATGGATTCCTAAATCAGGTTTGACTTGCCGGGACCCATTTCTACATCCACCTAAGCTTCGCTTATGGGGAGGTGTTAGTGTAGTTTTTTGTTTTTTCTATTTTGATAGGTTTTTCCTACACTTTTAATAATCTTGCTTAGGTTAATAAAGCATGTCTTATTAGGTGAATGGTTGTGAGGTGTCACCTTCCTATATGTGAGCATCCATTAGCTATCTTGGGAAGATACTTTGCTATCTTTAGTCCAATAGATGGTTGCTCCTCATTGGTTGGTGTTGCCACCTCCTCCCTCTTCCTAGCCTATATAAGCATGCTACCTAGCTTGTATTTGCATCTTTTTTTTTTGCACCCTCTTAATGCTATTTTGCTTCCAGCATTTGCATTACTCTCTTGGAGACTAACTCTATGATGCTATTTTGATTTTGTATCATTTGCATTCATAGTTTAGATATTTACTCTTTGCACTAGTTTTTTGGGTTATTAATCTTATCAGATTCTAACATGGTATCAGAGCTTTTCTATGTGCAAGAGTAGATTTTAGTTTCCTTATTTGAGAGATTTGGGGGGGGCTAATAAACTTTATTGTAGTTTTCTGAAAAATGAAGTATGCTCTTCTCTTGCATCTTTGGATGATCTTGAGAATTAGAAAAGTTTTGACAAAAATGGTTTTTCTCTAGGGTTTCAATCTCAAACCTGGCAACCAACTTGCATATTTGGAGTTTTCAATCAGTATTGCAGGTTCCAGTATGCCATTGATGGACTTAGGAAGCTGATCCAGCATTTACATGTCATATTTTGGTTGCTGGGGTCATTTTTTGATTTTTGGAGCCATTTTTTATTGTTAAAGGCGTTTGATTTACACTACAGCAACATCTTCTGTACATCAACAAGAAAAATGCTTTTTGGGTTTTGTTTGCAGCCCCGAAAAACCATCTGGGTATCTTTTAGATTTTGCATGCAAGCTGTATATTTTGTAGAATTGAGCATGCAAAGCTACAGCCATACCTCTCTCCATTGGCAGTCGCATATTTGAACACAGTTTTCAAATGTCTCGTTCTTGCTCATATAGACTCTGATTTTGATGGTTCTTGTTTTGAAATTGGCTATTTTTTTGTGCTCTATCCACTAGTGGAGTTGTTTTTTGATTTTCATGCATGAATTCTTTAGAAATTACAGATTCTCAGTCGTGACTGTGCACAGTTCTCGTTTTAGAAACTTCGAAGGATCATAACTTTCTCATACGACCTCGTATCGAGGCGATTATTTTTTTGAAAGTGCATGATTTTTTGAGTAGATCGCAGTGGTGCTATTTGTTTCCTTGATTATTGTGCCCAAGTTTCACTTCTAGCATATGCTCTTCATGAGGGTTTGTAATGCATTAAAATCAAGACCACTAAGTATTTCTTTCTAATGGTAGTTGTAAACACACTAGAATAAAGTGCCAAATCATATTTCTTTTGATGGGGGGTTCTTTGATTGAGAAAAAAGGGGGGGGGGGGGGGCATTGTCATGGCTGGGTTCTCTTCTTTCTAGCATTTCTTCTCTACATTTCTTCATCATGGATCAAACAAATATGCCCATCCTAACTCCATGCAATTATTTTGAGTGTAAATCACACATGAAAATTCACTTAAGGAAAGATGGATTAAATAGGATAACTATGGGACTTGAAACTGAACCTGCTAAAGATGAAGATAAGCCTATGTGGTTTAACAAATGTGATGAGGCATTTGGAACATTGTGTTTGTCTGTTTCTCCTGACTTGCTATTTCACATTGAGTCTTTGGATACACCAAATGAAGTATGGACAAAGCTAGAAACACTATTTGGCACACAAGATTCAATGAGGGGTCATATGTTGAAAAATGAATTAATAAGTTTGAGTCCAGGCAATTTCAACACAATCCAAGATTTCTTCACCAAATTGAAATCACTAAGGCTGCAGTTAAAACAATGTGGAATTGAAAAGAAAGATGAACAACTGATTCTTAGTATTCTCTCTAAGCTAAGTTCAGAATATTCTGTGTTTGTCTCTACCTTCTATGCTACTAAGGGTGCACTTGGTACTCAATTCACCATGCCATCTTTAGATGATTTTTCTGTCAATCTCACTCGAGAATAGGACAAGCATCCAGATGGGCATTCTTAAGTCCTCTAAGTCACATGCCTTGGCTGCCAACCAAGGCACAAAAGAACAACAAGGACAAAGTAGTAACAACAATAGTAAGGACAAGAAACAAAAGAATAGCAAGGAGAAGAAGGATCAGATGCCGGTTTCTTCAAAAGCAACTATTGATACACCATCTTCCAAGGGTGATAAGCCTAAGAAAGAAAAGGTCAAATGTTCTTATGTAAAAGACCTGGTCATGATGAACATAAATGTTTGCAAAAACAACTTGATCACTTGACATACATTCTTGAGAAGAATAATATCAGTGTTCTTGAGTCTATCAAACAAAGTTCTAATGAAGGGTCTAACAAGGAAAAAGAAAACAACAAGGGGAAAGGAAAGGGCAAGGCCCTTTTTGTAGTTGCTTCCTCACCATCCACTTGGGTTCTTGATTCGGGTGCTTCACACCAAATGGCTTCATCTAAGGAAGAACTTGCATCCTTGGAGCCATGTACTATGCCTTCTATTTTGATGGGTGATAACACTCTTGTTGAGGTGTGTGGGAGAGGGTCTGTTGATGTGGGGGATGGTACATTCCATGATGTTCCTTATGTACCCTCATTGTCAACTAATCTCCAATCGATACACCAGATCACTCACACAGGTTTAGGCAAGTGGGTTGAGTTCACTCCTAGTTCAGTGGAGATATGTGAGTTGCACAATGATTCTACAGTTGCAGTTGGGAGAGTAGATCATTAGTCACGACTCTATATGTTTTCTCACTTTGTTCCTGATCCTCCTTTGACTATTTTGCTTACTCACTTTAATGATGTGAGTAGATTATGGCATGAGCAGTTTTTCCATCTTAACTTTCACTACTTGCATTAGCTTAACCAACAGAGCATGGTCACAGGGTTGCCTTCTACTTTGACATTGGAGTCACTTGGAATACATGATAGATCTTCTGATGGGTCAGATTCACTTGAGCAGTCTTCTACCTCCACTTTTTCAGAGGACTCACCTCCTTCCTCTCTTAGTCATCATTCACAGGTTGATGATTCTCCTCTAGATTCTCCATCTTCTGGTCCACTTTGGGCTATACAAACCTTGCAATTTGCAGGTGATTGGTTTGAGGATCCATCAGACACCAAGCAGACTCGTTTACAATTCTAGGATGCTCTACATATCTTCATTGCTACTGCCTCAATTCCATAGTCTTTCATGAGGCTTCTCATATTTCTGAGTGGGATACAGCTATGCAGGAAGAGTATAGTTCCTTGATGAGGAAATACACTTGGGATCTTGTCCCTTTTCCTAAGGGAAGAAAACTTGTTCGATGTAAGTGGATCAACCGGACAAAATTTACAAGCTTTGCTGGAGGTGCGAGATGCTTCATCTTTTGGGGGAGCCTCTTCCTCTCACTTGGAGTCCTAATTTTCTTTGGGGAGTCTCTTTTCTCTCTCTTTTGCAAAAATTTTATGTACATGGGTACCTCATTAGGCTTGACTTGCCGGGACCCATTTCTACATCCACCTAAGCTTCGCTTATGGGGGGGTGTTAGTGTAGTTTTTTATTTTTCCTATTTTGATAGGTTTTTCCTACACTTTTAATAATCTCACTTAGGTTAATAAAGCATGTCTTATTAGGTGAATGGTTGTGAGGTGTCACCTTCCTACATGTGAGCATCCATTAGCTATCTTGGGAAGATAATTTTCTATCTTTAGTCCAATAGATGGTTGCTCCTCATTGGTTGGTGTTGCCACCTCCTCCCTCTTCCTAGCCTATATAAGCAAGCTACCTGGCTTGTATTTGCATCTTTTGTTTTTGCACCCTCTTAATGTTATTTTTCTTCCAGCATTTGCATTACTCTCTTGGAGACTAACTCTATGATGCTATTTTGATTTTGTATCATTTGCATTCATAGTTTAGATATTTACTCTTTGCACTAGTTTTCTAGGTTATTAATCTTATCACATTCTAACATTAGGTAGTTAATAGGGGAGAGAGGAGAATAGCTAAATTAAAATCTAGCACACCTCTAATGTTAATTGAAGGTAAAGGAGAAGATGTAGAAGATGTAGAGGGTGAAGAGGAATTAGAAAAAGAAGAACTAGTGAAGAAGAAAGGCAAGGTGATCATCACCAAGCCACCTAAGCCATCCATTACAATCTTCACAAGGAGGTTTAGGAAGAAACAAAGTGATATTGTCCTTAGTGAACCCCCTCCCACCTTCTAAGAAAAATTGAAACAAATGGAAGAAGGTGTAGGTATAACCAACTTCAAATCATTGAAGTGTGAAACTAGGATAGAGGCAGAGAAGAAACAGGTGGAAGAACTGGTGTTGACCAAAATGGGAAAATGGAAACATTCACTAGATTGAATAGCCTCTCAAATATTTAATGAATTATTAGAGAAAATAAAGCCAAGATGGGACTTTGCAATGTAAACAAAAAAAGACATTTATGCACAAACCCTAAGGCAGTTGCTACTGAGCATGACAAATGCTGAGGTAAAAGATTCTTTGAAGAAACATGAAGACAAAATTACTCTTATATTTAATACTTGTTTAATTTTGATCAAAGATATAGAGCATGTGGTTAAGAATGACACAAGCATGTGGAAGAATTTTTATCATTTGCATAAACCAAGTGACTTCCCAGTAGATGTTAATGATAATGATGATGGTAGTGATGATAATGAAGAAGAAACTTATAATGAGCCCACACATTTTGACAATGAGGAAGTTGAAGAAGATAAAGAGGAGGAAGCTACTGAGGAAGATAAAGAAGATGATGAGGAGACTAACGCAATGAAGATAGTAGCTAAAGCCATTGCCTCACTTCCTCATTCTCCAAGCAAGCCAGTAGCCATATCGAGCTTGGAGACAACTTCAACAAGTTTGATTGTGACAACCACAGACACTTCAAATGTCCAATAACTCTTTTCCCCCATTCAGCTCAATGTATCTATAATAGAAGTGACTTCCACTTCATCTACCAAGTTGCAACCTCTCACTTCTTTAGCTACTAAGTCATCAATTATGAATACAATGGCTTCTACAATTTTGAGTTCTTTAGTACTAAGTACTTCAGTTTTGGATACTATAGTTTTTTCTACTTCAATTTTGGATTTAGCAAGAATTCCCATTAGTATTCCATCAATTAGTACTATATCAATTTTCACTACAAGTCCTAGTATATCTACATTTTTTTCCATCCCAGATACAAAGGCATTAAGTACAAGGACAGTTGGACCTAATGTTCAACCGAGTACAAGATTTTTGGGTAGAGGAAAGGAGATAGAGGAGGACATAGACTTAGATGAGAAAATAAAAATTTCCAAATGGGACATTGATAATCTTACTACAGACCAAATGCACATAGTTGGTGAACTCCTTCAAAAGAAGGCAAAATAATAGAAATTGAGAGAAGAAAGAGATAGAGAATATAAGATCATTGATGATGCTAAAATAATTTTTTCTGAGGCAATAGGTATTGAGGTATATTCTTCTCAACCTATTTTGTTACAATTGGGAGAATTAGTCCAAAAGTTCAATGAGGACAGTAGTGGATAGGATAAGTTAATTGAGAAAGTTGAAAAGAAATTTGACAATAAAGTGCTTCAGCACATTTCTCAACAAATTGCTATTCAACAAGTTGAGCTTTCATCAATTTTGACCAATTTTGAAACATCTTGCACCAATGTGACATTACTTTTTGTGAAGTTATGTGATGTTTCTAAGTTCACAAAGGAAATAAAGAGCAAATTGTCAAAAATTGATCAGGATCTGAAAGCCAGTCCTTAGCAGTTGCAACTTGACCATAATTCAAGCTTTGCACATCACATAAAGATTAGATTTTTGATAGACATGCAGGAATTTTTGAGATAAGAAGCAAGGATCCAATCATCACTAGTTGATATTTAGAATATGATCCTTCCTATCATGGATACAATGTAGAAACATATTGCTTACTTAAAAACTTTGATCCATGACAATAACTTCTCCATTGTAGATCATTTTGTCACAGAGGTTTGCACCCTTGTCCAAATTCTTACCTAAGGACAACCTTGTGAAACATGGAAAAAACCTCCAAGCTGTGGGACTTGAACTATGAGGTTGAATCTCCTGAGAAGGCTAGCTTCCTCTTACTATTAGGGTGCACCTAACTACTCTTGGAGAGGAAAAGGGAGAAGGAAAGCATGAAAAGAAAATCTACCTATTCTAACCTAAGGGGGTGATGCACCAAAATAGAGTGCTCAAACCAATCTCTGCCCATAAATTCACTATTGAAGCATCATGACACCAAAAGATATACACATTCAGACTTGCTTTAATCTAACAACCACATGTAGATCAAAAAACCTAGATGAGTGATACAAGGAAAGAGAAGATTCACTTATATATCATTCACAAGCTAGAAGAGATATAGTCATGCAGGTTACAGATCTCTACAAAGCACCAATGAGAGGCAAAGGATTCTTGCACTTTCACATTAATGGCTGAAAGAGATAAGGTAGAATGTCATACAGTTCAAAGGCAAAGGGAATTTTACACTGAAGATTTGTAGAGCAATATTAGAGAAATCAGAGAAGGTCCAACCTTTACAAAATTTACAAAATCTGCCTTTATAGTTAAGGCATAATTGGGATGTCCTCTTACTGAAGTTACTTTGCAACTACCTACCATTAAGTCCTATAGAGAATAACCATGGGAAAATTTGGTCTAGATACAGATCCAAGTGTAATGATATGTGATTTGGGTTGGAACATGGCCCTATCAAGATAGAAACGGTGCCATTAAATCACCTGACCAAGTAGATAGATAGGATCAAAGGTGGTGGAGTGTTTTCACACATCCAGCATTCATTCAAGGGTGGTTGGAAATCATCACAAAGACCAGATTGTGTAAAACCTCAATTTCCCCTATTTTTGGCTTGTGAATCAATAGGGTCAGCAAGTCAACATAACCCTAGCACTGGGATGAGCCACATGGACCAATGATCTTTTATCTTTTTTCCATATCACAAGGTCTCCCTGCAGTTGACCACATCCAACTGACTAACTATGCCAACTCCTCAGAAACATGACCATGATAGTCACATAACCGCCAACATCTAACTATTAATGCCTAGCCACAACATATCTCTCTGGGCCTACAAGGACACATGGTGCTAAGGTGCTTCCCCATAATGTTTAAAGCCCTTCTAATTTCATAATGCAGGAATACCCTGATCATTGATCTCTGGAAGATCAATGATCGAGAAGATCCTCTGAAAGCTATGCTTGCTCATATACTGGGCCCATCACACCTGGTGCCACCTCAGCAACTTGTATCACACTAGACAACACCTAGAATCCAAATGGAAACACCTAGAACAAAGCTAACCCCATGGGGACACATGACAACAAGGCACTTTCCCACATTACTTAATTACCTTGCATCTTGAGATTGTAGGGAAGTGCCATCCCTTGATTCATTTGCATCAAATGATGATCAAAACTTTGCACAACTGCAAGCCAAGTCAGCTGGATGGGCCAATGAAATACCTTCATCATACTCTGACCTACCTAACAACTGCCACCAAGGATGAGCCATCATCACCTTTTTAGAAAAGTGGGCCCATGATGTCATGCTAGCCACATGTTGCAAGGGTGCATACTTGCATTGCTTAAAATCCTCGCATCTTCATATTGCGGGCATGTGCTAACCATGGATTAGATCACATTGAATGGTGGAAGGAACAATTAGGAATATGAAACGTCATGGGACAGGTGTCACAAAGGGGCATGCCTGCATTGTTTAATTACCTTTTAACTCCATGTTAGGGGCATGTGCCAGCTGTGGATCTAAGAAGATCTGACGGTTCTTAGAACAAATGCTTCTGGACCTCTATGCAACTAACCTCTATGATGTCATCTAGACATACGTTAGAAAGGGGTTCCCCACAATGTCTAAAGATCATGCATTTTCAAAATGCAGGAAAGTGCCCACCGTAGATTTGTGTGAGATCTGACGGTGTAGAAAGATGTGGACCGATCGAAAACAAAATAGGAAATACCATAAATTGAATCATTTAATTTTGCATTTCACAAGAAATTAAATAATATTAAACATGGAAGTGACCGTTAGGCGGGGCAAGCATTTGAACTTCAAAATTTGGCGAGGAGGGCAAAATAGGCAACATTTTTGCTGACTCAGAGGGGACGCAAGCTAGCTATGCATATGACCAGTGGCCTAAAGCATCCATTAGGCTATAGAGTCAAAAAAAAACTATGAATCTTGTGCACTATGAAACCCTAACCCTACCTCTGTGAGAACAAAACCTTGAAAGCTCTGTCTCTGCAACTCTGCAAACTGGAACTGGAGACCAAAACTTCTATAGCCTTCAAAACTTTGAAGAAATTGGCTTCCTCACAAAGAGATAGCCTGTGCTCATGCACTTCTTGGAAAGTAGGAAATTACAGAAAGAAAACTAATCTAATATATTCAAATATTTACAAAGAGAGGGGTCAAACAAACCCACTGACTGGTTTGCTAAAATAGCTGCCTTTCCTCACCAGTTGATTTCTTGTTCCATGCATAATGGCAATCAAGTGAATCAGCAGGTATGACAAGTACACTTCTACATGGAACACCTCCTTCCCAATGTTGAAAACAATGAAGCTTTCCAACACTAGGGGGTTTCCTTGTGGATCAAAATGTACCTACTCCTCTTTGTGATAATCTTCCTCATGCTCTGGAGTGAGCATGATTGGGGGAAAATTTTAGATTTTTTATAGAGCTAGATACCTTATGGGGCATCCCCTTGATGGTGTAGGACCAGAGGAATCATCCTTGATCACTTGAATGTGCTCTGCAAAAGTAGTCCTTAACTGGTTTGGAAGTGGATCCTCCTTTTGATTTTTTTCCACATCTTGTTCATTTTGCTCATGAACCACTCCCTTAGGATCTACTGGTATGATGTGACCTTCCACTTGTTGTTGTTGTGGAACATGCCCCTCATGTATATAGGAGACACTAATTTAATATCCATGGAAGAGTAGAGAACATCCAACTTTTCCAAAAGATCATCCTCATCATTGATCTCCTCCATTGCAGTTTCAAAAATATGCATAGGTTGGGGGGCAACCTCATGCAGGTTAGCATATTCCTCCTCAAGGACAAAGCTATCCTTGAGGCCTTCTTGTCCATCCTCCACATCATAGAGGGCTGTCTGGTGTAGCAAATGATCCTCTTCCTTCTCTAGCAGTAGATCCTCATTCACTAGCAAGGGCTCAAAAGCCATAACGTATTTCTCAAGGGGAGGAACAACCTTATTATCTTCTTCTTCTTTCTTAACAAAAGAGGGAATCTCTTTAGATAAGAGGGTTGGGTCCTCTTCCTTTAGCTCAGTAGTCTCCTCTTTGTTCTCCTCAGTAGACTACAACTCCTCACATGGAATCTTTGTGAGTTTGGACTCACCCTCCTGAAACTCCATATTTGGACCATCAGGAGTCCATACAACCAGCCCACTTGGAAATAGGGAAATAGTAATAGGTCTGGGGGGTTCATGACTAGTCAAACTCTCTCTTACAGGGGGTGGAGGGGCTACAATAGTAGGCTCTTGTGAGGGAGGGGGCTGCTTCAAGCTTGGGATGACATATTTTGGAGAGGCGGTGGGGGGGGGGGGGGTGGGGCGGTATCTGCCTCCTTGACTTGAAAATGAGCTGACTAGAGCCTCATTTCCTCCTCTCTTGCTATAGAAAATTGCCTTGCAAGGTTCTCCTCAAAATGTCTTTTTTTCTCCCTCTCTTCTTCTCCTTGTTGGAGATAGGCCTAGTAGGCCATCTCCTCCTATTGTCTCTCAAGTTCTTGTTGCCTTGCAACCTCATCAAGCCACCTATCAAGGTCTAGCAACAACTCATCTTGTTCACATAGCCTCTGGTCCATTCTCATTCTACTCTCCTAGAATTTGTAGTCAATCTAACTTTGTAACTCCAACATCATATCTTTAAGCTTCTCATATGAGGATGTTGGGACTGGTGGAGTAGATATAGGAACAGAGTAATAGCTTTGAGCAGCTTGGCTATAAGCAACTTAGGGTTGAGATTGAAATTGGAAATATGAAGGCTGAGGAATAAAATTTTCATGATATGGGGGGGGGGAGGGGGGGATAATAATTATTTCTATGAATTGCATCCATGGACAAAGCTTCATAAAATGTTGCAATCTCATAGAAAACTTGAAAATCACAAAAAGATCAAAGATAATCCTTACTTACCAGCATTGTTTCTACTTGAAACCAATAGATTTGCACTAGAGTCACCATGATGTTTGATTAGTTGTCTCAAAAGGCTAATAGCACTAAGAATAACACCCAAATTCTTAGTGTATCAGGGTCAACTAGCTAACCAATAGACTTATGTAGTTGAGACTTCTTTGTCCCACCGAGCATGCCAAAAACTGTTGTCACAGAGGTTTGCACCCTTGTCCAAAGTCTTACCTAAGGACAACCTTGTGAAACATAGAAACAACCTCCAAGTTGTGGGACTTGAATAGTGAGGTTGAATCTCTAGAGAAGGCCAGCTTCCTCCTACTATTAGGGTGCACCTAACTACTCTTGGAGAGGAAAAGGGAGAAGGAAAGCATCAAAAGAAAATCTACCTATTCTAACCTAAGGAGGTGATGCACCAAAATACAGTGTTCAAACCAATCTCTGCCCACACATGCACTATTGAAGCATCATGACACCAAAAGATATACACATTCATACTTTCTTTAATCTAACAACCACATGCAGATCAAAAAACCCAAATGAATGACACAAGGAAAGAGAAGATTCACTTATATATCATTCATAGGCCAGAAGAGATATAGTCGTGTAGGTTACAGATCTCTACAAAGTACCAATGAGAGGCAAAGGATTCTTGCACTTTCACATTAATGGCTGAAAGAGATAAGGTAGAATGTCATACAGTTCAAAGGCAAAGGGAATTTTACACTGAAGATTTGCAGAGTAATATCAAAGAAATTAGAAAAGGTCTGACCTTTACAAAATTTACAAAATCTACCTTTATAGTTTAGGCATAACTGGGATGTCCTCTTACTGAAGTTACTTTGCAACTACCTGCCGTTAAGTCCTATAGAGAATAATCATGGGAAAATCTGGTCTTGATACAGATCTAGTTGCAATAATATCTAATTTGGGTTGGAATAGGGCCTTGAGAAGACAGAAACGGTGCCATTAAATTGCCTAACCAAGTAGATAGATACTATCAGAGGTGGTGGAGTGTTTTCCTACATTCAAAATTCATTCGAGGGTGGTTGGAAATCATCACAAAGATCAAATTGTGTAAAACCTCGATTTCCCCTATTTTTGGCTTGTGAATCAGCAAGGTTAGCAAGTAAACATAACCTTGGAATTGGGATGAGCCACATGGACCAATGATCTTTTATCTGTCAGCCACCTCGCAAGGTCTCCCTATAGTTGATCACATCCAACTGACTAACTATGCCAACTCCTCAGAACCTTGACCATGATAGTCACATAATTACCAACATCTAACTGTTAATGCCTAGCTGCAACATATCTCTCTGGGCTCGCAAGGACACATGTTGCTAAGGAACTTCCTCGCAATGTTTCAAGCCCTCAGAATTTTATAATGCAGGAATGCCTTGATCATTGATCTCTATGAGATCAACGATTGAGAAGATCCTCTGAAAGCTGTGCTTGCTCATATACTGGGCCCATCATACCTGGCCCCACCTCAGCAAATCATATCACACTGGACAACACCTGGCATCCAACTGGCAACACCTAGAACAAAACTGACCCCACAAGGACATGCAACAGAAAGGCACTTTCTTGCATTACTTAATTACCTTGCATCTTGATATTGCGGGGAAGTGCTAGCCCTTGATTCATTTGCATCGAACAATGATCAAAACTCTGCACAACTGCAAGAAAAGTCAGCTAGATGGGCCAATGAAATACCTCCATTGGACTCTAACCTACCTGACAACTGCCACCAAGGATGATCCATCATCACCTTTTGAGAAAAGTGGGTCCATGATGTCACACCAGCCATGTGTTGCAAGGGTGCATACCCACATTGCTTAAAATCCTCACATCTTCATATTGTGAGCATGTGCCAACCATGGATCAGATCACATCAGATGGTGGAAGGCACAATTATGAGTATGGAATGTCATGGGATAGGTGTCACAAAGGGGCATGCTCACATTATTTAATTACCTTGTAACTCCATCTTGTAGGCATGCGCCAGCTGTGGATCTGAGAAGATCTGACGGTGCTCAGAACAAATGCTTCTGGACCTCTGTGCAACTAACCTCTATGATGTCATCTAGACACACATCAAAAAGTGGCAGAAAGATCTATATGAGACTTGACGGCGTAGAAAGATGTGGGCCAACCGAAAACAAAATAGGAAATACAATAAATTTAATCATTTAATTTTGCATTTCCTAGGCAATTAAATAATATTAAACATGGAAGTGACCATTAGGTGGGGCAAGCATTTGAAGTTTGAAATTTGGCAGGGAGGGCAAAATGGGCAACAAATCACATGATAGAACTCTCTATAAAATTGCAAATTGCTCTACATACATGCAAGATTTTGCAAGAGAATTGGGATAAAACTCTAGCACTTATTCTTAAGGTAAATTCTTATTTTTTATCTCATATTGGTGTCTTCATGTAAATAAGTTCTGAATAAATCTTTGTCATTATTGTTAAAAAGGAGGAGATTATTATTGTTAGGTCATGGTATGCTATATATAGAGACACATAGTATGAGAGCAGAACATGCTATGAGGAGAATGTATATAATAGATGATGTATAGTATGCCTTACAAAGATAAATTTTGAAAAATCAAAAAACAGTATATTCTACTGAGCTAGTATCACATGATTATGTATATAAGATTTTGGTTGATAAGTGTTTTTGTCACTAATGCCAAGGGGGGAGATTGTTGACATGTCAATCAAGTTTGTTATTAGTGACCCACACGTATTTAGATTTTGTATGGCTACCAAGTTCATTGAGTAGTCAACAGTGTTAGCCATGTAATCCAGTACCTACTGAGTGTTTTAGTGGTTACTAAGTATATTTAGTTAATGTGAAGCCCAACATTTCAAACTGAGCAGATTCAATCTGGTAGTTCAACTTGAGAAGTTCAATGCTTACTAACCATTACAGTTTCTACCAAGTTCATAGTTCATGGAATGTGAAGCTAGTGTTAACCAAGCTATATGATGATTAGTGTTTATTGAGTCATTTAGTTTATGGGAAGTTACATAGTATCTACTAAGTCACTAGTGCAAATCAAGTTCAAGACTACCTTGAAGTAATTAGTACGGACCAAGCTTCTACTTCTATCCAGTGCATGATGATGCCAAGTAATGATAGTGGATGGTGAGTATCAGAACTTTACCAAGTTAGTCTTTAGAACTCGAGTGTCTTCATTTGGGGTGACTTTGTAATATTGGTTTTAGCTTGTATGATGGCTGACTTTGTAATTTTATAATTTGGATTGGTAAATATATGTAATGTATTGTATCACATCAATATGTAAGACAATGAAATGATGATGAGCATGTAAGAATGTGAATGTGAAGTTAAGCATCAGATAAAGAGAAAACTATGAAGGCCATATCAAAAGAGGAGTAGTACAGACAAATCTATCATAGAAAGGTGATAAGTACAATCAAGGAATCTCTATTAGCAATCTAGTTGTAAGTCAGAGATCTATTGTTTCATCCTAACAAGTGAACCAGTCAAAATCCTTTCACAAGGTAGACATAACAGTCTTTCTTAAATCTCTTAATAGAGTCCATACTTCATTGTGTGTTTGTAAAACCTCTAACAAGGTGGACCTAGTAGTCCTAATTGTTCTTAACAGGGAAGATCATTAGAAGTGATCATTGTAAGCCTTAATTGGCCAACTTATACTATAGTATTGAGGTTTTGTGGGTTTCATCCCCACCCCAATTTTACTTTCTATTTGGAAGGTTTCTAGGTCACCAAATCATTGTGTCAAAGTGTTATGGATGCTTTTATATTTTCAGTTTCTCATGCATGCAATTAGATCATCTGTGATGAATTAATTGCTAATTGGATTATGGGATTAAGAATTCAAATTGTTGTAAAAATTTTAGAAGTTACTAATTCACCTCTCCCCTCTTAGTAACTTAGCATAGTCTTGAATATTTCCAACATTTTCTATGATGGATTTGGGCATGGTGAAACAAATCCTTGGTATGAAGATTTGCAGAGATAAGAAGAATAGGTAATTGACTTTATCTCAAGCTGATTATATTGAGAAGGTGTTGCAATGTTTCTCTATGGAGAATGCTAAAGTTGTCAACACACCTTTACCTGGTCATTTGAATTTGACTAAGGAGATGTATTGATAAACACAAGAAGAGGAGGATAAGATGTCCAAGGTACCCAGTGCTTCAGTTATAGGAAGCTTGATATATGGTATGGTATTTACTAGGCTAGATATTGCACATGTAGTAGGAGTCATTAGTAGGTATATGAGTCATCCAAGAATTGAGCATTGGATTGTTGTGAGTGATCAAGGAAGTTTTGTACATACTCCATAATTACTTGTTAGGGTTTTGGGTTGGGCTAGGCCTTGAGCAAGGGTTTTGGGGTGGTAGCCCCCAATACAACTAGGGCCACTAGGCCATGACTATTGGGGGTTTGAGGGCAAAGCCCTCCAAAAAAATTTCTTGGGGCTATTTTATCATTATTTTATGGTTGACATGTTGTAACTAATTTTAACCCTAAAGTGGAAAAAATACTTATAGAAAAGGGCATAGCATTAGGGATTGTTTCATAAGGTGTGATGCAAAAATTGGTTCTTGTGGTGGTATTGAGCTATAAGGGATTACAGATTATAATCAAGTTGTAATTACTAGATCGTAATAATATTGGACTTATTGTTTGGTGGTCATAGCCCAGGGATTGGGTAAACCACATTAAATTTTGGTATCTTGTGTTCTTTTCTATGTGATCTTTTATTTTTTGATATTGTTTATATTTGCATGTAATTGTTATTTCTGTCTGAGGTTTAATCCTAACAACTATTACTACACAAAGTAGATGGTAAAAATTTCCCTACTCCTACTTGAAAAAATTGTACAATTGGCCATGTGACAATGTGATTGTACACACATAACTTATTATGTAGTAATAATTTGATTATATGGTTAATTACAAACCAACCTACAACTATTGTTGCTCCCTTGTATATATAAAAGAGAATTCATGGTCATTTGACATTCAGTCATTTGCAAAGGATTGTAATTGTTAAATGTATTATTTTATAGGCTGATTTATAATTATAAATTATAATACAATTTTTTTATAAATAAAGCTTATTTTGTTAAATGCATTATGTTATAATTTCTTAAGCAAACTAGAATAAATAAAAATCTAAAAATGTCTAAAATCTAGAATGAATGAAAATCTCAAGTTCAACATGTATTATCATATTAAAACTAGAATCAATGAAAATCTCAACATGTTTAGAAAATAAAATCAATGAAAATCTCAACATGTTTAAAAAATACAATCAATGAAAATCACAACATGTGCAAACTCTAAAAGTAAAAACTAGTTTTAATGAAAATCTCAACATGTAAGTTTGTAACATCAACATGTTTATAGAAAAATTTAACCATCTATAAAAGGATAGTGAATGAAGGCTATAAATTAACTTCTACAAATATAATTATTCAATAGATAGAGTCTTAGACATTGTTAAGACCAAAGTGCATAAATTAATTTGAATTGAAATGGATATGACCAAATCTACTAGCCTACAACTTGACTCACACAAAAGTTAGAGCTTGAAGCTAAGAAGCTGCTATAGTTGCCACTCTGCCTAGACTGGCTCAACACCACTATCATTAGAATCATCTTTAGATTTATTGTCAATGTCAGTATGCATGACAAAGTCAAAATCATCTTCATTGCTTCCAATATTAGAACATGAACCACTACCATTGCCATTGCCCTTGTCACCACCACCACCACTACCACCACCACTGCCAATACCACCACTACTACCACTACCACTTGGGTTTGAAATGTTGGCCATCCCTCTTCTTCCACATTCATTTCTCCAAATGCTAAGAGCACTATCATAAATGAAACTATCTACCTCATACCTAGAATTATAGAGCCTCAAACAATTATCCAAATTTTTGTCTAATTGGTTTCTAAACTTTGACTTCAGGAAGCCCAAAGTACTAAAAACCTTCTCATCCTCCAATGAACCCAATATCATTGTCAAACATAAATTAGCAAGCTTGAAATATTCAAGCACTGGCTCTCTTAATTTATTTCTCTAACCAAGGTTCTTCCAAAGCTTTGTTACCACTCCCTCTTCATTTGGATTCTCGTTAAGATCTTATTCTTCCCTCAGTCAAGATTCATCTAAAATTCCATTTATAGTTACTCCATTGATTACTTTAGGTTTTCAAAAATGGTGAATCAAAGTCATCATCCTTCTTTAAAAATAACTTGAATAGTTTAGAGACCACTATTGAGGAAAAATAATAGGCATTGCTTCGAGTAGTTCTTCTGGAGGGAATCTGAATCTAATTTGTAACACAAGATTGTAGCAAAATCACTTAACAGAGTCAAGCATAGAGTCTTTGATCTTCTTGAAGTCTTCATTTGTAATATGTGGAAGTACCTTCTCTAGTCCTTATTCTACTTCAATTCATGCTTCATTGGTGTTGGAGTCAGGGTCGGTGTGGGCATAGTACTACATTGGTATGTCAACTCCACATACCCTGGCACATACCTCATCATTTGCACAAATATGTAAAATGTTCCCAGGATTGTTCAAACATATGATTTCTATCCACTTTTCAAACTTTGATTCATCTAATGGTATTAACTGATACAAAGTATTTATTCTACTACATGTCATTTTACACAGTTTATTATATTTTGCAATGTACATAGCTCTTTGTTGAACCTATTTCATAGTATTTATCATGTCATATAGCATGGGGAGAATAACTACTAAAGTTAAGAGTACCTTAACATTAGTTAGAGTTTAATATAGCCAAGGGAATTTATCTCACACAGAGTGGATTAGTCCAAGTAATGACAAAGATCCATCTGGTATCATTGTCTGTAAGAAGCTTTCTCCTATCAGTAAATCCTTGAGAAAAGTGTTGAAATTCTTAGTCTCATTTTTTGACAAAAGTATTGGTAAATCTCTTTGATTAAATATTATACTTTACTTACACAACCAAAACCACTAGCAATTCCAAAATCTAGATTCATTTGATGGGCCATGTAGTGAATGGGAATAACGTAGGGTGTCAAATCATTCTTAATCTTTTTGCAAAGACCGCCTTTATGACCTTGCATAACCGAAGCTCCATCCACTCCAACACACACTAACTTTTTGAAAATCTCCATGTTATCCATACCTTCACAATAATTATAATACTCTTTATAAATCACATAAATTTTTGGCTATCACACTATAATTCAATTTAGCAAGAGATAGTAGAAATGGTTGATAAAAAAGATCATTTATAGTATAAACATGCATGAAAACCTAGGAAGTATTATCAATTGTTATAACTGTATTTAGAGACAATGCAATGAAATTTGAGTGTTTTATTTTTTCCTTCATATCTTCTTTTTAACCTGTGCAAGACAATTAGCCCATTTCCACCTGCTATTTACTGACTAGTGACTGTTTTGATAGTTTCAAATTTTAAAAAAGTATAATAAAGTAGTAATTGAAGGATAGTCCATCATAGGACACCCTCTACTCAAAATATAAAAGACCACACTTAATTTAACTACTTTTCCCATATTTTGCACTTCTATTTCTTTCCCAATGAAATACTCAATGGAACCTTTAACTACAAAATGCTTCTCCCATAATTGTTTATGTAGCTCATATATTTCAACATTCCTAATATGCAGATAATTGTCCTTTGTTTTCCAAGTTAGCACAATTTTTTCAACTCCATCTATAGTTTCATTTTTGTAAACTTTATTGACATGCTTTTCTATGGTATCAAGTTTAAGCTGCAACCTCTTTTTCCTTCCTTGTTATCTCTATGCAAATCTTACATTTTCATTCTACAAGAGGCTCACCATCAATTGGATTGGCCACTAGTGCAATAAACTAGTACTTTTCCACCCATTCTAATTGAAAATTCCTTTTGAACAGATCCCAGTGAGATCGATCTTTTTTTTAATTTCAATTTTATTTTCCCCTTTTGTGCATGAACATGATTTATGGAATCACTTTTTGTTTTCTCACCTGATTGGTCTAGAACCAACTCCAAGTCTATAATATTAGTTTGTGACTCCCTACTAAGGGGAAGTACCTCCAAATCATGTTCAAGTTTTTCCTCAACTGAGATATCAAGTTCACCAACTTGTGATGAATATCCTTTTTCAATAAGCATTAGAGATCTAATTTTTGAATCTTGTAGGTTTCCAACATTTCCACCACCAAAATATACAGATATGGTTCTACATTTTGGTAATGGTGGCCTCTGTTGGCTTTTAGGTATCCTACCAAAACCCTTGTTACCACTCTTGTTTGACATTGCACACTAATAAGAGCTACAAAAAAAAATCAAATTAGTTGTTGAACAAAAGACTCAAAGATGAAAAGTCAAAGACAATGATAGTAGACTAATTAGACTACATATAATAACAATAATATGATTCATTCTCATAGAAAGGGTACCATGGCTATGGTATTATAGTCTACGATACTACCCAATAAAATTTGCAAACCTATCTTGGCATGTAAGATGTCCAATCAATAGTGGACAATGGATAGTAAAACTTAAAAATAACTAGGATAGTACCACTATCGACATAAAAAATAAATTTAAAAACACTTACCTTTTAGGAAAACTATGGTCCATGAGTCAATGGACAATGCACTTAGCACTCTGAAACTTCAACAACAATAAGAAATGCCAATCTCTAGACTAGAAAAGGGTGAATTGTGTGGAATAATAATATCTTATAGTCTAATCTAGGTTGGGAAATTATGTGGAATTAACAAGTAGGAGTGTCAAATTTAGGCAAAAGGCACCTTCCTATTTGTGCAAGCCCACAATAGGAAATGGTTGGCTAAATGGGGCTGGTGGTTGACGCATGTCTAAGAAAATAGTAGGTTATGCCCAACCCAAGGGAAAATTATTTTTTTGTAGGAATGGAAAAAGAATATTGTCCAATAATAAACAACATAAAAAAGATGGCAAATTGTTTTAAATAAATGTATCCAAAATGTATATTACATTGGCAATTGGATTGAGATTTTGACCAATCATTTGATAACTAATGGGCAACTACCACAGGTGTTGGACCCAAATCTAATTAATATTTGGCAACATGGTTGACCTACATTACATGTGTTATTTGCTAAATGATGATCGACCCATGAGATAGGATCATCAAATGGAAAAGATTCACCACTAAAGTAATCTATACCAGAAAGTAAGAAGGTAAATAAGAAATAGAAAGACATATTAGAGGGGGGCATTTTTCTTCCTTGGAGACTACATGCTACAAGAGAGAATGGAGTTTTTATTCAAATTCTAATGCAAAGGAAAAGGGATATTTTATTTTCAGATAGTGATTAGTGTACAAGAAAAGTAAAACCTTTGTTATTTTTTTGTGTTCAGAGAAGGGAAACATTAGCATACTAAAACTTTGAGTTGAATCTAATTAATATTTATCTTTGAATGATATTTTTTTTCTCTAAATACATGTCTACTACATCTAATCATCATCATGATTATTATTTAGATAGTGAGCTATAGTCACTCATGAATTTCAGAAGAATGATATGATTTTCTTCCTATTTCTATTTTTATGGATCATTTGAATTAATGTTCTTTGTATCAATTATTCATGGTTTTTTTTCCCATTTTTTAGCATCTACTCTATGTTTATGGATAGATGTTTGTAAGCCTTTCTTTCTTTTAGTTTAAAAGTGTTATTAGCTATAGTGTAATTGATTCTTTACAAATCTTGCATGAAGATTTGTGCCTAGATAATTCAAAGGAAGATTATCAATCCCATGATAATATCTCCAATTTTTAGTGTTATTTGTACTTCATTTTGGGCATTCAAAATTATTATATTTATTTGTGTTTGAAGGACAAATCTGGTCACCAACACTTAGATCACTAGTCATGTGATGGGAGAAATCACTATCAATAATCCATGACTCATTCTTACTAACATGAGAAATTAGTGTAGTTTCATTATCACACCTTTCACCTTTTGGATCTTCCTTGATTGCAACATAAACCATTTCAACTACTTCATTTGTCATCATCAAAAATGGACTCAGTATGCTCTTCTTGAACAATTTAGCATGACTTCTTTCTCCTATCTTTGTAGTCCCTATTCTTCCTGTACTTGAAATATATCTTTTCATTTCTATCAAACTTACTTTTGTTAGAATATTCAGACGCAAAGTGACGAACCTCATTACATTTGAAACAAGTCAAGCAAAATTTACCTTTGTATTCACCTTGACCTCTTGGTAACCTTCTCACAAGCAATGTTTCACACTCATCCAGATTATATTTAGTTTAAAAATCACTTTCTTCATTACTTTTTTTCTCTTTCTTTGAACTACTGATGGTCAGTGAATAATTAAATGCATTTCCCATTGTAACCATACTATTGTTGTAATTTCTGAACTCAAATGGAATTAACCAACCAACTAAATTGTTAAGTGTCAAATCATTTCCAAGTGTAGCTCTTACTTCTTGAACTACATAAACTTTAATAGCATAAATAGACAAAAGATTTTTGATAACTTTAGTTACAATTTTATAATTAACAATAGCTCCTCTAAAATCTCTAATTGCACTTGCAATAGCCTTTATTCGGTTCACATATTGTGTAGCATTCTCACCTTCTTTCATTATTATATCATCACACTTTCCTCTCAAATTTTTAGCTTTGGCTATTCTAACATTATCATCTCCTCCATGTCCAAGCTTCAATTTATCCCACATTTGTATAGAATTGGCATACTTCTTAATATCATCGAACTTGACATCATTGAGAGAATATGCAATCACAATCTTTAGATTATTGTGATTTATGTTCTTATTCATTTTCTCCATAGTTAGGGGATTAACAGGTATAGTATATTCATGTTCCAACCAATGTGTGACATTATCTCCAATACCACACAGATGAAACTTCATTCAGTCTTACCATGATGAAAATTTCTCCTCATTCAATCTTGGTACCTCTCTCTTATACATCTTATATCTTTAGCTCAAGTTCCTTCAAACTTCTTTCTTCAAGTACTCTACTTTGATATCAATTATTAGATAACTAAGAGAAAGAGGTGATTCAGTTATGTGTAGTTATAATATAGTCCCTTCAAACTATTTTAGTACCAAAGAAACTCCATAAATTCTAACAAAAATCAATCATTGTAACAACTCAACTTATAATTTAACTCTTTCATTCACTTTTATTCAAAACTATTAACTCACCATTCTTTGCATTACTTAGTATCAATAAATTATGTAACAATTATTGGCCATAAACTTAGTTATTACCTAGTTTTAGTAAAATGTAAAAACATGTTAAAAATTTCACAATGCAAATAATATTAAAATATTTGACATGTGGGATTGGCAACTAAATCTTTTCACTCTTCTAAAGTGATCTCTGAGAGGATCCAACATTTTTAAAGGTTATACACACATTGTTAATGTGACCTTGTTAGAGGATTTCACCAAAAGACCATCTAGACCTTATCACTCATTTTTCCTAACTAAAGAGTGACCTTATTTAAAGGATGTACAAACACCACTAATTGATTTTACCATATAAGATTTCATAGACTTGTTAGGTTTGCTTGAGGTTCTTCCGATATTTTTAACTACAATGGTTAAAAAGTGATTGTAGAAATGATCTGTAAAGAATAACAACTACCTTTTCTTATTCATATCTCTATTCCTTTATCTTTCTCTATCCTATCACTCTCTTGGATCTTCTTTCACTCTCTACTTTTTACTTCATTGATTAACACCTTTTCTTTCTCCTTTCTTTTTTAGCTCACTTGGCTTAACATTCTTCTTTCATCTTCTTCAACTTCACATTCACAACAACTTAACACTCCAAAAATATGATTAGAAACCATTAACCTAAAACTATCTTGACATCCTCATTAAATAGTCATCTTCGAGCTTACAGATTCTTTCATTTTTTTCAGCTTAATCATAGTTGTCAATCTTAGGTTCATACCAAATTCTTAGATTTAAAACTTCATAAAATGATTTTAGACACTTAGAAAATATAAAATTCATAGAACCTTGTGCACATCCTTATCCTTCTTCAATCTCCATCATCAGATCATTATTTATTTTTTGTAGTCATTGATCTTGTAACAAACTTTGACTTGTGCATTAGACCATCTCAAAATTTCAAAATTTTCATCAAAATTCAGCCTTAGATTCCAATTCTCCATTGTTCATCCAACTATTACTTGGGTAATATAGAACTCGGTTGTTACTAACTCACTTGGGAAATACTATGTTTTCTTTTTTCTTTTCCAATCACTGAAGCAATACTACAATCACTTAGTGAATATGGTCTCCCTTCATTAGCCATGTTAGTTAGTTGAGCTTGAGTTTTTCAATTCATTGCAACAATATGTGATTATAAAAAAATAAAACCAATAATACATTATCACTGACCAAATCATTCAAGTATCCATTGAATACCATACTTATCAATTATGTCTTCGATATATTTTATTAAAATTATCTTCATCAATCAAATCCTCTTCATCAATCTAATGATATGGAACTCTGTTGAATTAGCATAATATCTAGCTAACTAGGAATTTGACATCAATGACAATATAATAACTGATATGACTCTTTTACATTCATTCATAACTCTTTGACAATATAATAACTATTTTAATAAAAAAATTAAGGGTTTATCTTTTCTATCTATTCCTTCATTTTTTCTCTTATACATTTTAGTCACATTGAATAGTCAAATAACCAATACCATATTTTACACCTCATCCACACTAAAATAAAATAATAAACATTTATCCTATGTTAACTTACCAAAATTAACATGCTTGAATATAAAACTCATTTTTCAAGTGACACAAAGAAATTAGGCTATTTACTATGAGATTCTTATTGGTGAATGTCTTGTTCAAGTTGGAATCTTCTTCAGAGGTTGGATTATAATTTACTATTGGTTGCCATTGCATCTCTTGCAGACATGGAGTAACTACTACTTCCTTCAACTGGTGCTTATCAGAACATGTAAGTTTCAAGCATGAGGGGCATAGGAAAATCCTTCCTGATATGGATGGCTTAAACATCACACACTAGCTTTCATTCAAAGACTAAATGTGTTAAATAGTGAAAGTTGACTTATTATTTTCCAATGAATTTCCATACATATGAATTTAGATGACTATGTTTCTATGAAAATGGATGTTGGTGGAGCTTCATTTCAATTGGTAGTATATTTTTTGAGGATTGGAACCCTATTGTTGATGAGTTGTTCCTTGAATCTTATTATCAGACTCCCTAAAAGAAGAAGCATAAGCATAAGAGACCAAATTCATGGCACAAATGTGAGGAAATTTGTATAAAATCATGGAACCCACTGATCTAACACCTCCCCCAGCATCCACCATACAGTCATGTACATTGAATGTGCTTTCTGACTCAGTCATGTTTTCAATGAGATCATGGAGGCTTCAAACGTATTAGACATGGAGAAACATTATCAAGGTTCACTATTAAGATTTTTAAAAAAATTAATATTGTATATAAATTATGCTTTATAATTTAATTAAATGTTACAAAATACTAAAAGAAAATTCAAATATGTGAGTTAACTTTGATCATATGAACTTTATGATAGTTTGACTTGCAAGAAAGAAAGAATTAGGCAACTTGTAGGCTAAGGAGAAACAACCTAAAATGTCCAAGTTTATCGAGCCAAAAATCTTATTGCAAAATTGTAGACCACCATGAGCTCCTTCTTGTACTAATTGACAATAGGTACATGTAATTATGGTAGAAGAAAAAAATTTTAAAATAAGGAATTCAAGGATTTAAAGTCTACATTGACTAACCTTAGTCAAAAAAAATTCCACTTATTGTTTGAAATAGTGGAAGCTAAGAAGACACAAGCTATGGGAAACAATGACCAAGAGTGATATTAAATCATTAAGAAATTACTTCCACCTTCACTTTCATATTTTCAATACATAAAGACAATGCATGGAAATGTAACCACTAGCAAAATCAAAAGAAAAATTAGATGATTGCAAGAAGAATATTTGTCTTTGAATCATTGAAGTCTAGCATCAAATCCATGAATGATGTCAACCAAGTTGTAGTTGATTCTCCTCAATACTTGAGGAATAACTTAGAGTCATCACCTCAAGTAAAAATATTTTGTATAGAAAAAGAGCGTACAATGTAAGTAGACAATGGGGAGAATGTGCACAAATATGAGTATTGTATATGTTTCTTTATTATGGTATTAGTCTATCAGACAACTTAATGTATGTTCCACTAAAGCATCATACACATAAATATTCTCTACCATAAATCAATCCTAGATTATAAACATTATAGTCCTAGAGTATAAACATTACACTTGATAACTCTTAATTACTAAATGAACTACTTGTCAATGGACAACACTTTATTAGAAAAGGAATCAAGAGACATATTATACATAATGCATTAATGTATGACATCAAATAGTAATGCTTGACACAATATATCACACAAGTTACATTGTTTGTAACCTAAACTTTGTGGGCTGATTTATCATAGTATTAAACATCATTAATGTATAAAAGAAGAATTTGTATGTAATTCATGCCATATGATAGAGAAACATCTATGATTTTTATTCTCATTGCATTTATAAAACTCCAATATTGTTATTACATTATTTTATCTTTGGAATTATCATTAACCTTTTCATAGAGTTGGTGTTCGATACAATCATTCAATAGTATATTTTCTTTGATGTTACATAAATATAAAGTATATATAGAGTAATCAATACATTCCAAACTCACTTAGGAGTCAAAGGAAGTTCTAGTGTATGATGAGTGTTTGAATGTTAACCAAGTTCAAAGTCAATATCTACTAATCTCATTCGATCACCTAAGGAAAGTTTCCATTAATCGAGATCACTCGGTTACCAAAGGGAGTTTTCAGAAAGATAGTGTCTACCAAGTTCACACTGTTACCAAATAAAATTTGGCATGGAATGAGTGTTAACTAAGCTCACTTGATTACCAAAATATGTCTAAAGGAAATTCATTTTATAGTTAGTGTTGACTGAGTTGGGTCGGCTAATGAAGGATTTTCTTGTATCAATATGTTTGATCTGACAGTTTTGTTGATTAGTTCTAGTCGATTCATGGGATGAATTTCATTTGTTTGAAATTTTATTCAAGCTGACTTGACAAGGTAAAACATATAAGGTTAAGTTTAGGATTGAATGGAAGAAGAAGCATGGGATTGAACAAATAAATCAAGGAAGCAAATTGGAAGGATATTAGAGTATCCAAGTTGACCAAGCTGCAAAGAACATTGTGATCAAGGAGAATCAAGTATTCAAGCCAGAAAAAAGATATGAAATCAAAAAAGAAAGTTGGATCAACAATCAGGTCATCTCATTGTTACTCTATAATAATTATAATAGTGAATCAAATCTCCTAATAGAGTTAGCTAAATAGGTATTTTCCAAATCTTCTAACAAGGTTGCATTTCTAGATTGAAGTGCCTAAAAGCCTCTAACAAGGACACTTATAATAGGGTGAACTAAATCCTTTAAAAAGGTCACATCCAATAGTTTATTTTTTAACCCTTAATAGGGTTGTCTCCTAATAGAGATCACTCCAAAAGTGTTAAAAATAGTAACTAGTTGCAATTGGTAGTTTTTCCCGAATTGGGTTTCCACATTAAATCTTGGTGTCTCTTATGTTCATGTTATTTGCTTTATAATTCTAAAAAAAAGTTAATTAAATTTAATCAAATTAAACATCTTAATAAGAAATTATTTTAGTTTTTTCTAAGTGACAATAATTCTTAGTGTTAACCGAGTGTTCATGTGTTAACAGAGTTACAACAATATTTCACTTTCAGTAGAGTTTGGTTTTGAATTATATTGACATCTTAAGGTATCTTGTATTTTTTTTGTGGTAATTGATTCACCCCTCCCCTCTCAATTAATCCTCTTATATTTCCAACAATTAGTATCAGAGCTCTTGGTGCTTGCAGAGAAAGTTTCAAAGACCTAAGCTAAAGATCAAGATGTCTTATAGAAGGGAGATTCCTAAGCTAAATAGAGATATCTTCCAAGCATGGAAGGAACTTATGAATCTCCATTTGGTAGACATTGGGGAAATAGGGATGAAATAATTGGAGAAAAAACATGTGGCATCAACTTGAATTTTGACTATGGAACAAATTATAGAAAAGAAGAACCATAACATAATGATGACTAACATTGCTTCCACTCTCAGTTATGTTGAATTTGATGAAATTGAAGACTATAGAAATTCTCATGAAATGTAGAATAAATTGAAAGATATATATGGAGGTGATGATAATGTCAAGAGAGCCAAGGTGTAAAGTATTAGAGGTTAGTTTGATCAGATGAAGATGAAAGAAGATGAGAACATTACATAGTACATTGAAAGAATTAAAGCTAGTGTGAGTACAATTAGAGCCTCAACTGGAAAGATTGATGATGTAATAGTGGTAAGAAATTTACTTAGAACACTTCTTCCTATTTATTCAATCAAATTGTCTACTATTCAATAAATGATATGTGATCCTAAGAATGATATAACTTTGGATGCACTAATAACTTTGAGTTTACATTTCAAGCCAAGCTATTACTCAAGAAGATATCCACAACGTCTAAAAGAAAAAGTTATGAAAATGAAGATGAAGATGATTCTAATGATGATATTGAATTCATTGAGGCATTGCTTGCAAGAATATTTCCCAAAGGAAAAGGAAAGTACAAAGGAAAAATTTCTTTGATCTACTTTTGTTGTAAAGAAGTTGGTCACATTGTTGCAAGGTATCCAAACAAAGAAGGAAAATAAGAAAAGAAGCATGACAAGTACAAAGGCAAGAATGATTTCAAAAGCTACAAAGACTCCAAGGGAAAAGGTAAGAAATATTGTTACATGGCTAAATATTTTGATAATAGTGAAGAAGTGATGAAGAGTGATCCCCTTAAAACCATAAACTTATAACAAAAACAAAGAAACAAGAACAAATATGAGAAAAAATATGGACTCTTAGTTGCACCACAAATGCAAAATTATAGAATTCACAAGAAAAAAATGCTAACCCACATGGGTGCCTTAATTACATTAATCTATAAGACTAAGCTACAAACTACCACCTAGAGTTGTCCTAGACAATGTTCAATCCTTTCTTAAATAGGAAATTTTAAGCCACTTGGGAAGGTTCTCAATAAAAATTAATACCTAGGGCCAAAGAAACCTAACAATACATATAGTGTTGGCCAAATACATCTTTGACAATTATTTTAGATATTTCAAGTAGGCCAACTTTGAAAGGCCATAACTTACAAACTTTTGCTCTAATTGGCTATTATAACCACTTTTCATAAACACAAGCTTCTAATCTATAGGCTCAAAACTACTTAAGCATCCTTCTATCAAGTTTTTAGACGTCATCCAGGTACTCTAAAGCCTCCAATAGTGACCCCGACGATTTTTCTACAATTATTTCCACCAAAAATCTACAATAACTTCTCTAATACATAAGTTGGAGCAATGAAATTTTTATGGTAGGCTTATAAATCTAAAATGAAACTTCATGTAGACAATGAGAACATTCAAAGCTCATATGAAAAACTTACTAAAAATGGAAAATTTCCATACATAGTAACCACCCTATCCACTAGTCCTTATTAAAATAAAAAAGGCTGACAAGAAAATATTTTTGGGTAATGCAAGATTACTCTTACACCCAAGATGCTCCTACATCAAGAAGATGAAATGATTTACATGTTTTTTAAAGATGAATCAAATGATGCAAATGATAAGATGGCCCTCATCTCTCATGTTAGTAAGAATGACAAATGGATTATTGATAGTGGTTGTTCTCAACACATGACTAGTGATCAATCTAAATTTGAGCACTTGGAACACTATGATGGTGGGAGTGTCAGATTTGAAAATGACAAACCTTATTATGTGAAGGAAAAATGTTGTATTGCACTAATCAATGACCTCAGGTGTGAAAATACTTATTGGGTTGAAGGACTAAAGCATAATCTACTTAGTGTAGCACAATTGAATAACATTGGATTCAAGGTAGAATTCATGAAGGAAAGCCAAGCTATTGGATATAAATGGAAATTTAATTGGGATTGATAATCAAACAAGGGGTAATTTATTCTACCTAGATCTAACTATAAATTCATGTTTCATAGATCAAATAGAAGAAAGATGGTTATGGACTAAAAGGTTGTGTCATGTGAATTTTGATAAATTGGTCAACATAAACAAGAATAAGAGGGTTGAAGAAACCTAATATAGGCTTGTGCAAGAATTCTCAAATGGGAAAGATGAGAAATACAAGTTTTAAAAGTAGGAACTATCATTCTGAAGTAGTCTTGGAATTGGTTCATACAAACTTGTGTGGACCTATTGGCATACAAAGATACACTAGAGATAAGTACTTTATTCTATTTGTTGATGATTATTCTAGGATGATGACTTCTATGTATTTAAAGGATAAATTAGAATATTTTCAAAAGTTCAAATGGTATTTGGCTAGACTTGAGAAAGAAACATGAAAGAAACTAAAGTTTTTAAGATCAGACAAAGGAGGGGAATTTATCTCTAATGAATTCAATAAATTCTATAATAAAAGAGCTAGAATCAAAAGACAAGTATCTATACCTGGTAAACCTTAGAAGAATGGCATTGATGAGAGAAGGAATAGATCAATCATGGATTTTTTAGGGATACTGATGATAGAGAAGAATGTTTCTATCAAATAGTGGAAGGAAGTAATCAACACTACAGTTCATACCTTCAACTGAGTTTAGTTGAAGAAGGAACCAAATCAAACACCTTTTAAATTATGATATGGCTATAAACCTAATGTTTATTATTTCAAACTATTTGGAAGGAAATTTTATATTCTAAAGGAGTCAAGGAAAGGAAAATTTGATGTGAAAAGTGATGAAAGCATATTCTTGGGATTCTCCAATAAGAGAAAATCATGCAAATGTTTGATTCTATCTACTCACAAAGTTATAGAAAGTGCACATGTAAAGATTGATGAGTTTGAAGAAAAAATTAGGAAAGAACCTGAAAACTATAGAAACTTTGTTTACTATGAGCTTGATACTTTACCTAAAGTTCAAGAAAATGGCAGTCAACATTCTTCACCACCTAAGTCCCCAAAATCCCTAGTTCTACTCGAGTTGCAAATAGTGCAACATGAGTCATAGTCTAAAGGACCTATGTTGTGGTTAGAAGGACCCAAGTTTCACCAAGTGCAAACCAAGTCATCTCATGGACCTAAGTCACAAACAATGGGACTTGAGCATGATTTGAAAGATCATGGTGAACCTAGTGAATTCAAAAGGAATGAGCCTAGAGTTTTTGAATATGTCAGAAGGCATCATGCACTAAAGGAAATCATCGAAGATCAATCAAAAGCTACAATAACAAGGAACTAATTAAAAGGTACATGTTTTCTTACTAAGTTTGAATGTAGAACTATCAAAAATGCATTAGAAAATGAAATATGGATTGAGGCAATGAATGAAGAGATTGATCAAATTGAAAGGAACAAAATTTGGACTCTTATTCCTAGACCCAAGAACATGAATGTAATTGGCACAAAATGGGTATTTAGATAAGCTAAATGAGAATGGAGAAGTTTCAAGAAACAAGGCAATGTTAGTTTGCAAGGGTTATGCTCAAGAAGAAGGTATTTATTATGGAGAGACATCTTCTCTTGTTGCTAGACTGGAAGGTGTTAGAACACTTCTTGCATACGCAACACATAAAGGATTCAAATTATATCAGATGGATGTGAAATCAACATTCTTCAATGGAATTTTAGAAGAGGAAGTCTAAATTGACCAACCAAAAGGTTTCATTAATCCTACAAAAGGGACATGGTTTGTAGACTACACAAAGCTTTGTATGGTCTCAAACAAGCACTAGTATAAAAACAACAATATGTGATTAAAAATCCACTATAATTTATATATATTTGACTAAACCTAGTCACATGACTAATAGTAGTTAATTTCCTATCATTTATAACACTGCTAAATTCACTACTAAGCAATTTTAGTCATGTATTTGATCACTGATTTTGATCATTGGTTTAGTGGTGTATTTAGTAGTATATATAGTGGTATATTTATTAGTATATTTAGTAATTGATTTAGTGGTTGATTTAGTAGTATATTTAATCATGTGTCAAGCCACATACTTAGTAGTATATTCAATCACATATTTAGTATATCTAGTCACATGTTTAGCAGTATATTTAGTAGCATAACTAGTAGTATATTTGATAAAATATTTAGTATCATATTTAATAGTGTATTTGATCATAATAGAGCATGATGGAAACAAATCACCATCCATCTTCTTGTAAAGCAAGTGTTCTTCCATTGAGCTATCACCCATTAAAAATGATCATACAATGTATAATTTTATACATTGTCTTGGTTCTTATCTTTTGAGTTCTTATTATTTAATATATCATCTAATAATTTATGATTGATCTTTTATATTTCATATATTTAGGTGGACAAGAAGCAACTGGGAATTTTTGAATGAGCTTCCACTACCAAAAATGAAAAGATCTGCACCAAAATATACTAATCAACATCATGTTGCTATGATTGAGGGGGGTGGGAGGGTGTGGTGGTGGGGTGGGGAAGTAAGGATTAACAACTATGGATGCAATGGAATCCACATAGACAAGATTAGAACTATGTATATACAAACTACATAAAGGATGTATAAATGTAAATATTAGATTGGTTTCTACATGGTAGTCAATGATAAATATTGTGAATTTGGGAGAGCATTGTAAGAGCATTAGTGTTTAAACTATATTGGGCTACAACTTTGTGAGCTTTCATGGATAAAGATGAAGAAAATGGTATTTGAGGTGACAACATAGATACATATGATGAAAATGATGTTTATGGGTGTTGGAAGGATGTGCTTTAACTTTAACTTTATTTGCAATAAAACTATATGGTATAAATTAGGATATAATAGCAGATATTCACTACATGAGTTGTAAAAATTCTTGCATTACAACAAGTTTATAGAATATTTATTAGCATTGAAAATATGACAAAATCATGTACATGGGATTACCTTGCTTGCACGATTGCATTGACTCTATTATGTTCTTGTGGGCTCAGGTTACCATTTTTAGTGTCAACACTTCTTGTTGCCTATAAATATTTAACTTGCATTAGATTAGTTTGAGGATGGGTGAAAGCATAAAAAATAAGGAAAATGTGTGTTATGTAAGTATATGTTGCATAAATTCAATAATTCTAGTAAGTAAATGTTTTTTATCCAACAAGATGAAAGAAGTTTCAATTTGTTAAATTAATAGTACATTTGAAAAGAAGCATAAACAAATGATATAAAAAATGTCCATCTACAATTATCAAAAGAACATGGTATTGCCCCCCACTTTTCTCCACAATACAAATCATTCCTTTGACAATTGGTGTAAAATATGTTGGCCCTAATAGAAAAATAAAAACATGAAATACATTAGTAAATGGCATAACTATATTCAATACCTACTGCAGATATGAATAATATAAATATGAACCCAATCAATCATTCAAGAAAGACATACTTTCTAAGCCTGAGACTTCAATACACAAGCCATTCTACATTTAGATTTTATCATAAACATCAAAGCTTAATCAAATACAAATCACTACTAACCAGCAAGTCATAGTTGGGGACTATTTCCCTGTATCATCTTAGTTCTCTTTCAAATCCATTTCATAAATTACCATTTGCATAGAAAATGAACACTTGTGGGACATGAGTTGAAGTTGTATGATGCAATCAGAATGTATTATTAGTAACATGCATTTCACTTTGTCTCCTGTGAACTTTATAAAGTATCATATGAAAACAAATTGGCAAGATAATATGAAAAGAAGTTTGAAATTTTCCATCACTAAAACCAAAACAAGGGATTAAGTTGTCCTTGTCAAAAGTAGACAAGGTCCATCCAATAATTCAAATTTATTGTTCATAAGGATTTGGATTATCTCCAAGATGGTGCAAACTTTACTAATTCAAAGACTTCACACCTAACATCCATAACAATGGTTTTATTTCTACTTAAACAAAGAGAAGAAATCTTACAAAGCTACCAACTAAAACCAAGGAAAAGTAGAAAAGCTATACAACTTCACATGAGATATTTCTAAAACCAATGGAAAAATTCAATCATTGATAGGGTAGAGGAAAACTTGTCCACTCATTTATTTTTGTGAAATCAATACCCACAATCAAGTTGGAGGATTCGAGGCCATCTTCTGCAAGAACCTCAATCACCTACAATATCTATAGAAGCATTCTAGAGTCATATTTTTATGCAACAAGGTTTTACATAATCATTTTTAAGATGGTAAAATTTTAAGCATATAGCAGACTTCTAAATTGCAAAGTCTTGCAACATTGCAAATATAACACGAAGTACCTACATATATAGATACAAGTGTCATAAAGAAAAATAAAAAATGAAATAGCTAACATATGACAACTTCATTCCAAAAATAATAAGCT